>CM067369.1:272453065-272691807 GCA_034401795.1 Chaetoderma sp. LZ-2023a | reverse complement strand
TATGTGTCAGACTATTAATCGTTTAAGACTGACTATATCCGGACATTCATGGCATCATGATTGTGATGTCATCTTACAGATCACGTAGTTGATTATGACGTCATATGATCAAGGGATTTACTTGAAAGGGTCCATTTTATCATGTATATATGTATAGATCTTAAAGGTGCATATCCACAGCAGAATGCCCGAAAACAAAACTGCTAAAACCACATGCTCCTAGAGGCCTAAACTGTGCACCCAGATGCAATGAAACGAAATAAATCCCAGCACACGATGATTTGACTATCATATTAATTAATATAATTTCTTTAAGCTGCCAAATTGAATTAGAGGCACGAGTCTCATATTCAGATTCACAACTAACCGTACGAAATTTATTTATATGGAACGAAATCATCATGCGCCATGGCTCACCCCTCCCCCACTACATCGAGGCACACAATCCAAGTCCCCAAAAGCACATAATCTCAACAAGTCTATTCTCAAGCATTCTGGCGCGAGCATGCTCCTTTAATTACTGTAAGTTGTATTGATTGTCTCGCGTAATTTATGATGATTTGCCTAAACAGGCAAAAATGCAAATAAATATCATATCATAGCATATCTAGGATAAAATAAATGGCCTAACGCTCACCCAGGACATAGGCCCCTCAGATTCCGCATAGCAAGATATTTACCAAACAACGTTGATTGGGAACCTATTTGAGAGCTTACGTCCACAAAGTTTGATAAATGTACAAATGTGTTTTGACAGTTTCCGATGACTGCTTCCTAAAATGTAAGATTTTCACCAAAATCGCGCAATCAACCTATTACCGAGCACCATTATGTATATAATTTATTCTACAAGTTCAGCTCGCTTCAAAAATGCCGTGTAAGAAAATGCCGCGAGTCCCTTCAGAACCTGATCATTTGTGGAGTTTAATAATTCGGTCAATTTATAAACACTTGGGTGTTTCCAATAGTAGGGTTTTATACTTTTCTTTCGGTATAGTGGGCAAATTAAAATAAAATGGCACTCGTCTTCAGATCGTCGCATGAGAAGCATATTCTCTCAATCAACGGTGTTGCTAAAGGCTTATGCCATCGACCCGTTTCTACTTCTAACTTATGCGAACCCGTTCGAAGCTGGCACAACGCATATCTGTGTTTGGCAATTCTAACTTTGTCTAAATAATGTTTATATGATAAATCCGGCGAAATATGTTTATATAACCTACATTTACTGCTATTTTCTAACTGCCCCTTCCATTCTTGGGTGAAATTATCCATAGCCCTTTGCTTGTACAGAATAATAAAATGTTCCCTATCGAGATTCTCGCCTTGCGTTTCCCATACATAATTAAATCCGTGAGTACATAACAAATCTCGAAGTTTTCTGACCCAGTTATTACAGTAATTATTATAAAACCAGTCATTATACATTGCTTTATACAGACATTTTACTAATTTGTGATCGTCAGATTCCAGAATCTTGAACCAATATTTTAAAATTCTTACTTCTCTCATCAGGTACAGAGGCACCCTCCCCAATTCCCCATATCTAATACAATTTGGGGTGCTTTGCTTTACTTTTAAAATCTGTTTACAAAACCTAAGATGACACTTTTCGACTTCGTAACCTCGGTGGAATCCCCATACCTCACTACCATAAGATATAATTGGTGTCACCAGTTTGTCAAACAGTTTACAGTAATGATCTGGCTTTAACCCTACAAACTTGCTACATGATTCTTGTAATGAAAATACAGCCTTTTGCCCTTGATCCTCTAAAGTTCTCTGAGCCTCCGTAAAGGAACCTGTGGTACTAAATAAAATTCCTAAATATTTAAAATGTTTCACTATTTCTGATTCAGACCTGCTAAGGTACCACTTATCCCCATCTCCGAGTCTACCCCCCCCCCCCCCCGCCCCCCCCCCCCCCGCCTGGAAACCATGACCTTTGTTTTATCAATATTCACGGTTAAACACCATCCCTTGCAATAATCTGCTAGAATATCTAACTCTCTCTGCAAACTGCGCCTACTTTCTGCCATTAATATTGTATCGTCGGCATATAGTGTTAGAAATAATTTCCTCCCTTTATTTAACAAGTGAGAAATTACACCACTTAGGACATATATACACCTGTGCAAAAGTTAAGCACCACCCTATTTTTACGCACGTGCGAGGGTATATTCATGTGCTATGAAGAAAGCAATAGCATAAACATTTATGTACCCATCCATCTTAGTGCAAGAGGTAATAATGCAACTAGGGGAATGCTGATTATGATGGTGGGGAAACACTGTATGTTTTTGTTTGAACTTGAAAACGAGGCCTGAATATGGTTACGTTGACACAACTGACAACTATTGCCCTACAGTTGACACACGTGGCTAGATTGTCATTAATGGTGTCTGAAAACGAAGTTTAACATCTGTGCACGAGTTTGAGACTGTCATTATTAATACCGGGTATATCCACCTTGTGCCTGAATGACGGCCTGGACACGACGTCTCATGCTGGTCACCAACCGACTGATACGCCATTGTGGTATTCGTTGCCATTCAAGATGGAGTGCGTCTGTTAATTCCTGTAGGTTCTGCACAGGAGGATCCCTCCTTCTCACCATGTTTCCCAGAATGTCCCAGATATGCTCAATAGGGTTCATGTCAGGGCTCCTTGCTGGCCATGGTAGGGTTTCGATGGCATTCTGGCGGAGGTATTCATGCACAGCTCTAGCACGATGTGGTCGGGCGTTGTCATCCATGAATATAGGGTGGGTTCCAGGTGCATGATTTACAAAATGAGGGACCACAACTCTATCCAGTATGGAATCTTGATATCTTTGTCCATTTAGTGTTCCAGGTACAGTCAACAGATCCAGCTTACAATCAAATGAGATGCACCCCCATATCATAACGGAACCTCCACCAAATGGAACTTCTTCCATGATGTTACGTTGGTCGTATGCCGTGCGTCTGGACCTCCATACACGAGTTCGACCATCTGTGGCATGAAGCAGGAACCGACTTTCATCGGACCAGTGTACCCGTCTCCAGGATCTCATGTTCCAGTGTCTTCTTTCGTTGCACCACCTCAGACGCTCCTCTTTGTGGTGTGCAGTGAGGAGAGGACGTCTGACAGGTCTCCTAGCTTTCATGCCAGCAGCATACAGTCTCCTTTTGACGGTAGACATTGACACTCTATTGCGCGTTTCCCATTGCTGGCTGAGCACTCTGCTGTTGGTGAATGGAGATCTCCTAACAAGGCGTACTAGGGCTCGATCATCACGGGCAGTAGTCTTCTTCGGTCTTCCAGATCTAGGCCTGTCCTTCACCTCGTTAGTTTGCCCATGATTTGCAATCAAACGACTGATTACAGTATGGTTAATGTTCAGCTGTCTGCCATTCTCTCTGCATGACATACCAGTGGTATGCATGCCTATGATTTGCCATTTCACACGACCACTTAACCTTCGTCTTGCCATAGCGGTTCACAATCAAGAGCTAATTCTCTCTGTACAAATAAACCACGGTCATGAACACAAAATTCCTAATCTTGTCGCCTAAATCTGTATGTAATGTTCTACACCTCAAACTGGACTTTTACATAACTGAACACGTGTGCTGTTTCCCGCCACGCACGGACATCAAGCGGCGTGAAGTCATGCATGCACGTGCATTTCGTACTTGGAATTATGTCAGCTAACGCGGGGACAAAAAGTATGGCAGCCTAGTTGTACCATCATGTTTCTACGTTCTATTGTTTTTGCTGGTGCTTAACTTTTGCACAGGTGTATATATTATCTACGGTACTCATACCGGTCGTAATGCCTATGCATTGACTGCTTTTGTAAGTCTGAATACGATAATTCGATACATTTGTAGGATTAGTGAAGTAGGAACAATCTGCGGATTAACTAATTCGAAGTAGGACTAGCTACTAGTTGCTCCGACGTAAATATGTAATATAAACACAGAATGCATTTCGTATCTATGCAGATGACGGCGATTCTCGCGATATTTCAAAGGTGTGTGTTAAAAACATGCTAGCACGAATGCAAAACATTTACTTCGAACTCCCACTCAGGGTTCTCTCATATTAACGGCTAAACCATTTGGTAGAAAACATATCTCCGTTTCCAATAAAAAGGTAATTGTACAGGTAAGGTCGCGAATATTTTAAAACTAATTTGACTAGACACTGCTGCTGCTGCCCATTGCAGCAACAATGCCCAGTCTAATTTGTTTCAAAATATTAAACAGAATGTTTGTTAAATACTAAATCCTCCAAAGCCATAACCGTCGTACACTTGACGGACTTGTCCGTTTTCAATGTTCATGATGGAGCTGGATACGTTATTTATTATGTATTCTGATTGTGACGTCAGCTTACACGTGCCGTATTTGATAATTGAGTAACAGATCGGATCTCCCAATTACTGTATGGAATACATTCATTCATTTAGTCAAAGCTGTAACTACCTGGACAGGGGCGCCGGAAACAAATTTGAGGGGCGGGGGCAGGTTACACGAAAAGGGCACGCTGGATGGCATTGTCTGGAGGAAGATATGAAATGGGTGTAAACCCTCCCCCTCCAACCCCCACCCCCTCCCCAACCACACGCACGCACGCACGCACGCACGCACGCACGCACGCACGCACGCACGCACGCACGCACGCACGCACGCACGCACGCACGCACGCACGCACGCACGCACGCACGCACGCACGCACGCACGCACGCACGCACGCACGCACGCACGCACGCACGCACGCACGCACGCACGCACGCACGCACGCACGCACGCACGCACGCACGCACGCACGCACGCACGCACGCATATATAGAAGGGTGTTCGGGGATACCCACCTATCTAACAATCACTAGAAAAAACATTGAAAGGTGCTGGCTCGTGCCTCGATTTCCTGCATTCTGAGTTTCTTATGACTATGTATAAATGTTAGAACAATGTTAAGCGAGGAACTTATTTATTCTTTGGTCAATTGAACCTATTCTCAATTCACAATGTGAGCGAGCGGGTGGGCGGGCGGGCGGGCGGGTTGTTGTGTCAGATGTACACGTTGAATGTGCGGGTGGTGGTGGTGGGGAGCTTTTACTCATATACATAGCACGGTATTAAAGAATCCAAGAGGATGGAATTTATTACTTAGTGGTGTAGGAGATATAGGAGATGGCTTTTAGGCGCATATAACTTTTACATTATTTCGATGGAGGCGCCAGGGGCATCTAACCTTTACATTATTTCCACACCCTCCTCTCATACACCCACCGACATTGCCCTTCCGCCATGTGCATACAAATCATTTCTACCTTTGCATCTGCTTCACACGTCAATTAAAAATTTGGGTTTGAGAGTTGCTGTTAATTCAAATATCCCTTAGTGTTTCCACATTGCTGCACCCAGCCGCCCACCATTGCACATATATTCTATTCTACCAACTAAGCAAGGCATTAACGGACAGTGGACCAGTATCACTTCAAATTTCAAATAGCATATGACTATGTATCTTAGCTTTACTTGCAAAGATACAAGCAACGTTCACCTAGCTATACCAAAGAAATCAATATGTCACATGTAACTGCCACTAAACATAAATTTATAGCGTTTGCATTGATGACTTGATTCGGCCTAGAAGCGGTCATATATTACTTTATGGACTTGTGTTAATGTTCAAACAACAGAATACAACAACTCATTCTGCTCTGAATATTCAAAAAATCTTGTTTAAAGTTCTAAAGTAAAGTTTGCTAATTTTTCGCAAAGAATCTGGTGAAGGGCACAGCTTCCCCCGCTATTGCCCCGCCCACTCCCGCCAACCCGCGTGCCAGAAGCGCAACGGGTGCAGCTGCCCTCACTGTTCCCGTACTTCTGGCGCCCCTGTACCTGGATTATAAACTACAGGAAACCGAGGTATCTAGCTACATCTATTCTTTATTATACGGAATTCTTCACCCCGTGCGCATGTATTCTGACATTTAAAACACTTGCCAACATTAACCTGTTTTCATTGCATATAGTACTCGCCGGGTATTGATCAATTACAGAATTACTCCCAGAATGCAGAAGTAGAAGATGATTTTCCAAATGTACACATTCCCACAGCTCGTGTAGGCATATACCATACAGAGCAGATAGCATGTCACAAATCCGTTACCAGGTTGAAAATAGTGTAGAGTATGTTTAAAAATTAATATACACAGAACAGCTTCTACCAAAGTTCATCTCAGATTTATTCACATGATCTCTACCCTAGCTTGACGTGCACTTGAACTACCTAGTTCTCATGAATCAAAGTGCCAATCATGACGTCACAGATCTCTAATGCGGCTGTTTCCGTAGAATGAATGCTGTAATGTGGATCAGATTAACCTTGATGTCGGTGAACATTAAAAGCGATCTCCATCCTTAGTTTGTTGCTTAATTTTTAACACATCCTGTTCTTTGAGTTCGTCTGGGTAATATTAAGAACATCAAACCAGGGATAAGTAAATTATTCAACACGCTTATTTTACAACAAAGTATTTCGCACTATTACCCTCGCAATCGATCCAGGTTATTTATGGCCGCGAAACATTATAGAAACTAGACCAAATTATTGTTTTAATAGCAAACATCTATGTCCTTGTCCAGTATCTGTGGGGTAGTCTACTTAAGAAAATTCATTAACTGACCGAAACTCTGCAACCTAAATAAAGTATAAAGTACATATCACATCGGTGCTTCGAATGACAGTGATATAGTGGAACACTATGGACAAAGCAATGCCCCCAAGTTCCATTCAAGTCAATATTGAAGAAGCATAGAGCACGATCAGAGTATTGTTTCCAGACGATCCGTGTCTTCATGACTTCATTACCACTAAGTTAACCACCACTACGGCCGTCGCCGCCGCCGACGACGACGACCCCGCCGCCCCGCTGCCGCCGATGACGACGACGACGACGACGACAACAACAACAACAACTAAAACACCAACAACCGCCACAACCACCACCACCACCACCACCACCACCACCACCACAACAATAACAACAACAACAACAGCAACAACAACAACAACAACAGTAACAACAACAACAACAACAACAGTAACAACAACAACAACAACAACAACAACAACAACAACAACAATAACAATAACAACAACAATAACAACATGATTTCAAACAATCATTGCAGAACTCGACTGTATGTTACATTGGGACATGACTAGGTAGAACTCGACTGTATGTGACATTGGGACATGACTAGGCAGAACTCGACTGTATGTGACATTGGAACATGACTAGGCAGAACTCGACTGTATGTGACATTGGGACATGACTAGGTAGAACTCGACTGTATGTGACATTGGGACATGACTAGGCAGAACTCGACTGTATGTGACATTGGGACATGACTAGGTAGAACTCGACTGTATGTGACATTGGGACATGACTAGGTAGAACTCGACTGTATGTTACATTGGGACATGACTAGGTAGAACTCGACTGTATGTGACATTGGGACATGACTAGGCAGAACTCGACTGTATGTGACATTGGGACATGACTAGGTAGAACTCGACTGTATGTGACATTGGGACATGACTAGGTAGAACTCGACTGTATGTGACATTGGGACATGACTAGGTAGAACTCGACTGTATGTGACATTGGGACATGACTAGGTAGAACTCGACTGTATGTGACATTGGGACATGACTAGGTAGAACTCGACTGTATGTGACATTGGGACATGACTAGGCAGAACTCGACTGTATGTGACATTGGGACATGACTAGGTAGAACTCGACTGTATGTGACATTGGGACATGACTAGGTAGAACTCGACTGTATGTGACATTGGGACATGACTAGGCAGAACTCGACTGTATGTGACATTGGGACATGACTAGGTAGAACTCGACTGTATGTTACATTGGGACATGACTAGGTAGAACTCGACTGTATGTTAAATTGGGACATGACTAGGTAGAACTCGACTGTATGTGACATTGGGACATGACTAGGCAGAACTCGACTGTATGTGACATTGGGACATGACTAGGTAGAACTCGACTGTATGTGACATTGGGACATGACTAGGTAGAACGCGACTGTATGTGACATTGGGACATGACTAGGTAGAGCTCGACTGTATGTGACATTGGGACATGACTAGGCAGAACTCGACTGTATGTGACATTGGGACATGACTAGGTAGAACTCGACTGTATGTGACATTGGGACATGACTAGGCAGAACTCGACTGTATGTGACATTGGGACATGACTAGGCAGAACTCGACTGTATGTGACATTGGGACATGACTAGGTAGAACGCGACTGTATGTGACATTGGGACATGACTAGGCAGAACTCGACTGTATGTGACATTGGGACATGACTAGGTAGAACTCGACTGTATGTGACATTGGGACATGACTAGGTAGAACTCGACTGTATGTGACATTGGGACATGACTAGGTAGGATATAACAAAATTGGCATTAACTCTCTAATAATAATAATAATAATAATAATAATAATAATAATAATAATAATAATAATAATAATAATAATAATCTTTATTTCAAGCGGGTACATCGTCAGTGGCCTGATGTTCCCGAGGCCCTCAAAACATATATACACTATGTACAATAATATATAATTATATACACGCCAGGTATGTACAAATAGACATATGTACATAATATATATAAAACTGGCCTCTGCACTGGTCTAATATTAAAAATGTATCAATGAAATGATACCGAGCCAGTCATTCCAGCGGCAAATCTTAAAAACTATCCTTCTAATAGCTGGGAAATGGAACCTCAATGGATTTGGATTTTCATAACCAAATTCGGTTATTAAAGGGCTATGCTCATTCATTCGCGTTTATTTTTCATATCAAGTCATATTATGTGTAATGTTAAATATGTATATTCACACCAACATGCTTGGAAATAAAATTGTTGAAATTATATACGTTTAGAGGCTTAAATTGTGTACCTCAATGTAATGAAACGAAATAAATCTTAACATATGATGATTTCATTACATATAAATAAATTTCGTCGGTTTAGTTGTGAATTTGAATTATGGACTCGTGCGTATAGAACTTTAACAATTTTATATTGAACCATTCTGCTGTGAATATGCACCTTTAACTAGCAGATGGGAAATCAAATAGCAGCGTGGATTTTTTGAACTACAAACATACAGGTAATGTCACTTCAAACAATTAGATCTGTTACTAGATTCCAATGGACCTTTCCAGTTTAGCCACCTATCTTATGACGTCATAGTCAACTACGTGACGTATATGATGACGTATATGATGACGTTATAATCAACGATGTCATGGTGCCGCAGATAAGTTCGTCACAGATGC
Source organism: Chaetoderma sp. LZ-2023a (assembly GCA_034401795.1). NCBI lineage: Eukaryota > Metazoa > Mollusca > Caudofoveata > Chaetodermatida > Chaetodermatidae > Chaetoderma > Chaetoderma sp. LZ-2023a. Next base: position 272,682,417 of record CM067369.1, on the reverse strand, counting down.
GTAATTGATGACGGACTAAGCGTTGTCGTACGAGTTGTATGTCTACTATATTATAAACAAGCTGTTGAATCTTTTGAAACTAATTTGACTGTTGTTGCTGCCATAAGCTTGCAATCCTTACATGTATAGTTTTCTAGAATCTGAGATTCACGGAGTGGCTGGATCGATCGATCCCATCACGGGCGAGGCGTGGGTGGAGCTTAACTAGGGATGGGCGGGGCACAGATAGAACTAGATTCCTCCATTAGTGACCTGCTTTTCAATCATTGACAGTGCTAACTGATTGATCCAACTAGCTTTTGAATGTGTAGACACCATAGTTGCTGATGCTACTCTACTTTGTGGTATGGATACATCTAATTAGCTTCTAATTATCTTATCCATACATAATTGCTATACCCGAATGTTGGATCGTTATCATAAATTATCTTATCTAGCTTAGTTTCATATCCTATAATTATTACACAAATTCAACTCTTAGTAACATTACGAGTTTGCAAATAGTACTCTGTTGACCAATAATCAAGCTGACCCTGATGCACATTTGGAAAACCAAATCTGTGCACTATGTTCAAAGCAAAATGCAGTAAAATTCTTTTCAAAGGTATTGAGCATCTATTGTGTAATTGATGCCTTGGTCTACTTAGATTCAGAAAAAAAGAAGTGTCAGTCTCTCTATGACTCCAGATGCCAATGTACCTAAGTACCATTTCTAGCTATTCCCCACTCATCTGTAGCTAAGATCCATCAACACCTCGCTCGTATTGGGATAGATCGATCCCTCAACTCCCTGACTATCAATTTCCAGAAAACATCAATTTGTTCAGTGTTGTGCGATCAGACCTCGGGGGAACGTAATCTAGAACCACTAAAGACGAGAAAGTACCTAAAGGATCTCAGCACGCGCGCAGTGAGCGACACAATGGAGAAGGTTAAAACACATGATTACATCATCATCATCATCATCATCATCATCATCATATAGAGACATAAAGGGGACATAATCTATGTCCTGTTTGTACAAACACGCTTTAATGATTTCTCAATAGACCTATAGTCCTTACATTAAGCACCACCATTGTGAATTTGTCTGCATGAGAATGAATATACATGCGAAATGCTTCGTTCTGTCTATGCGATTTCTGCCAAACTACCGAGTACATACAAACAGAGGGACACATGGGACACTATCCAGATCTCATCACTTCACGGGAGGTAAATCTCTTTGTCCAAAAAAAACCGTTGCGGGATCTGCGCGAGTGGCCTCCCCTGTTACATAGTATACTCAGTTACATTTACGATAATCCACCGTCGATCACTCAGCCTACTGCAAAATGTATGTAGAGTCCGAATTACATAATATATATATATATATATATATATATATATATATATATATATATATATAGGCTACTCGCGCAGATCCCGCATATATATATATATATATATATATATACTTAGCTTTAGTTGGCGGATTTTCATTCATTTTTTGTAGTGCTTATTTATACATTCAGTAGTGAACATACGAATGACAAAACGTCAACACTATCAAGATCACCGTCGTCGTGGTCGTGTTCGTCGTCGTCGTCCTCCTCCTCCTCCTCCTCTCTCCTCCTCCTCCAAATCATTCCTTTCTCCTCCCCACCCTCCGCCATCGTGATCGCCATTATTAGTCCTAAGCAATTTATTTTGCACACGATGATAAATAATATCAGACTTCTTCGTTTAAGGGAAGTAAGTTCGGAAAACCATTGCAGTATCTGCAGGAGTAGCCACCGCTATTTAAGAATGACTAATAATCCAAGAGCTATCAATCGGCGGGCTGCCAGGAGAAATAAATGGAGAGTTGCTCGGAAATAATTACGCATATACAATCATATTTACTGTTTGTTTTAGTCTTCATCTGTGCCGTTATCTACTGCCATATTGTTCTGATTCTGACATATCTCATCAACCATGGAACCCCACAATTCAGTACATGCACGACGATTGCGCCCACACACGTGCACACGCGCACACATGCGCACGCACGCACGCACGCACGCACGCACGCAGACACGCACGCACGCACGCACGCACGCACGCACGCACGCACTCACTCACTCACTCACTCACTCACTCACTCACTCACTCACTCACTCACTCACTCACTCACTCACTCACTCACTCACTCACTCACTCACTCACTCACTCACTCACTCACTCACTCACTCACTCACTCACTCACTCACTCACTCATTCACTCACGCTCGCACGCACGCACGCACGCACGCACGCACGCACGCACGCACGCACGCACGCACGCACGCACGCACGCACGCACGCACGCACGCACGCACGCACGCACGCACGCACGCACGCACGCACGCACGCACGCACGCACACTGACGCATAGACTCATAGAAATGCACATGCGCACACACGCACGCGCGCACACGAAAGCAAGCACGCACGCACACACGAAGAACCAGTCACACTAAAATAATTTTTCTCCCAATCACAATCAGAAGGCGATGGTAGATCGTGTTTGGCTAGAACACTTCTGGCTCAGACCATTATTTGAAAATTAACTCGACCAACGTGAAGTCTAAAACTGTCATTCGTCGGAGGCAAATTTTCATTTGTTCACTGCTTTTGACGGAAAGGCCAGTATCTGATACGTTTGATATTTGTGTCTGTTTCTGATAATGAAACACACATCTTACAGGTAAAACACTGGCATGATGAAAACAGGTCCGCGGATACGTGCTGCTCCTCCCTTAGCTTATGTAGATTTAGTTGATCATCAACACTTTTCTGTAGAACATTTTCTTGCCAATCCCAATGAAAGATGATGTAGTGTCACATCCGGTTAAGGCATCGAATCCAATGAGTGTAAGGCACAACACATTGCCAAGTGTATCAACAAACAGGTGAACTGGAGCAAATCAGCAGTTTCGAACATCAGTGCGCTACCACACGTAGTCGCAAGACAGTGATCTAAAATGGGAAGGACATAATACCAGGGCATCCGTATTTGGCGAGTGGGTAATGATCTGAATGAAATAAGAAGAAGCAAGTTTAGAGTGCAGGATAAGTCTAGTATCTGTTTCCTCGTGATCATATCTCAATAAAGTAATTTCTATGGCTTCCTCTAACCTCACAAGTACTGATTTCTCAGTGTCACGAATGCATCCACCACTGATAAGCTGAGTTCCTTCAGCGAGGTGCTTAATACCATTTCGCACCAGGATTGCATAATGAAGTTACACCGATTTTCCCATTGTTAACATTTGATAGGTACTTTCCCCATATATGAGGAATTGGTATTGCTGGCTCATGGATTTTTATATCGGGGGCTGCTGATCCAGATCCCCGTATCAGTCTTTCTTCTGCTTTGATGGACATGTATCTGTAACTATCGAAGACAACATCAATTCGTTTGCACTCGGTTTGCTTGAAGGCATTTTTATATGATCATAATATTGAACACTCAAATCACCAAAGGTTTTGCAACCACATGATCGCAAAATTTGCATCATTGCCAATCCGCCAATAATAATGACAGTCGATAGTTTGAGTTCAGATACAGTAATCTTTGGCTGTACATCAACCCTGGTTTCAAACAACTTCATAAGAAACACTTATCAGTCCTTCTCAGAGCACCATATTTGTGAGCCAAGGAAACTGACTCTGCGGACAACATAGCTGAGCACGTCTTTCAAGTCAATAGATCGACACAGCAGCACTCACTAATCATCCGAAGAAGAGATCTCGATCAGCGGATATACTGCCAACTTTCTCATCGTCAGTTTTAGCTTTGCGGTTCGTCATCACGCTTGAAAATGTTAGAATCATGTGTTGATGAATAGTGTTCTAGAGGTTTTCTACATTATATTTAAGTCTATTGGTAATAGATTCATCCATCTTTTGTTTCCCCAGGGAGTTAGCATCCAAAAAGGCATTTTCTGACATTCTGTGGGGCAACTACCCCAGTGGCGAAATTTGTCAATGGCAACTGTCTTCATGCTCATGTTGTGTCAAAAAACACATCTCAAAAACATCAGATCGCTTACTGATGCCTACGAAGCCAGCTGGACTCTTACTATATCGATTGATTGTTTGTTTAAAGGATAACAAATGCCATCTCTTGATAGCTATTCAGGTGATCTAACACGCCGGTCATAAACTATCCAGGTAATTTTAAGCCTTTTATCACGCCGCTAAGGAAAGATATTCAGGATTTAGTAGTTAAATGTTGGTACATTTCTACACCCTATGATGGCTGTCATGATTTACTTTTCAACCAATCAGAAAAAACCCAGTGTAATATCGAGTAAATGTTGAACAGTGATCGACACCATTTTGTCTCCTCAAGCTATTGTGTGTGATGTTATGTAAGCTCCAATACATCACACTGCACATTTCAAGGCACGAATCCCACAGTGCAAACAAATGTGAGACATATGATGGTAGGAGGTCCATACGCACACGACTTACTTGGAAAAGCTTATCCTGATTGATATTTCGATGCTGCAAGAAATGCAGCCTCCACAAGTCTAGATGCTGCTTAGATGATATGCCGCCTCTGTTGTTTGGGATTTCACTTGCTGCCAAGGATACTCCACCAGGATCACCCGCACAGGGAGATATGTCACATATGATTTCATTAGTTGTGGACAACACAAGATTACTATCTGTAGACAGAACGCATTTTCCTTTCCATGAAATCGAAGTTGTCTGTTTCGCTAAGTAATTGAATAGTTCAGTTTTGTTGTCGCCTACCTTCAAGAACTCAGCCCAGTTGCCCTGTAAGTGTTGCGCCCAGTTCAATCGTGCGATGAATACCCGTTCAACATTTGCTCCGGAAAGTGGCTTTCAAACTGTTGTTGATATATGTCCCAGATAATATCGAGTCTCTGAACAGATTGCAATTGCTTTCTAATATAGGGCAAGTAAATACGGTCTGCATGGTTAGCAACGGTTTTGCAGGCAGCGTTTAGTTTCAGAAGATTCACAAGAGCGGCTCCATCGATGAGTGTTGCATCTACTGCCGGGGGTGCTTCAGGGTGGGTGGGTGGGTGGGCGTGTGCGAGTGTGGGTGGTGTGGTGTGTGTTTTGTGTATGTGCGTGCGTGTTAATGTGAGTGAGTGAGTGAGTGAGTGAGTGAGTGAGTGAGTGAATGAGTGAGTGAGTGAGTGAGTGAGTTAGTGAGTGAGTGAGTGCGTGCGTGCGTGCGTGCGTGCGTGGGTGCGTGCGTGCGTGCGTGCGTGCGTGCGTGCGTGCGTGCGTGCGTGCGTGCGTGCTTGCGTGTGGGTGGATTAGATAAGTTCTTCAGACACGTCAATAAGTCAGATTTTGCTCGCAGTCTCAAGTTGTCAGATTTTGAAATGGAAGGTGGATATCCTTGATTGTTATGAGCGAAGTATTCCGCGAGGTTTCCCTGGCAAACCTGGCATGAAATACACAGTTGCGAGAACAGGGAACAGTTCTGCTTCAATGATATAATTCCTTGTTTTCCGTTGGTATTCTGAAGGCTTTATGGGTTGTTGAAGAGAGAAACCCTATTCCGTTTTATGGGATCTGTGATTGACTTTGTTTGAGTCACAAGAGCCTCTTCCACAAAAGAATTAAATTGCTGCATGCCAGCTTTCTTAATTGTCAGAACTGTTGCACTAGTTTATCACTGGCGATCTCTTTGGTGTCTAAAACTAGAATATCATGAGTGTCTTTGAAATGATTTCCCATACTTTCTACAACGTCAACCAATTCTTTAACCTGCTTTTGAAATGTGGCCTGAACACTTTGCTTCTTCGTGGTGATGAATATTTGGGCTTTTACTTTGATTTGTCCTTATAGTATTCTGGCATGCTTCGAATTCAGCAACCACACTAGCAACCTAAACCCATCCATCGCAGTAATTGAGACGAACTTTCCGTTAACCCAATAACACCGCCATCTCCTTCGCAAACGTATTGTTCTGTTCATGGGCATCGATATGGCTGAAAATAGATGTTGTGTTTTGCGTATGACAGAGCAGACACTCTGAAACAGATTCTCCATCTCAGAGATTTTTCCACAGGTTTAGCATATTGCGTAAGTGAACGGATAGCCAACGAGCATCATTGTTGCGGTAAAGTGCAAAAAACACGGTACTAGGCGCCGCGTAGATTCCTGATGCAGGTCAAAGTTTCCATCACGCAGGATTCAATAAACATAAGGATCAGTAACTCAAAGTTCATTGTTAGCACCAAGTACAGGAATTGAGGACTGTCTGATGACCTCTTTGACTTCCATTGTTGAAAATCAAGTAGCACTTCATCTTCCGGCAATAAACATGTGTACTCTTGGTTGGTATTGCTCATAACAATCTGGAGGCTGCACACGGTTACCTGGTAAGCATGTCATGTACGAGAAACATAGACGGCCCCAATAAATGACTCTGAAATACGCTTGCCCATCCACTTCCTATACGCCAATCTCCAATGGTTCATAGTGCAGCCATCTCATTATGCAGTCCTCACAGCACGGCGACATATTTTGTTCCCGTGAGTGTCGGGCCAGTGCAATTGTATATTCTTGGCGATTGTGTACAGTGGTTGGTCACATGCAATGATGGGGATCTGACCATGATGTAGGAACTGCACAGATGTGCTGATGGGATGATTTTGCTTCTTCCTGGAAGAGGGGTAGCAAGGAAGTGATGTCAATTGATCTCTCCGCTGTCTGCTTGATGAAACTTGCATAAAGTTCTGCCCATGATATGCACATACCTTGAGTCTCCTCAGTGATGTTGTTATCAAGTACATCCTTGGCATGGTTCAGCCGCTTAAATAAACATATAAAAGATTTGATGTTATTATCCACACATGTTTTGATAAGAACGGAGGGGATATTGCAATCATCTCGATTTGACCATCCGTCTGCCACGCAACCCCCCCCCCCCACCCTGTCTGCCCATATGGCTATCTCCTCCGAAACCGTTCAGTGGAATTCAACCCTATTTGGTATGCGATTACACCATAGGATTGGGGAGTGCAGGGTGACATTTACATTTGCGCCCACACCCACCCACCCACCCAGCTTCTGAAATATAGACAAAGCATCTGGTTGTTATATTAAGTAGTTATATTATATAATGAGTATTCAAATGATCAGTAAATACTGTTAGAATAGTCAGATATGCTGGGATAGAGAAGAACATTCACATTTTAAATTTTGGTATAAACACACACATGCAACACATTTGAAATTATCGTATTTCAACGAAATCAGGCCTCATTTTTAAGCAAGCTCAAAATGCCATCCATTTTGAAATTACAAATTCAAATGCTTATTTTGTTTATGATAGACCTATGCTATGATCATTGTAACTCCATTAGAATTATTTATTTGCGCAATTAAGCAACTGCTTAGAGTAGTTCGATTGAATTGGGTGGCATATTCCGTACTTTCCCAAGCATCCATCTTGAAAATGGGTGCCATATTTAAATGTAAAATCCTGAATATATCATGTAACCAATGTTCTTTCTTGTATGATATAGTAGCATTGAGTCAAATGGGATGCTTTTATCTTTCATTATTATCATTTTATACAATCAAAGGTATTCAACCATAAAAATGTCCTTTTGGTAATATTTTGGCGGCGATCTTGAAAATGGCAGCCATTAAAAATAATATCAGTTTATTCATATATCTGCTTTTTTCAGTAGGTAGAGTAATATTGCCATATCAATATTGGCGTTCTACCTCCTTTCTAGGGACAACCGATTTCAATTCTAGCGATCTAGGTCTATTTCCATATTATCGTGGCAGCCATTTTGAAAATGGCGGCCATTTTGAGAAATATTAAAAAATTCGAACGGGTCAATGTCTAATATTAATCTATAGATCCAATGCTATCACCATGCCAAATCTGGTGCTTTTAACCAACTGTGCATACTTCCATCAATTTTCTGCATCATATTGCCTGACTAAAAGCATAATTGCTAGTAGTCTGGTTGACAGAGCGATGTACCACAGATTTTATTCTGCATAATTTAGTTTCAGCAGAAAGTGAGTCTTTGAGGGGTTTAGATTGATAATCTGGCTGGTGCTGTAATGCTAGTCCATCAAAGAGTTCACGTGCTACTGGGAAATCTGTCCATCGACAGAAATGAATAATGTGGATTATGGAGATTAGGGAGATTAGATAATAGAGGATAACAGTCATCTGACTGTCTAGAATTATTCAGTCTTGACGTTATCAGCTGTCTAAAACAGCGTCTCTTTCAGACATAAAAACTGTATGACTTTATGCAAATGATAAAAAACCAAGTTTCTAAGATGTTATAAAATAATACTAAATATGAAGATCAAGGGAACTATTTCAAACAATTTTAAATTTAAATATTAATATCCTTACGAGGAGTGTTATAGTACCACAACATATTGGATTGTTAGCTGAGGTGGAGGCAATGACAAGATCCTTGGGCAACCTGTAAACATATTTGCGCCAAAACAGTTCATGGATGTAAACCAATGGACCTTTTTAGCTATGCCCCGCCCATCTCTAGCTAAGCCCCACCCATACCTCGCTCGTGTTGGGATCGATCGATCTCTGAACACCCTGACTACACAGGTAAGCTGTTGAATATTTTGAAACTAATTTGACTGAGTGCTGTTGCTGCCTAAGCATGTTTATTAAATAGTAAAGAATTACAAAGACATACAATTCATACAACGTGTCGGACTGTTTGAGATTTGATAACGGTCTATATGGAATCCTTTGTGACGTAATGATTGTGACGTCATCATACACGCGATGATACAGATAACCCTTTCAATAATAATAAATTATTTTTAATACCATTGCAGAAATATTCTGTTAACTATATTGAGGCAGTCTTTTCTGAACTCAATTACTGCCTATCGCAACAACGATTTTAGAACAGAGCATTTTATATGTCAATATTCATCTTCTATCATTGCTGTGTTGGATAGAAACCTCAACGACATTGAGATACTATCAGACAGTAGTAGTTGAGTGACTAATTCATTCACAATCACTTTCACTCATTCAATGACACCACACTTACGTGCATGTAGAATCGCATAGTGTAACAAGGCCGTAGACAGGTGGCCATGTCCATGTCTTAGTATTAGTTATCTCTCAGTTTACCTGATAATAAAAGTGGATACATGATATGGTATTATAAATCACACAGGAATATTGTTGTAAATGACAATTATATTTGGATAAACAAAAAGGCCTTAATTAGCTTGCATAAAGAGACTATAGCAACAAGCTCTATAAAACCTATCTGCAAAAAGACGTGCATAAACTGTTTGTAGTGCGTCAATAATAGCATTTGAACATCGGTTCTAGGCACCAAATAGCCAAGAAGATGAAAATTAGAGCAGCGGAGTATTTGCATAGAATAGCATTGACCGAGTGTGTGTGCGTGCGTGCGTGCGTGCGTGCGTGCGTGCGGGCGCGCGGGCGGGCGTGCGGTTAGGCGTGCGTGCGTGCGGGCGCGCGGGCGGGCGTGCGGTTAGGCGTGCGGTTAGGCGTGCGTACGTGCGTGCGTGCGTGCGTGCGTGCGTGCGTGCGTGCGTGCGTGCGTGCGTGCGTGCGTGCGTGCGTGCGTGCGTGCGTGCGTGCGTGCGTGCCTGCGTGCGTTATAAGTGACGTGATGGTGCCATGCCGGTAGGAGATTGCTTTGGCATGACCCTCTAATTCATGGTGGTTTGTATGAGATATGTAAAACCTGGGGAGGGGGTGGGGGCAGTATTTTGGGTGAAATGGCCAACCAATCTAAGCATATTTAAGATTTTTCTGTTGAGGTTAAAATAATGAAATAATTCCGTATACCACAATACTGGAGTGCACATGCTGTTCTTCCTCACCAACCTTCAACCATCATTATAATGACAACTGGCAGAGGCAGCAGATTCAGTGTCCTATGTGGACACAAAAAGGGGCAAACCACCACAGCGGATCCTCAAACAACACACATCTGTAAATGCAATGCAGACAGACCGCAATCTGTGAAACTGAATATAGCCTTTATTCATGATACACTGATTGTATTCGCTTAACACAGGAGCTATCTGTGAAACTGAATATAGCCTTTATTCATGATACACTGATTGTATTCGCTTAACACAGGAGCTATCTGTGAAACGGGATATATCCTTTATTCATGATACACCGATTGTATTCGCTTAACACAGGAGCTGTCTGTGAAACTGAATATAGCCTTTATTCATGATACACCGATTGTATTCACTTAACACAGGAGCTATCTGTGAAACTGAATATAGCCTTTATTCATGATACACCGATTGTATTCGCTTAACACAGGAGCTATCTGTGAAACTGAATGTAGCCTTTATTCATGATACACCGATTGTATTCGCTTAACACAGGAGCTATCTGTGAACCTGAATATAGCCTTTATTCATGATACACCGGTTGTATTCGCTTCACACAGGAGCTATCTGTGAAACTGAATATAGCCTTTATTCATGATACACTGATTGTATTCGCTTAACACATGAGCAATCTGTGAAACTGAATATAGCCTTTATTCATGATACACCGATTGTATTCGCTTAACACAGGAGCTATCTGTGAAACTGAATATAGCCTTTATTCATGATACACTGATTGTATTCGCTTAACACAGGAGCTATCTGTGAAACTGAATATAGCCTTTATTCATGATACACTGATTGTATTCGCTTAACACAGGAGCTATCTGTGAAACTGAATATAGCCTTTATTCATGATACACCGATTATATTCGCTTAACACAGGAGCTATCTGTGAAACTGAATATAGCCTTTATTCATGATACCCCGATTGTATTCGCTTAACACAGGAGCTATCTGTGAAACTGAATATAGCCTTTATTCATGATACCCCGATTGTATTCGCTTAACACAGGAGCTATCTGTGAAACTGAATAGAGCCTTTATTCATGATACACCGATTGTATTCGCTTAACACAGGAGCAATCTGTGAAACTGAATATAGCCTTTGTTCATGATACACTGATTGTATTCGCTTAACACAGGAGCTATCTGTGAAACTGAATATAGCCTTTATTCATGATACACCGATTGTATTCGCTCAACACAGGAGCTATCTGTGAAACTGAATATAGCCTTTATTCATGATACACCGATTGTATTCGCTTAACACAGGAGCTATCTGTGAAACTGAATATAGCCTTTATTCATGATACACCGATTGTATTCGCTTAACACAGGAGCTATCTGTGAAACTGAATATAGCCTTTATTCATGATACACCGATTGTATTCGCTTAACACAGGAGCTATCTGTGGAACTTAATATAGCCTTTATTCATGATACACCGATTGTATTCGCTTAACACAGGAGCTATCTGTGAAACTGAATATAGCCTTTATTCATGATACACCGATTGTATTCGCTTAACACAGGAGCTATCTGTGAAAATGAATATGGCCTTTATTCATGGTACGCCGATTGTATTCGCTTAACACAGGAGCTATCTGTGAAACTGAATATAGCCTTTATTCATGATACACCGATTGTATTCGCTTAACACAGGAGCTATCTGTGAAACTGAATATAGCCTTTATTCATGATACACCGATTGTATTCGCTTAACACAGGAGCTATCTGTGAAACTGAATATAGCCTTTATTCATGATACACCGATTGTTTTTGCTTAAAACAGGGGCTATCTGTGAAACTGAATATAGCCTTTATTCATGATACACCGATTGTATTCGCTTAACACAGGAGCTATCTGTGAAACTGAATATAGTCTTTATTCATGATACACCGATTGTATTCGCTAAACACAGGAGCTATCTGTGAAACTGAATATAGCCTTTATTCCTGATACACCGATTGTATTCGCTTAACACAGGAGCTATCTGTGAAACTGAATATAGCCTTTATTCCTGATACATTGATTGTATTCGCTTAACACAAGAGTAATCTGTGAAACTGAATATAGCCTTTATTCATGATACACTGATTGTATTCGCTTAACACAGGAGCTATTTGTGAAACTGAATATAGCCTTTATTCATGATACACCGATTGTATTCGCTTAACACAGGAGCTATCTGTGAAACTGAATATAGCCTTTATTCATGATACACTGATTGCATTCGCTTAACACAGGAGCAATCTGTGAAACTGAATATAGCCTTTATTCATGATACACTGATTGTATTCGCTTAACACAGGAGCAATCTGTGAAACTGAATATAGCCTTTATTCATGCTACACCGATTGTATTCGCTTAACACAGGTGCTATCTGTGAAACTGAATATAGCCTTTATTCATGATACACTGATTGTATTCGCTTAACACTGGAGCTATCTGTGAAACTGAATATAGCCCTTATTCATGATACACCGATTGTATTCGCTTAACACAGTAGCTATCTGTGAAACTGAATATAGCCTTTATTCATGATACACTGATTGTATTCGCTTAACACAGGAGCTATCTGTGAAACTGAACATAGCCTTTATTCATGATACACTGATTGTATTCGCTTAATACAGGAGCTATCTGTGAAACTGAATATAGCCTTTATTCATGATACACTGATTGTATTCGCTTAACACAGGAGCTATCTGTGAAACTGAATATAGCCTTTATTCATGATACACTGATTGTATTCGCTTAACACAGGAGCTATCTGTGAAACTGAATATAGCCTTTATTCATGATACAGCGATTGTATTCGCTTAACAAAGGAGCTATCTGTGAAACTGAATATAGCCTTCACTCATGATACACCGATTGTATTCGCTTAACACAGGGGCTATCTGTGAAACTGAATATAGCCTTTATTCATGATACACCGATTGTATTCGCTTAACACAGGAGCTATCTGTGAAACTGAATATAGCCTTTATTCATGATACACCGATTGTATTCGCTTAACAAAGGAGCTATCTGTGAAACTGAATATAGCCTTTATTCATGATTCACTGATTGTATTCGCTTAACACAGGGGCTATCTGTGAAACTGAATATAGCCTTTATTCATGATACACCGATTGTATTCGCTTAACACAGGAGCTATCTGTGAAACTGAATATAGCCTTTATTCATGATACACCGATTGTATTCGCTTAACACAGGAGCTATCTGTGAAACTGAATATAGCCTTTACTCATGATACACCGATTGTATTCCCTTAACACAGGACCTATCTGTGAAACTGAATATAGCCTTTATTCATGATACACCGATTGTATTCGCTTAACACAGGAGCTATCTGTGAAACTGAATATAGCCTTTATTCATGATACACCGATTGTATTCGCTTAACACAGGAGCAATCTGTGAAACTGAATATAGCCTTTATTCATGATACACTGATTGTATTCGCTTAACACAGGAGCTATCTGTGAAACTGAATATAGCCTTTATTCATGATACACCGATTGTATTCGCTTAACACAGGAGCTATCTGTGGAACTTAATATAGCCTTTATTCATGATACACCGATTGTATTCGCTTAACACAGGAGCTATCTGTGAAACTGAATATAGCCTTTATTCATGATACACCGATTGTATTCGCTTAACACAGGAGCTATCTGTGAAAATGAATATGGCCTTTATTCATGGTACGCCGATTGTATTCGCTTAACACAGGAGCTATCTGTGAAACTGAATATAGCCTTTATTCATGATACACCGATTGTATTCGCTTAACACAGGACCAATCTGTGAAACTGAATATAGCCTTTATTCATGATACACCGATTGTATTCGCTTAACACAGGAGCTATCTGTGAAACTGAATATAGCCTTTATTCATGATACACCGATTGTATTCGCTTAACACAGGAGCTATCTGTGAAACTGAATATAGCCTTTATTCATGATACACCGATTGTATTCGCTTAACACAGGAGCAATCTGTGAAACTGAATATAGCCTTTATTCATGATACACTGATTGTATTCGCTTAACACAGGAGCTATCTGTGAAACTGAATATATCCTTTATTCATGATACACTGATTGTATTCGCTTAACACAGGAGTTATCCACAACATTCAAATCGAGAAATGGCTGTATAACTTGCAAACATCTACTTGCACTGTGTTAACATTAATTACCCCATGATTATACTTTCCAGCATGAGAACCTATCCCAGCGATGGAGTATAGAGATACTCTGAGGATGTAAGGCCACGCGACCACGCTATGATCAGTCACATGATGGATTTGGCAGTATTTTATCCCTCAAGGATGAAGTACAAAGATCAGAATTTAACCCACAACACTAATCCACAATAATTACCCACCCGAATGTCAGTGTTTCCAACAGGTATTGAAACCACAATGTGGATATTTTGTCCATTTTCCATTATCTGCCTTTGTTTATGAATTTCCTGATATCTTTTCGAACAGTACTAGAAGCGATGCAATAGACAAATGGATCTAGAATCGCATTTGACCAAGCAATTACCATTAAACATTCCTGGATAATCTGATGTTCAGCTAAATATGGCTAAAACTTGGCATTGTAACCACGCAGTAATCATTGCCATGGGATCAGCACTTCTTCTATGGTCTTGGTTTACGGAGAGAAATTTGCTTGTAACTGAATCACGTTTATTCAGTCTGATCTTTTTCACACAGTGTATTGACACCATTAAGACTGATAGAACCAATGTTCCAAAGCTGTAGAAGAGATTCACAGTTTGTTTAATGTGCTGGGGATCGATAGCTATTTTGCAAAATATTACCGTCAGGTTTTCGTAGTGCCCAGAGTGTAGCTTATAAAGCACTAGGTAAGGCGTTGTTCCAATGAGCACGATGCTCCAAACCACTGCACATGCCATCAAAACACGATGCCATGTTACTTTAGCTCTTGCCCGGAGTGAGTGGCAAAGCTATGCATATCGCAAGCGCGCGAACAACACAAAGTGATAGAAACTAGTGATATAAAACACAAGTAGAATATATATATATATATATATATATATATATATATATATATATATATATATATATAGAAGCCGGGCAAAGAAGTCGAGCATTTGTGAAGGCCATGTATTGAGAAATAACAGCCATAAGAGTAACCAAGCAGGTTCCGAGATCACTGAAAGTCAAAGACGTAATAAGAGCAAATAGGAGATATGTCGCGACCAGATTTGAGATCATAAATAATAATTAACATATTCACCATAGCCCCCACAAGGAATAGTATTACTAGACTTATTTTAAATAACATTGGGTTGATGTGTAATACAGTGCCCGCATACACATGCAAAAGATTATCACTTTTGTTTCTTGAAATCAACATCGAATGTCATTTTCTTCTGGACGTATCCTGATGAAGTTGTCACAGCTCTTTTGGTTCCCATCTTTTCCACGAACACTGCCTTCAATCATCCATATAATGTATGAATCTCGATTAAGATAGATCCAAACTAGCATCTAATTTCTTGTCAGCATATTATTATATGCACATGACAAAAGATTTATGCTATGTGTCACACGCAGTTGTGGGTCAGATATGATAGGACATTCAATTATTCATTGCTAGAATCTACTAAGAATACTAACAAGCCTATATCTTCCATAGTTATGGAGATATGTCAGCCATCGTGTAGGCGTTTCAATCGGGACGCTTCTTACTTCTTACAAATCACAATAAACAAGCATCCGTGATGCAGTGCATAATGGATATTTCCACTGTATCCATCCAGTATGTGTATGATAACGCCATAATCATTACATCATGAATGATTTGATTTAGTCCGTCTTTAAATGCTTAATAGTCCGCCGCGTTGTTTGAATTGTATGTCTTTACCATTAATAAACATTCTGTTGAATATTTTCAAAGTAATTTGACGTGGCGCTGTTGCTGTTATAAGGCAGCTACAGCACCATGTCAAATTAGTCTCAGAATATTTAACAGTTTACCTGTATACGTTTCTGGAAATTGATAGTTAGGGCATTCGATGATCGATCAATCCCAACACGAGTGAGGTGTGGATTGAGATTAGCTAGAAATAGGTGGGGCTAAAACTGGAAAGGTCCATTATGTAAAAACCATTTACCCTTCAAACTAGCTAAACAATTGTATATTTCAACCAAATTCTACACTTGATAAGTTGACGTTATAGAATTCACATCCACTGGCTAAGTAGTTAGACAGACTACGCTGCGTTCGTTGATCGTTATCGACAGATTAATAACACAGTTTTATTAGAATATATAAGAATTATTCTGTTGGGACGCATTAATGACAATAACGGAAGGATTTATATAAATATGCTTGATTAGTCTACATTGTATCTACAGATGTGTGTTGTTTGAGGAGGCGCTAGAGTGCTCATTGTGTCTCACTTCAGTGTTCACAATAGACAATCAATCTGCTGCTATCAGTTGACATTATGATAATGATTGAACACTACTGTGGACATTGATCCAGGAGTAAAGGATGCGTAAAACCCTTTACCGGGATGACGCTTTGTCTTTAGTCTGTATACATCGATCTCTTCAGATCTAGGATACGGCGGCTTAATGACAACGGTATACACTGGATACAGTTTAGCCCTTTTCTTGGTGATGGCAAAACGAATATACTTAGTGTGTCATAGGGAGATTGATATGCATATGTTAATCCCTGTTTACCCGTGCCCGTCAATAAGTTGTGCGAATTGTATGTCTTTGGTGAACTTGCAATTTACTAATAGTCCGGTCAAATTACAGTTTGACCCAGAACATATTGCAAAGGTAATCATTCATGGGTTTTTCCCGATTAGAGTCATCCACATGATATAGCAAAAATGTTAATGGTTCTCAGCCTACCTGGTTGTGCTTGCCATTTGCCGTCTACGTGTCTGTCAACAAGTGTGGAACCTTTGGATCTTAAATCGGTAGACATATTCCTATCGACACAAGCTTTCGAACTCTGATTATGAAGTATTCACACCTTCAAGAACCAGAGTTATGTTCCTTGCTAAATTTCCAATGTATTGATGTCTATGGACATATATCTTTATGGCGTATTTAATCATTTATCGATCGATTAAAAGCGTCAGGCAATGCCTATCGGAACTCTGAATATGAAGTTGCCATGCCTTCAAAAACAAATTTATGACCTTATTTTAAAAATACTAAAGCTTATGGGTAAATTAGGTTTGTGGCACGTTTCGTCATCTGTGGATCGGTTAAAATCTAATTTGGCAGATTTGTTCCTTTATATAATATCTACCCAAGCCATGATTATGTGAGGTGGCCACGCCTTATACACAGATTTTCTTGTTTAAATTATTGAAGCATATGAGGGCTTTGATGTGCTGAATCCTACTGTGATATTTTCAAACTACTAGACTGAGTGTTATGGTTAGAGTTCACACGGCAAACTCATGCATCTATGCCATTGTCGCTGTCATTGTCCCATATTGCAGCAATGCCATCACAAACCCCTCTGTATTCTTAATATGCCATTGAACAATGAAGTAGTTGACACCTGAAATTACACCGTATGGTACTACAGCCAGATTTGCATTGCTTACTTACATGATCTCGATCTATATTAATTATGAATCAGTCTCGATTCAGATATTTCCCATCTTCACAGTTCTGGATTTGAGAAATTACCCACCCACCCCTGAACCTGCTGATACACTCTAAAGCTATGGATCTTTGCTGCGGTTGAAGATTGCTCGGATGTATTGATGTCTTACACTGTGTCACTTGGACCTGAATTCGTTGCAACCACATTGCATTCAAATAGTCATATCACACACACCCTCACCTTATATATACAAACAATTGCCTTTTCTCCTGCCCGAACAATTTCATCCTGCATTGACTTTGAATTCCGAAATACACGTGCATGTTCTCTGAAGTTGCCATTCTCCTGAGTCAGGTGAAGTGACACAGCTTTCCTTATCCAAAATACACGTGAAGGTGTATCACAGCTTATATTGTATTGACAAATAAAATATTATGGTAGCCATTGTCTATAAGCATCTCTTTTACTTTGTTCACGTTCAAATATTTGCGGCCTGTGGAAGAAGACGTTTCCAACCTATGCATGAAAGCAATGCAAGGTAAAGGGATCTGTACCATCTCTGACCAACAGAGATGCATAGTTCAAAGCTGCAGCAACATTAGATCCTACTATCAGTAAGTCTGCATCACCTTTAACTTTGAATATCAGAACAATATCTGTGGGTCGATTTCCACTGTTTCGTCATTACCAATTTGGATTTAGATCACATTGCTATTGCCTGCAATTTCTCTCGGATGGTAAGTTCACAACATTATTTCCGTCCATTCTCCTCTGGATATTTAAACCTATATCCTTAGCACTATCAATGTGTACAGAACTGTGGGCTGTAGCACCATTTATACTTTATTGTTGGTGTTCACTTCCAGATAATGGACTCATTGTTCTGAGTAAGCCAAGTATTTCTAAGGTATCTAAAGGTTTTGTTTTGATTGGAAACATTTTTATGTTGCTCACTGGTCTGATAGTTGACATTTGTCAAGGTATGCAATGCACTCTTTATTTTGGCTGAGACTGGAATGGACATCAGCAATAGCAAGCGCTGGTTTACAGTTATGGCCCTTTCTCATGTCAAACCAAGAACCTGGTCAGGATAAAATCTTTAAAATTCCAGCTGTAAAAGTTAATCATCGATTCATCAACCGATGTTTCTACTGCACGTCTCCGGCCCATAAGGCAATACGGCTATGTTCTGCCGAAAGTGGGCTAGAGAGCACGCCTGCCCCTGCTTGTTTCAAGCATACAAACCAACTGTACCAACCTCTGAATACATCCTGGCAACCACAACACCAATAGCCACATCTTCTCCCCGACCCTGCCCATTCCTGCGCCACACAAGAAACAGTGCAAGCAGATCGGTCTCTTCTACACTCAGCTACCTCTACCTTTAAGTAAAGTAATTTCAAAGTAGGCCACATACGTAGAGAATGACAACATCCCTAGAGAAAGTGACCGGCCAGCGTCGATAGAGACACTGTCCGGCACTTCTCGTAACATCATCTGCAAATATCATTGTCTGTTAGGCAGTGTGTCAACTAGCGCCACCGTCGATACTGGCGCATCCATTACCATCCTAAACCTCACCTCATAGATGGCCGTCCCACAGGCCCACAACGATATATTTACAGATTGCACCGTGGCTAACGTCCCAGTAGCCAGCACTGTAAACATCGTCATACAGATAGAGGAACTTCAATTCATCCAAAAAGTGGTGGTTGCCTCAATCCAGAATGACGGCCTTCTCCACGGCGACTTTCTGATGTTACCGAAGCCATCATACACTGTCGAGAGCACGAACCCGACCTACATGGCTATCGTATTTCACTGGGACAACAATCGTCGTTTTAGAACACTTGTGTTCAATTATTAGCAAGTGCCGCTATGTTTGAGCTGGCCCATAATGGTGTGCTATGGGCCACCGCATCACACCTACATTACACTACACACACTGCCATGTTAGAACCGGATTCCGATTACATGGCCACTTCTCAATGTGCTGGTCTACGTATATTAGTCTCCACCAACGACAAAGACCACATTCCTTTCAGGGTCATAAACGGCACAGCCGGCGCCAGTAGCCTCAACTCTGGCATACGCTGTGGCCAATTGGTGGAAGTTGTCTCGATAGAAATACCCATAAACAAAAATGTACTACACACCCCCGCTCCTCACGATCTTCCTGAGCACCTACACGATGCATATCTACGTGCCACTTTTGGCTTAGATAAGGAACAGAAACACGGTGTACATTGAGTATTATATACATACAAGGACAGTTTCTCATCAGGTGATCTAGACCTTCGAGAAACGCACCTGATACACCATTCCCATCAACACCGGACATAGCTGCCCAGCAACCTGTTCCGTGTCTCAGAATAAACAAGGAGGCAGAGGCCCATATCCAAGTTAAGGGGAATATTGGAGACAGAAGTCATCACACTTTCTGCTTCTCCATGGGCCAGCCCAATAAGGCTTGCTGGTAAGAAGGATGGATCTTTATGCTTCTGTATTAAATGCAGATGCTTGAATGACCTGAGCGTGAAAGATGCCTACACACTCCTAAGGATCGATCACGCTCTGGGCTAATTGGTGGGCACGCAGTGGTTCTGTACTTTGGACCTGGCAAGTGGCTATTTGGCAAAATGAAGCCGATCATATGAAAATGGCTTTTACTTGTCATGATAGCCTGTTTAAATTCCGAAAAATGCCCATGGAACTTTTGATCGCCTAATGGAATAGGTGCTTTGCAAGTTCCAGTGGCAGATCTGCTTGTGCTATCTGGTCGACGTCACTGTACTTGGCCCCACGTTTCAACAATCTTCGGCAAACCTAGCCGAAGTCTTAGAATGATTTAAAAAAGCAAAATTAAAATTGAAACAAAAAAGTGGCATTTCTTTTGTAAAAATGGTTGAGTTCTTGGGCCATGTCATGTTGACCGAAGTCATGTCCACTGAACCCTAGCCGCAAGCGGTGGCCGAATGGAAAACACCCGCCACTGTCACGGACACTCGCAGCTTTCTCAGGCTCTGTCAATATTATTTGTGCCACATCCAGCATTTCAGTGAGATAGCGGCTCGTTTATTTCAAATAACAGAAAAAGACCACACGTTTGAATGGACCCATCACTGTGAGCAAACTTTTAATACACTGGCAGCTAAATTTAACAAACATGCTAATTTTCACCCACACAAATCCTAAACTCGATTTTATCCTCGAGACTGATACCTCGCCATTTGCCAATGGCGCCGTTCTATCTCAAATCACTGAGGATGGAACTGAACAAGTCTTAGGCTATGGATCGTGAATGCTCAGTAAGACTGAAAAATTGTAAGCGACAACAAAACATCAGCTATTGGCCACCATTAATTTCACCAAATACAAAAAAATCTGTATGGAAGACCATTCACTCTCAGAGCAGATCACGCCTCGCTACGTTGGTTTAAAAACCTTGAAAACCCTGAAGGCTAAATAGCGAGGTGGCAGGAATCCCTGCAAGACTACAATTTCAACGCCATCCATCGGCCTGGAATATTGCATGGAAACGCCGATGCCTTGAGCTGAACAGGACGCGAGGTGAATATGATGCCGAAACTCAGCAACATTACATGACACACAGCCCTTTCCCACCTTTCCAGAAATAATAGCACAGACTGGATGAGGTAGTTAATGCACAGCACGCCGATCATCATACATGACACATATATGCATGGATCATTGAGGGGTGCACCCTCTCAATGAATCTATCATCCCACTATCAACTTCGGCTAAATATTAATATCAACGATATGCTGAATGCCGAATGTGCAGCAGCGTTCTGTATATCAATGATCGCCTCATTATCTCAGAATCATACCGATACATGGTTCTGGAATAACTGCATGATAACGCATGTCACCTGACCATTGACCATATAACCAAACGTAGTGATAGTGTTAAGGCTTGGGTGGCAAAATGCATCCATTTCCAATACCGATCCGTTACTAAGCAACACGTAGCACCATTACAAAACATAAATCGTAGGCATGCCATGGGAACGAGTGGCTACATGTATGTGTTCCGTGCCCTAAATACGACTGATGAGGGGAACAAATATATCATCGTTCTACGTGACTACTTTGCGAAGTTGGTAGAAGCATTGTTTTGCCAGGCTAAGAGGCATCCATCGTAGCAGAGGTCCTCACCAGCATTGTCTTCTGCCAATTCGGTATGCCCAGGAGCTAAACTCTGCCCAAGGTACCAACTTTGAGAGCCGTTTGATCACTGACCTCTGCAAGCTTTTCCATATCATCAAAACGCGCACTGCACCCTATCGTCCACGTGTCAATAGGATGGTAGAATGGTTCAATCGTATCCTAGCCGAAATGTTGATGAAGGAAACTCATCTTGATTGTCGGGATTGGTATCTGGGGCTCTAATATGTACTCCTGGCATACCGAACATCCATCCACTCTAGCACCGCTTTTACCCCTGCTAAACTAATTCTAAGCCATGAGTTAGGCTTGCCCTTGGACCTAGCCATGCCTAGGATCCCTGCCGAAAATATCTCACTGTCCATGTACATGGAACTTATGCACCAACGGATAGAACAGGGACACAAACTTGTAGGTGACATGTTTCTCACCATACATCGGCGTTAAAAGACATGGCATGACCACGAATATACGGGAACCCCTATGAGGCTGGTAAGATGGTCTGGGTTCTCCGCAAACGTGCCCAGTAAACTAAGTTACAAGTGGAAAAGGCCCCTATCAAGTGATAGGCAGGATGTCAGATGTGACATACCAACTTCATACCGCGGATGGCCTGACCTCACTCATTCACTTTGATCGGCTAAATCGTTGCATTGGTACGGATCCGTAGCCTACACATGGCCCTGGTACATTCCTCAGCACAAACACACAGATCGACATTTCTTTGGAAACCAGCATTCCCGACATCGACCACTCGCATGATGATGCAGGTTCTGCCCCAATCCTAACAAGCCAAGATTTTGCAAGTTGATGATAAGGACGCCGCCGAGATTCACTCTCGACCTCTCCCTCCTCAGATCGAACATACTAGGTCGGGTAAGCTGTATCCGAAGCCGTTTTTGTTTGTATTGTCCAAGGAGAAGGGTTGGAATGCCGTTCTACCATCTTCTTCCCATGCCACACATTTTCACGTTCTCCTGCCGATTATTGATCTACCCCAAGCCGAAGCTGAGGCATGTCACAGCCTTGCTGCTTCGCTGGCTCTAATTTCTGTGATAAACGTTTTGGAAGAAATAGGGTGACACCGATCCTCCCCATGTTATCCAACACATGAGAAACAAGAAAGTCGGCATCTTGTCTGTCCTATCCAGCATCCAGCTACCCCCACCCCGTAGCCCGATCCAATCCATCCAATTCCAACCAACACCTACCCCCAGATGACGTGAACAATGTCATTGCCGAATTTAAGACATTCACTCTATCCTAATAACCCCACCCCCCTTACTGGTGGCTAACCACGCCACTAGTATGGGAGAGCTTTATCCTTCATCCCATCACCACCCTCTGGTACGACTGGAAGCAACCGATTCGGTGGACTGATCTACAAAAAGTTGTTTTCGACTCGCAAGTAAAGATAAGAGTGAAAACAGTGATACTTGAATATGAAGACTCAAATCCATTTCTCAGTCCACCCCTACCCTCGCACCTCATCGAGCGGTCATGCCATGCATCATAATACATAACGTCACGTATAAACGCAAACACACAACACTCGCCGTCACAGTTTCTATTTCATAACCGAACCTAATGCATGTCACCATCACCACTTCATGTCAGGACAGCATAATATGATGTGATACCATCATGCACACAGTACACCATAGCGATAACGTCACTATGCCACTCATCAGCTCATCTTCATCTACACGTGTTCAGGATGACACAACTCGGTACGACATTGGCATCACATATAAACCAGCTCAGAATTGGCTGTCTGAAATAATACCATTCGGCGCTGATCACTTTGCACAACCTACCATCTTGCGCCATTTTATGTGCAATCCAGCTAGGAGGGGACCCCACACCTCAACAACATCACATACGCTTAAAGAACTTCACCTGCATCAAACACTACGTACACATCACCAGAATCTTCACGTCCATCACGTTAATCACATAGTGCCAAACCAGGATCGGTGTGACGCATCAGCAACCAGGACAACATCATGGCAACTATACGGAATCATCCCTTCCCCTCTATACACGACATCACTAAACTCCACGAATAAACCAGCTATCTACATAACACACGTAATTCCAGATTATTTTGTTAAGAGAACGCTGATTCCAGCAGACTAGTCAGTAGTTAGTACGATTTTGCTACCGAAAGCAGGGCTCGATTACAGAGGGATCCAAGAACTACAGTAAACTATGCTGGTCTCCTCGTTCTAATGTAACTTTGTCCCACCATTAGGCTCGTTGGTAACAAAGTGAATGCAATCATTGCTCTATAAAATAATCATCACACTCATATAATGGTACCCCCACCCCACCCCCACCGTTTTACCTTTTATATGTAAAGCAGCGCCTGAACGAAATGGTAAACTAATGAACCTCACATACGACAATCACGCACCAAGACCTCATAAAGACACGTTTCACACTCCTACTGATCGTCTCCATTGACTTTTCGTACACAAGTCGGCCATCTTTATTATTTTTTGTATTTTCCAAGTTGTACTGTAGCATGATTCCTCAGGTCTGGGAATGGTTCGGCTTGAGCGACTTATGGATAGCAACAGCTTGGAAGACAGCCAGTAATAAGGTCTGGAGTAAAATGATACCACCATCATCCACTAGCAGCCGCTCAGTGAACCGCGGCTCCCACCGAGGCATAGAAATATGAGACATGGGCCACACAAGTACATACCCGTATCGTATCACCATAATGAAGTCGTCCATATGTGCTATTTAGAGACTCGTATCCACAGGGATATTATGACACAAAATGGGTGTTAAGAAAACCATTGCGGATGCAAGACAGGTTGCAGTGAACCACGGCGGTGTTGCAGCTCAGAGACATATAAGAACATCAAAACACATCTCAGCTGAAGATGTTCCAGAGGTCATACCTGGAGTGCTGAGCTGCATCATGTCAGTCACGGATCTTGGTGTCCAGAATGTCAATCAACGTTTAAGAGAACCATTGCTATTGCAAGACATGTTGCAGCGAACCGTGGTGGTATTTGCCCCTCAGATACACATACGGACATCAGCACATATCTCAGCTGGAGATGTGCCAGAGGTCATATCTGGTGTGCTACCCTAAATAATGTCACTGTGGGATCTTGGTGTCCATATAGCCCATTCAAGATTGAAGCGAAGTGTCATACCATCCTTCAGTCATTGTTGGGTGCTTAGTGTCCTAAGCGTCGCCCTCACTGGCTACAGGGCTTGGAACTTGATGGCTACTGTGAAGAGCTCGGGCTGGCTTTTGAATACCAGGGCAAGCAACACTGTCAGGTGGCTACCTGATGGAACCAAACCAATAACGATTTAAAAGACCAACAATAGCATGACCGCCGGAAGGCGAACCTCTGTGAGGAAAACTGGGGTGTATTGATCGTGATCCCTTACTGGGTAGCCAACAAAAGGCACTCATCGAGAGAGAGGTGCTGGATCTAGTCCCACATCAGACAAACACGTAGGCATGACCAGTGTCACATCGGCATGAGGGGGGGGATTACCCACTAGCCCTTCCAGCTGCCTTGGCAATGCTCATGTGGCAGAACACTAAAGTGCCTACCATCTGCACCATGGCAGACTCTGGCATGTTCACACGTGACACAGATGATCTGGTGCCGTCTCGGCTGCAGACAACCACGTCCAGACCTTTCTACACCATACAGGCAGACTCAATTTCCTCACGTGGGTGAAATCAGTCATAGATATTTTTCCGCAGATGGTTGCGGTATGGATTGTACTTAGGCTCATCTCGGAAGTGTGCCCACTTGGCATCTAATATCAAGGCCATCTGTGAGGCAACCACCTCAGGTATAAGCATTAGCAGCATCCTATATATGGATAGTTAAACTAAACAGGGTGAATCCCTCGAGAAATATCTGTGTCAGATCGAGCCCTGTGCCAGCCTCGATGCCAACCTTCATCCCATCAGGGGCGGATCTTAGCTGCTTCACTTTATCACCAGCTAGAGGCCGCAGCTCTAGCACAATGGACGTTGTCTGCGGACTTGTGAGCCCGCCATGCTCGAGTGGTTTTACAGGGCCCTTCGACTTGGAGGCATGTGACATACCCTCTATCCAGAGGAAGCCCTCCTGAATATTGATGGCTTCCTCTGGGCCATCAAAAGGGTTGCACAGCAGGAGCTTTCCTCCAGTGACCCCAAGCCAACGGCCCACCACAACTAATTTTACACCACCCTGTCCTATATCCTATATAGGTAAGGAAGAATGACCCAGGGCTATAGAGCTTCCGGACCATGCCATCTTTTTCACAATGGTGGAGTGTGGAGTGAGTTCAAGGTCAATTACTGCCAGGGGCCTATATAGTGGCAACCATGATTCCCACTTGCCTTCGCAGCCAGGGCGATACCACACTTTATTCTTCCTGAACATGATCTGCAGACACTTTGCCAAGGTCAACAGTACACCATTGTGTGTCATGGGTGACATTGCCCATAGCGAGCGGGACCACTTGGAAGCTGAGGTCAGCAACCAGGGTGTCAACGTCTGTTCCCGGCGCATTCGACAGCTCAATCATAGGCTCGAGAATGTATTGCTTCTTTGGGAAATCGCTGCGAAACACAATCTTGTCACCATCCATGTTGCAACTCAGACGACCTTGGAGACATCTTATACGTCAGTCAATAGTTCTACGCCATCTCGACTGATGGAATGGAATGAGAACTCCATGCTGCAGGACGAACTACTTGCCATTGCTTTCCTTAACCTAGATAGCGTCAACGTCGTACACGTCCACGAGATCAGCTAGAACAGTCGAGTGAGAAAACATGGGCTACATTGTATAAGAGGGGGTGGGGGTGCTTAAACGGAGAACATAGCCATGCCGATTGTCCGATTGTTACTCTAAAACGGGGAGAATGCCATCAGACTATCTCTAGTTGGTAGACCTGTGGTTTAGTATTGGATAGAATGTGTTCTCTTCAAGGTAGCTCAGCAATCCACCACGTACGTACACTAACTGAGGTAGGGTTTAATCATGATAGAATATCTGACAGGAGTCACCAGCAAACTGTGGAAAGCGATCAGCCCAATATGTTCACCCATGCAAATCACCTGTTTGACAGCTCCACCATTAATCTATATGACAGCATGGATGGTCTATCAGATGCTCAATTAGAACGTATGCTGCTGTTACTCATTGACCTATCAACATGATATCATGCCAGACATATCTGTCATTTGCTGAGTTGTGGAAAAAGGAGATAGAGGAGGCAACTCAACCAGATACCTTCTCTGGGATGGTACAGGAAATGCTTTGTCGACAAGAAGGCAAGCAACTGCAGTGGATGAGCTGATATGAACAGAATGCCAGAAGGGCAAGAAGACGAAGGTACTACAACACGGTTCAAGAATGTGAGAGCCTCGTCCAGCAGGAGGGGGGGGGGCCACAGCTGGTCCAAACCTGTATGATTACCTGGATGACGACGAGTGTGATGAGTCTGTAGAAGTCATACACGGGGTGGAGGAGAGGGTGCAGGGGTATAAATACGAGAAAGCCAGCCAACGGTAGGTGTACTACCAGGGGAACAAGGTGAAGTTCCAGATGTAACAGCTGCGCAAGCTACTGCCCCCCGACATTAAGCTGGATGATAGGTATTTGAGAGAGGTGTGTCTCCACACCAAAAAGCTGGTAAAGTTCGCCAGACACTCCAAGATGAATCCTACGATGACTCACAGATCTTACAGGTATCGGGAACAGTTTAAGACCCATGTATACCATGGCAAAGTCAGAGTGGTGAAAACAATATGAACTATATCCCACCCTGACAGCTGAGGAGGGTAGCACAGTCCACGGATGCCGACTCCAGCAGATCGACACTGTCAGACAGAATCTCGTCCACGAGGCGGAAAAGTACAGAAGAATATGCTGGCGATGTAAAACAGCCTACAGCAGCCTTGCACACACAACCACAGCTGCTGCTTCACAAGCATCTCTGTGGTTCCCAAAAGCCAGTGCTACCGTCGTTCTGACTCCATCATCAATGCAAAGAGTGCTGGACGAAAACCAGCGACCCGTGCTGGCACCCACAGTCAGCAACGCTAGGGCAATCGGGACGATAGCCCTATGAGTGGTGTCAGGCCTGGCTATTGCTGTGCTCATCCCCAGTCTTCTCCGCTGCTAGTAGATCATCCCGACTCTCCGGTGTAGGAGTCGTGGCAACTGAGATTGCCTGAACTAGCTTAGTCTGCCAGACAGCTCACATACATGCCGCCAGCATACACAACCAAGGGCTGTATGCCATAACAGTGTATGGTTCGGTGGTACAGCCTTTTTCCAGCTTGTAGTAGCATGGAGCCTTAATCAACTCAATGTGGTGGGATACCATGGATGCCTGTAGTAACTGAGTCATCCGACCGATGCTCACTATCCTTGTAGAATCCTTTAACATACAGGAGATGTTCGACGATACTGCCACCAATGATGAGTTTTTCGACGAAGCAGATCTGCCCCTTACCAAATCCTAGGTAGAGCTTCATGGCTGTCAGCTCCTCTGTTAATCCAGTGCTAGAGAGAGCGCACAGCGCATCTGGTGCCTTCTTCTTGTAGCCCTTTATGATGTGTGAAAGACATCATAGTACTTAATACATAGTCCATTGTTTAAGCTGCTATGTATCGCACTATAATGCCAATGGATATTTCTCCAGTACCAATCTAATCAGCTAACAGATGCAGACTGGGTAGATCTGCTTAGCTCTCTCGAGGTAGAATGTACACGTTTAACCACGTTGTATACTCAATGATTAAACAGTTATGTCAACGGTACAGATTGTAAAGTAACTCCAAGAGAGCCAGGCGAGCCATCAGAAGGTGGAGAAGCTGCTCAAAAGCAGGAGCCAGAAACTACTGACACATGCTAAGCCCCTGACCTTTCATGTCGCCAGTAACGTGGCCGCGAATGTAGCCGTGGTGAAGATGACGGGTAGTAATGAGGTTATTCCTCCTGCTGGAGCTGCTGTCCTCGCTACAGTGGCGAGTGTGGTTATCGAACACTGTCTGGGAATAACCCATCCCATCCCAAAGATCGCCATCAGTGGCACCTCCTACATGGGCGAACGCATTCATGCACGGAAAATCATCTTACTGCGTGTCTTGCTAGCAGAACATCTGCGTGAGCACTACATACTCCTGGTGTCCAATTCTGCCACTGACGCTGTCAGCAGCAACGACCAGTGGTATAAGAGCCCACTAGCCAAGACACAGACCATACAGGCACTAATGAAGGAGCTGCTATCAGCTCAACTGACTGACCCACGTGTCCTAATTATTGATGACCCCGCGATGGACCAGAATACAGTCACCTACCTCAGCGACATCACCAGATGCATCCAGCTCACCAAGATCACTATGTTCATCCTCTTTCAGCAGTGCACCCGTGAGATATCACCGGATATCTGCCACAATGCGAGGCTTCTATACTTCAACTCCAAGTGTGGGCGTGCTCTGCTCGAGACCATATATGCTAGCCTGACCCTCAAGGCGACCAAACATGACGCTATGGTGGATGTACAGAGGGTAGTTGATCGGTGCCAATTCATCTTCAGCAACCAGGAGACAGGTGAGCTGTTACGCTTCAGGTCTTCTCTGGAGAAAGCAGAAAACTTTAGCTACAAGCTGAATCCAGCCAGGAAGCTAAAGCATACAACTTCAGCTACAAGCTTATCGACCCGACAGAAGTAGTCGCGGAGCAGATATTTTTAAAGGGTCGAGGAACTTCACGAAAAGCTTGAGGAACTTCTTCAGAAGCTTGAGGAACTTCTTCAGAAGCTTGAGGAACTTCATGAGAAGGGTGAGGAACTTCGTCAGAAGCAACAGTAGTAGCGGCGGAGAAGACGTTTTCTCAGGGTCGAGGAACTTCTTCAGAAACTTGAGGAACTTCGTCAGGAGCTTAAAGAACATCGTCAGAAGCTTGAAGAACTTCATCATAAGCTTTAGGACGTCTGACCCATTCCTGAAACTCTATCCACTTGCGATAAGATGCTAAAATCCTCCTCTTACCGAAATACTCATGGAAGACCCACTTCCACCATTCCCTCTTAGCATCTGACTTGCGGGAAGGCTATATGAGGTAGTTCTGGAATTACTCGGGAAGATTAGAAATGCTTCCACATCCCCCGCTATCCTCTCTTGCCCTGATTTATTGAAGAGGTACTCAATGGTCTCCTTCTGACCCTCGGCACGCCCCTCCTTCATACCAGTAGCATGACCCTCCTCCATACGAATAGGATGACCCTCCTGCGTACCGGTGGCATGTCCAACCTCGTCACTCTCAGTTACTGCGACCTTGATCACCTCTCGGAAGTAATCTGTGGCTCTGACCCCATTAAGAAACCAACATGTGGCACTCATCATCAGTGTGGAGGTTGAAGACACTGGCCGACTTCCCTATGGTTAGTAGATCTTTGTGATCAACCCAAGCCTTCTGGAGAGATAGAATAGCGGGACTCTTGGACTGCTTGAATGGCAGATGGAGTGCCCTGCCATCAGCACTGTTAAACTTCTTAAAGAGTAGTCGAATCAGGAGTTCCTTTCCACTATTCAGCCAGTGAACCTGTTCCATGGAAGCTAGTAACTCCACATCAGATGGAGCTGTGACCTGAGCTCACTCGTGGATAATGTTGATATCACGAAGCAGACCTCAGACTATGTCAATCAGCAGAAGGGTAGCCTTCTTCTTCAAACGCCATACAGGTTTCTGCTGCTGACCGAAGGCAAGCTCGTGTAGTAGTACTTTATACATCAGGGTTTAAAATCTGTATACAGAAGACATTAAACATGCAGCAGTACGCGCATCATCCAGACGGAGTGGTTGAACCTGCGACCTCACACCACATGGATCCCTGGAAGGACTACCTGACAGTCAATCGACCTAGTATCCATGATGCGAACTCTCCATCCACTGTGGGAAAGTACTTCGAATTTGCTATCTCGGAGCGAAGTAGCATGATGCTCAAGTTCAATTACGAGAGCACAGCGGAGAAGGATGTAGAGCTCCTGGTGCGCGGGTGGGCGATTATGCAGAGCAACAACACCTTGGACACCACATATGTGAACGATGAGTACCGGGTCCTGGCACCACTGAATTGTGGACCAGACTATTACGTGAAGGGGAAGGGGTACTATGCCGTCAGATGTAATAAGTGGCTTCACAGAATTCAGTTCACAATCAGACATAAAAACATCTGTTGCGGTGCCACTCTTCTCCCTCCTCGAGAACACACCCGTGAATCCGGCCTTGATGCGGGACAAGTTAGATGGTGGTAGCAAATCCTGCAATAGGCCATCTCCCAAATGTTCTTTTTAGCAGAAATACTCACACAGATACACCTATCTACAGTGGAGCGAAGATACCTAATGTGTTATGCAGGGTTTTTGTATGGGGCATGGATGGCTTGCACGATTATGTGATTAAATCGAAAAATGCTAATATTTTTTAAATCATGAATTTATATGATTAAAAATGATCATGAATAATTTCTAGGGCATAAAATAGTTCAAAACATACCTTTTAATTATTATTTAATGCGATCGGTCACAAAAAACTGACATTTTGCTCAATGAGTGTACATGTCCATTTGCAGGTAAATAGAAAACTATTTTTCCAAATGTATCACTGGAATGACTAGCTCGCGCATTGAATCAGTCATTCAGATGATACATTTTCAAAACTAATCTTTACTTGGCCTGCAAATGGACATTTCTAAGCACCATTGCAGCTTTCGTCATTGATATGGCTTTGTAGTTATATCTGGGTGTACCCAGGCTGTAGCCTAATAAGGTAATAACAATTATTCTTCAATAATCGACCATGATCATTTAAAGTTATAGTCGCACAAGCCTTGTCGTGGAAAACCTTGAAATATTTGTGTTTGAATATTAATATTCTTTCCTGGAAAACCAGTATTTTTCATTTAGGTCATGGAAAAGTCATGAAAAATCACAAAAACACTACTGTGAAAAATTATGCTATAACAATTTAATTTCTGTAACAAAGAGAAAATGCATGGGATGCCAACTGAGCGCCTCAAGATTTCAAAGGTTTCTCGGTTACAGACGTCATCTAGGTCCCTCTGCGAAATTCCATGACTTACACGTCTTTCCATGACCTATAAAAGTGTACAAGTCCTGGTTATGTCAATTAGACATTATGAGCCTATGCATAGCTGTTTAATGCTTAAATTACTTCAAGAAAATTATGTTTTTATGAAAGAAAACCGTCTGTTTGCAGATTAGATTATTTTCGAAAATTTACCACTGTAATGACTGGCTCGTATATTCAGCCAGTAACTCCAGTGGCTAGTAGCAGACCACGTAGACATTTCACAAGACCACTGTGGCTACTGATAGCATATTGGGCATTACAGGGTTAATACCATAAAAAGGGCTTATGAGAAAGACATTTTAATTAATCACGTGGTTTCCAAACAGACAGTAAAGGGTTCAAATATATGATGTAGGCAAACCCATTTGTTCCACAACAGTTCTAATTCAGTCCCTAGCTCAATCTGTCAATGCATGCCCTACTTGGAATGAATGAATCCTCTACTGGGAATGAAGTCAGTTCAATACAATTCTAACTGATAGCCAAATAATGTTGAGTGAAATTAAAATATGGACAAGTGAAAACAAAATTGCCAAATTCTTCGATTCATAATTAGGTCCTCCTGTGTATCCTGTGGAATATCTTTTATTTAGTTATTGATAATTTGCAATTAGTTGCTTCAATTTTTCAACAATAAAGGCATGTCAAACAGTTTTTTAAATATTATTTCAAGAGATATATAATTAATTAATCACAGCTGAAGCGCATAAGAGCCACATAAAATGCATGATTTTATGTGGAATGATTACACTTAGTGACATGACTGATATTATCTCGCTAAATTTGTCATTGCCTCATCACTGTTTCTCAATTTTAAAGTAGTTAAGGATCCATGTAGGTAAATTGTTGAATGTTCTGAAACCAATTTGGCTCGAAGCTTTTGGTCACATATGCAACTTTACTTGGACATGTTAGAAAGCAACAGTGTCCAGGTGCATTTAGTCTCAAAATATTCAACATAATCCTTTATTAATTTAAATATTGTGATACAAATTATATTACTAAGGTTTCCAGCTGAATTAAATTATTCAACAGTTTAACTCTTTAACACTCATATCAGCCCAAAATGGCTTCTGCAATGGTCCTGAGAAATGTCAATTTGGAGACCAAGAAAAGACAATTTCTTAAAGGTTTACAAGTGGTAAATCTTCAAAAATATTCTTCTCTTGGTCTGCAAATTGACATTTTCTTTGAGAAAATTTAAATTTTCTTAAATAAATCTATGGCTTAAAGGGTTAATCAGTAATGGTCAAGAATAGTTTAGAAAATGGGAAAGTTTGCTTATTGAATGCCAATTTGCACTTTACAGACCAAGATTAACCTTTACCAATCTGACGGCAAAATTTAAAGATTTCATGTTAATGTAACGGAGTAACCTACAATTTCTTAATCCCAAGCGGAGGATTAATTTTAATTTTCTTATTTTAATTTTGAAGAATTTCAAACGATTTCCGGAGTTTAAGTTCTCTTTGGTGAAATAATGGACTACTATCTAAAGAGACGATTATGACTGTCAACAAAAGAGCTTGAGTGACAAAAGTAATCTAATCCATAAAGTTTTGACTAACTTGAGTAACTTAAGCCCTAGAATTATGAATAAATAACTTGAGTGACAAAAGTAACGCAAGCTACATGATCATATTGAAAATAAACTTCACAGACTTGGATGGTTTTATCAGGAAGTTAAAAAGAAACCGAGTCAAATTTTAAAGTTTCAAAATATCACGCTTGAATTTATGATAGAAATATAACCTAATACATGCTAAAACTAAGTTGGAAATCAATATCCCGGTAAAAACGTAAATGTTGTCAGGATTCAGATCCTAGATTTTTAACAAACTCACATATTGTGAATGCTAAAATATATGATTTATTTTCGATTTATAGACAAACAAATGTAAATAAATATAATAAATAAATATAAATACTTTCTTTCAGTTGGCCTATTTCATTTTCAATTTCACCTATTCTAATCTACATAACATAACTGAGACATCGGACAAAGATCAGAACTCTCAAGGTGCCATACAACAGCACAAAGCTAAAGTATCAAGTGAGTGATGACATTTCTTCCTGGACAAGAACATCCGGGGGGGGGGGGGGGGCGAGAAAGAACCCCTAATATACCATAAGGATAAAAAATAACATAGATTAAATAATCATTATTTCTAAGAATATTCGATTTCCTCAAGTTTCCACCTAATTAATGGTGTATTCATGGTATGTTCACATAGGCATATACCCATACACACATATACATATATTTACATATACATATATACGCATATGTATAGATGCAGACATGAACAAATCATACTAAAACTGGAACATTCAATAGAACATTGTAACTAGACTATTCATGTTCAACAATACTTGACTTCAAATATAATATAAAATGCACTGAATGTATACTGAAAATTGTATCCATCAACCAACAAATAGGAAAAACTTATTAACCTGATTTTAGAAGCTTGACTCAAAAAATAATTTATATAAAAATCTAATGAAATTTTTCATTTTTAATTACATAAATCCTCAATGACCTTTTAATGGTGCTAATCTTCCCCGTAACATTTCGACAAAATACGGAGCAAGACCTAGAATCGGTATTTTGTACCAAAACCAAATCTAATAAAGATATTAAATGACCTTGACATTGGCCTAATTCATACAATAATTTTAAAACCAGGATTTCAGTCTAGCCATGACCTTAATGGCAGGGAAACTTAAATGATGTAAAATAACAAATGAAGTTCCAACACGGAAATGACCTAACATTAATTGAAATAATAAGTCAAGTCCTCATTTGTGACCTACATATAACCAATGCATGACCTCAACCTGGACATGAACTAAAATCAATTGAAATAATAAGACAAGCCCACATTTGTGGCCTAAATGTAATCCATGTATGACCTCAAACTGAACATGACCTAAAAGTAATTAAAATAATAAGACAAGTCCCCATTTGTGACCTACATGTACTCCATGTATGATTTTATTAAAGGGAGGTAACCCTGACAAAGATCACCCAGTAATGTGAAATAGATGTGTTAAATAAGAAAAAACTACGGCTGAATAAATTTCCAGAAAATATTCTGAATAAAATATCACAATGAACAAATATAATTCCAGATCAACATAAATAGATTTTTAAAAACCCCAGACTTACATGACAATCAAAGACAACTATTGGTAGAACACCCAGACTTACATGACAATCAAAGAAAACTATTGGTAGAACACCCATACTTACATGACAATCAAAGACAACTATTGGTAGAACACCCATACTTACATGACAATCAAAGACAACTATTGGTAGAATACCCATACTTACATGACAATCAAAGACAACTATTGCTAGAACACCCAGACTTACATGACAATCAATGACAACTATTGCTAGAACACCCAGACTTACATGACAATCAAAGACAACTATTGGTAGAACACCCATACTTACATGACAATCAAAGACAACTATTGGTAGAACACCCATACTTACATGACAATCAAAGACAACTATTGGTAGAATACCCGTACTTACATGACAATCAAAGACAACTATTGGTAGAACACCCAGACTTACATGACAATCAAAGAAAACTATTGGTAGAACACCCATACTTACATGACAATCAAAGACAACTATTGGTAGAACACCCATACTTACATGACAATCAAAGACAACTATTGGTAGAATACCCATACTTACATGACAATCAAAGACAACTATTGCTAGAACACCCAGACTTACATGACAATCAATGACAACTATTGCTAGAACACCCAGACTTACATGACAATCAAAGACAACTATTGGTAGAACACCCATACTTACATGACAATCAAAGACAACTATTGGTAGAACACCCATACTTACATGACAATCAAAGACAACTATTGGTAGAACACCCATACTTACATGACAATCAAAGACAACTATTGGTAGAACACCCGTACTTACATGACAATCAAAGACAACTATTGGTAGAACACCCGTACTTACATGACAATCAAAGACAACACTTGGTAGAACACCCAGACTTACATGACAATCAAAGACAACACTTGGTAGAACACCCAGACTTACATGACAATCAAAGACAACTATTGGTAGAACACCCGT
Source organism: Chaetoderma sp. LZ-2023a (assembly GCA_034401795.1). NCBI lineage: Eukaryota > Metazoa > Mollusca > Caudofoveata > Chaetodermatida > Chaetodermatidae > Chaetoderma > Chaetoderma sp. LZ-2023a. The sequence continues at coordinate 272,646,428 of CM067369.1, read as the reverse complement.
ACTTACATGACAATCAAAGACAACTATTGGTAGAACACCCGTACTTACATGACAATCAAAGACAACTATTGGTAGAACACCCGTACTTACATGACAATCAAAGACAACACTTGGTAGAACACCCAGACTTACATGACAATCAAAGACAACTATTGGTAGAACACCCAGACTTACATGACAATCAAAGACAACTATTGGTAGAACACCCATACCAATGAATATAAAACCAGGTTATTACTGCTTACTACTATATATGAGGGGATTAGGATCCACTCAAGTGTGTTTACACACTCCTGATAAATACATGTCCTTGGATACTAAAGTTCACTTTGATATAAAAACAAACTATCGTCACATTGAAATAGAACACACATAAACTGGTATAACTGGTCTGACTTCAGATTCAATGCCGCCAAAGACCCGTACCGTATACATTCAGCAAGGGTCCCAAGCCACACCGAAGATGAAAACACAACAGCTCCATTTACTAAATATTTACAAGTGTCTATTTTCCAATGATAGGAATCTTTGTCTAAAAATCATCAAAGTCTACCACCCAAAGACAGTATACAATTGGATTGATAACCCAATTTACCTACATAAACCTCATTAAGCATTTTTGACTGAAAGGAACTTTTGAAACCCCTTTTACTGAAAACACTGTAAACACCAAACCATTACCTCACCATTTTATCTGATGTGGAGAACACCACACGAGCACAACACAGGCTTCCACATCTGCTAAAGACACAACAAAACAAGACAACATTAAATTGATGGAGTCCCCATCTATTTCATAACACAGTCTGTGCACTCACATCAACCCTATGATTGGAATAGAGGACCGGTTAAGGTTGCCTACTATCAATGCCAATATGGGGCACACAGTCAACCCATCTATGGGAACATGTTAACTCACACAAAATCACAAATAAACTCACAAAACAACATAACTGGAAACCTCGGTTACCATGACAACCATACCAGATAAACAACTCAACAACATGCTAACACTGGTATGAAAAAGATTTCATCATATCCGAAAACAAATGTTCACTCTGAAGAATGATTTGACTGGAAAATGGTTGCTGCCATAGGCTTCAGCTCATAACCACCAAATCATTAATCAAACAAATACCCATAATGGATAACAACTATAAAACATCAACTATGTACTATGGAAATAGTTGTTGCCTTAGGCATCATCACCTTACAACCAAAACATCGCCAAAGTAGACAGTCCTATATGAAATATTACCCACATCAGCTTTTACCATATCAGAAAGCCACTGCTGATAACCCCCGTTATACAGCAACACAAATTTAAATCGTCAAACGTCTTTCTTTACACCAATGTTACGTTAACAAAGAAATACCTCCCACCAGTGCACACCGTACTTTATTACCATTAACTGAGCTAACACCGTTCTCGTATAACCTATTATATTGACACGCAACAGCAATCGTTCAGCGCAATGAATCACGTGTTTTTCTTAAACCTTTAACAATTTAATAACTATTCCTATGAATATTTTCAAAATAATAAGACTAAAAACTGGTGCTGCCTATGGCAGCAACCAGTTCCCGTCTCGGCGTTTCAAAATACCCAGCAGTATTCCTTATACCGCTATTTTGAATGTATGGTTTTATAGAACTCGGGTTTTAAAAAAAATTTAATAAGCCAAGCAAGTTAAAGAGCCTTACTTGCCAGCACCAACATTGGGAATCATTACATCAAATGCACGGCTTCATGAACTACGTGAACGACAATGTTAAACAATGTGTGTCATTGAATAGTGAATCCAAATTCAAAATCCAAGTACATCCATCCTCCAAGACTGTACCAACCCACATACACGCTAAGAAGCCTCACATGACAACAATACATGATTTCACCCATTAACGGGAAGTCAGATTCTAGGAACCTTCCTAGCCATACATAACAACCGGTGACCCCACCATCTGTCTGTTCCTCTCCAGCAACTGAAGACTGTCAAATGAAAGATTTTAATGTTAAAAACATGCTAATACATCGCACTACACTGGTCTAATTTTGTATAGATGTCGCAATGTGTGCGGGGGGGGGGGGGGGGGGCGTGCGTGTCTGTACGTATGTGTATGTGCGTGTGAGTGTTTCTGTACGTATGTGTATGTGCGAGTGAGTGTTTCTGTACGTACATGTGTGTGAGTGTGAGTGTTTCTGTACGTATGTGTATGTGCGTGTGAGTGTTTCTGTACGTACATGTGTGTGAGTGTGAGTGTTTCTGTACGTACATGTGTGTGAGTGTGAGTGTTTCTGTACGTATGTGTATGTGCGTGTGAGTGTTTCTGTACGTACATGTGTGTGAGTGTGGATGCGATTTTATACACATTTTTACACTTGAAAGGGTGTGATCCAAATAAACCCAGAAAATGTAAATACTCTACAAACTGGCAAAACTGGAGGGAGAAGGTCAATAATCGAACCCTCTTGCTTTCTCAAGTTAATTTATTAATTAATTATTAATTTATTCTTTAGACCCATACAAATCACCACTCCAGTGAGAGGGATGATCTGACAATATACCACAGATCCCAAGATCCCAACATTTTAGAATATGTGCAAATTCACAATGTCGACTCAAAGATCTAAAATCATAATCTCAATTGGCCACGTGACCACCTTGATGAGGCGACCACCTGTCTTAAACAACCAGCTTTATTTTTATACACATGATTTTGACAACTTCGTTACTGCAGGCTATATGAACGTCATGCAAGCTTTCACAGTGGTCACGTGATCATTGGTCAAATACAAGTTTACTGCTATTCTGACCTCACACCAACCTTCATGACCATTACATAGATAATTAACCCCGTAATTTCTAATATTTTGCTAAAATAATATAGCCTAACATTATCCTTGAGAGGGAGACGTGAACAATCTGACACGCTATAGAACATATTGCAATTTTAAAAATCGAAACTTTTCGAAAATATTGCAAATTGAAAATCACAAATTTTATTACATTAATATATTTGTATATTTTTTAACTATTAAATCAAATGCTTTCAAGTTTCGTAAGAAAACCTTAATTTTCCACCATTTACGCCTCTGAAATAAAAAAATCATTCCGGTCTCGGAAAATGCGTGAAAACTTTATCACCTGCATTCGTCATCCAAATTTTAACCAATTATTTTTAATACAAACCAGCCACTAACAATACAATGAATTTGTTAAACCCCGAATCAAATAAGTCAAAACGTTTATCACGCGTAACAGTAACAGACAGCCCTGTCACATCATCCACCACCCCACCCCTTCCTACCGCTACAACACGATTACTATAATTACTGACCTAAATTTCCGAACCGCGTCTTACATTTTATGAACACATGGCGAGAGGCTTTTCGCGTTAAATAACTCTTACCAGACCCCCCCCCCCCGTTGTCTAAAATTATCTTGAAAAAAAATGAACCTTTTACGCATCACTTTATTACATAATAACTCGCCTAAATATTTGCAACAGCTACTACCAAGGGAGAATCCTTTACCTCCAATACATCTTTACGATGTTGACAACAGAGTAGTTGGTTAGCAAGAGAGGGAATTCAACCAGATCCGCGCTAACACACTCTCACCCCTCCGCTACACCAAATAGTTCCTTTTCCCAATACCATCCAATCATCCTACATTAATTACCTGACAAATCTCCCTTCAGCCAATAATTACAGACCACATCCACTTTGCCACACCCTTACCAACTCACTACCTTACATACCTGCACTCACCATTCCGAAATCACTACGCTGTACTCACCCATCTCTGAAGTCACATGCACGAGGTGTAGTTCGGATCGACCGGTCTGATACCGGCCGTACCAGCTAAGCTGGGTACGCGCCGCCCGTCCTGGATTCGTTTCCTGAACACGCCACGTCCCCCCCCCCCACCCCCCGGGTAGAGCCATAAGCGTATATAGGCCTATGGGAGAGATAGCGTTGCGAAAACGACTAAGTTCGTTAAAACGCATGATGCCCATGCGCGCGCCAGGATGCTGTTTTTGATAGAGCGCGTAGTTACCACCAAGATAGGATGGCGCTTTTAGTGTACTGAGATGGTACCCTGTAATCCTTATTGATTGCCTGTTCCCGTTAAATCTGACATTGATCAAGACCAGAATTTAACGGGCTTCCTAAATCTGTAAACCATTTCAAAATCGGTTGAGAAATGGCTGAGTTATCCACGGAAAACCCTTCTTGATTATCTTCAAAATATTGCCGTGACGTCATAACCACGTGGACGCAAAACTTCTAGAATGTTCTAGAACATTCGGCTGCGCTATTATTAGCTACGCACTGATTGGCTGTTGCTCGAACGATGATTGGTTGGAACCTTCGCCTGTGACGTCACGAGGAGTATAAAAGGAGACGCGATCCAGTGATCGAGAGCATCTTCGGCCAGGGGCCGAACAGGTTGGATCTGTACCGGCTACTATTAGCGCGACAGACAATACGCGTTTTACTTCGCTATGTGTCAGGTTTTTATCCCGTAGCTGGCAGTTGTCCAACCCACCGCACTAAAACAATTTTGTAACTCCCTACCTACGGGAGTAATTTGGAACTTCTGATAATTGTTCACGAATATCAATATCTACTTCAGAGCACAAATTTGCTGTGAGGCCTTTACGGCCTGAATATGTGAGTCTACAGATGTAGAGGCAGGATGTTCTTTGATGGATGACTTGCCGGATCTGCTGGCCATGCCAAAAAGTGGTATTTCAACCATCACCGCACTAATATCGTGTAGGTTCTTCTAACTTTCGACCGCAGCAAGTACACACTGCCCGGTGCGTCTTCAGAGCTAGCTGACGTACCCAGCACCGTGAAGCTTTGTATTGTATCTTCATTCGCATCTGACAAACCCCGCTTGTGATCGGGTTGTTTACACCTTCCATCCGTACCCTCGGTGTACGGGAACTTTCTTCACCACAGTAGTACTATTGTATCTTTTGCTGACTGCTCGTTAGACATCCTATTAGGCTTACAGTGCTGAGCAATGTACTCCCACCATGAGTGTTCTTGCGGAAATCTTGTTTGCAGAAAACAGCTTGCGGAAACCAACCTGCGGGAACTTTCTAGCTTCCGGAGAACGCATCATCTCACGTCAAACTACGGAATGACGTATCAATTTCAGTAACACGGTAGCCTAACTTAAGAATGACTACTGAGTATTCAAGTAACTATACTCCGCAGTTTAATTATTTCTCTATATGTATTTCGTTAATTATATTGTATCCGTAAGAACGGTCCCGATGACTAAAAGGAACCGTAACGGTCTTAGGACCGCTAGTTATAATTTCTGTATCTGTTTATGGTTATTCTCATTTTCCTCCATGTGTTGCTAACTGCACTATAGTAGGTTCGTTAACCTGTACTGATATGTATACCGTGATCATTTGATACCGTACTGATTGTTCTGGTTAGATTATGTATATATATATATGGCCAGTGGCCATCCGTTCATATGTTTTGCTTATTCATAGAACATATAGGACTGCAGTGCACGTAGGAAACCTATACAGCAACACTTATCACTTTCTCCCGCCACCAACAATTTTTCACTGAGGTCGATGTCCATGTTATAACTCTGTTTAGCCCGGCATGCTACTGACTAAACCTTTTCTATTCAGCTCAATAGGATAGGTTCAAAATAATTAGAGACACTTTCTTCATTACGTACTCTGTAATATGCTCTTCTCTTCCGGTAGTGCGATAATCTAGCCCCGCACTCCGGTAAGACTCATAACTCCAAGATTTTGTCTCTCTTCATGCTCCACTCAGCCTTGTGGCTTCTTAATTGTTTGGATGCCCCTATCCGCACCAGGGGCTCATCCGACTCTGGGAAACTATTGGGGTTTCCGAGCGGTGATGGCCAGGGTGTGGTGTCACATACATTTACCTTGTATCTTTGGATACTTATTAGTTAACACTTTAGCCAATGTAGGAAAGCACTGCGAAAACATATATTAATTATTATTTTTATTACTTAACAAACCTCCCGCACCGCAGTGCAAAACAAGCCAACTTGTATATACACCTAATGACAGGTTAAACGGTTAGTTCCATGGGACCGGTGACGGGCGAGATACGTACCCCCACCGAATTCCATCAGAATGTCTGGGCATGATATTTAGATCTGCCACGCCCTTGCGGGAAGGACATTTATGGTAGGTATTCGTCTCTCTTACCCCCACCATAACGATAGAACAATGGTCTAATAATGATTTCGTGAAACGTAACCCATGTCTTGTAACCTTTATGTGGTTACGGGGCAGGATGTCTGGATTATTATCCAATTCGGAGATCTTGCTACGTAACATGTATGAACGCTGTCTTCAGCATTGATGTCTTAGGGCATCTGTTCTCAGTGACAGCCGTGTCTAATAGCTAGGTAGATACCAGCCAGTTGCGGCCAAAGCTAATTCTTGTTTTGAAAACAACTAAAAGCTAATTAAGCAAAGCAGAAGGCCCGCAAAAATAAAGTGGCAACTACTAATTCAGCATATCAAGAATCACATAAGACTGTGACGAGGGAATCCATCAGGAATCGCCGTCCCGTCTTCACGTAAAAGACTACACACCCCTATAGTCCTAATCTCACTAGGTGTGGTCTTTTCTTTCTAAAACATTTTTGGTTGAAATATTAGAGTGGGCCCATTTTTGCCTACTATTCTTCTCCCGCTTTAAACAGTGTCGACACCTTCCCAAGATGGAGGTCCACGCGAGTCACTTGCCCCTCGCAAGGATTCAGCGACGACGGTCCACGCCAGGATAATTCTCCTCACCCAAACTGGCACTAGGAGTAGTGCCCGCGTGAGGCACATAACATTTCGTCCGAGATAACCTTCTTCCTTTCAGCATAGAGGTATAATAACTTATATTAAGTTAATTAGTTAAGTCTCGTGTACGGGAGCCTCCCTTGCGGGGATACCTCTGCGGACTTACAAGTCTGTGTGGTACCTCCGGGAGCCCCATGTTTAAAAGTTCATCTACCTGTCTCTATGTCTCGTATTTTCGTATGCTCTTACTGTAGTATTATCTAGCATATTTATAATTGTTTAGGTAAACTCATTGTATAGACTTATATTTTTATGTCACCAAATCAAGTCTTGTAAGTCCATAGATCACGAAATTGCTATGGACAGGCATACTGGTGACACAAATTCTTGGGATGAGACAGTTGTGTTTAATGTTCGCGACGAGTGTCGCGTGGCCCCACGGAACGATTGAGTTCCACCGGCCTTAGGAGCCGGTTTTTGTTTCCCGCAGGGCAGTCTCGTACAAGGTCCGTCACCCCGAGACCAGATGCTAACCAGCGCCATCACTCGTCGTGCACTTGCGGCACGGCGTCTCGACATAATACACCGGAACGTCCCGACACTACCCGGCGAGCTACAGAGACACGCATACAACCTACTACCTACACCTGCCAACACCTGTCAATCAAATTTTGTGAACTGGTTGAAATACTAACATCAGCCACCAGACCCCCACCCCTAAATACATATAACAACCAAAATCTCGCACCAAAAATTTTCAACACATATTTTGTGTCTAAATGTGTCAAAGCAATAATCGGAATTCATATTCCCTAAGAATAAAATATAGAAAACATTATTTACACAATTTTGCTTCAAACCACCTAAAGCTGGAATGACATGTTATAATAGCCAAACACTAATAATATAAATTAAAGCTGAACTCACATGGTAAAAGGGGAAGCAGCGCAACCTTCGGGGAAGCACCTCTGAGAGCGAGTCAGGCTCAAATACATCTAGGTGTAAGCGGCCAATAAACCAACTGAAAAAAGAAGCTCTATACTGGGAGAAGATTGCCGCCAGAAGAGAAAGGAGAAGAGATGGACGGACGTGACTACGCGCGATTGAAGCCAGGACTCATGAATTTGGATGTGGGATTGGCGCCACATGGTGATCGAGGTGGGCTTATCGTTGAGGTGCAATCAACCCGCCCTGGAGAGATGCCGTTGGTCGAGTGGAGTGGTGACGCTACTTGCTTGCTGCTTCTATCTGCTGTGTTCCTGGTGGCGATTCGCCCGATGATGCAATGACGCAGACGTTGGTGTGTGGTGGAAATACGAAAACTGGACACGCAGGTCGTGATTGGCGTGGCTTTGCTTTTGTTGTGGATGCTGTCGCTCTGCTTTGCTCTCCTTTGCCCAGCACTGGATAAAGATTTTAACATGATTATGAAAAGTTTTTTTAGTGACTTCACGACGTTCCAGGCCCTATTTAATCCCCAAATAGCGCCATCTGCATTCAATTTATTATTTTAACAGCAACAGGTTATAATTTTAAGTTGTAAATTTGGGTATTTAGTTTGCAAAAACTAGTTTTTAAGTTCAGTTTTCCCCGTTCTTGTTGATTTAATCACATGGCACTAATTTTTAAGTTTCTTATACTTTAGTCGCTAGTATTATTCTCAGTTTCGTCTTTAATATTTTTTATTTCAAAATATTCTCTCTAATTTCCATTCTTAGATTTTATTTCACAGACTGCCCTCCACCCCCATCCCGCCACCTAGATAAATAAGATAAATCCCCACCCACCCTCCTACACACTGCATACGACACCCACACCCGCCAACAGCAGAACATTAGGAAGCAACAGGCAAAACACACCTGTAACAACATCTTAGTTTTTAGTGAGTGGCCAACAAAATCAAACTACCTACCTACCTCTATGCTGGAACATCTGGATAGCGTTAGTAAATATCCCTGTGTGAGAGAGAATTTGATTCTTTAAGCCATAAATGTGTGGTCACCTGTTCAACTGTTTGAATATTTAGTAGTCAAAGTAGTTAGTGTCAATCTACAGGTTATGAGATGATTAGCTCGCAAAACGGTTCATTGGAATGCCTGGCTTGCTTATCGACTCATTCATTGCGCTGGTAAATTATCTACAATATTATCTTCTTTCTCTCTTTCTTTCTCAAGACCACTGCATCGATCATTTTAGAAATTTTCAATTTTCTCATACAAAGTGGCCATGTATGCAGGCCAGGAGATTATATTTGAAAATTTATCCCTGAAATGACTGGCTCTGCACACCTTGAGTGTTAACAGGTTAATTATGATGTCCAGGTGGGCTGCTGTGTACCTGCATCTTATTATTAGCTCACCTGGCTGAACGGCCAAGTGGCCTTATCCCATGGCGACTGTCTATCGTCTGTCTGTCTGTCTGTCTGTCAACATTTTCTTTAAAATCTTCCTCCTCATTAATTTCGAAAATTATCCATCATGCCTTTTTAAATGCAAATACGGTAGTTAAAATGCTAATGGCCCAAGTGTGCGTCATAGACCTCTTGTTAATTTGATTGGATGAAGTTATTGCTTCCAGTCAGTCGGAAGCGCGATAAACTGAGCTTTAAAAGCAATAGAGGGATCTAATTCTGGCTTTAACCCACACGCACGCACGCACGCAGGCACGCACGCACGCACGCACGCACGCACGCACGCACGCACGCACGCACGCACGCACGCAGGCAGGCAGGCACGCACGCACGCACGCATCATTTAATATACTGTGAACTCTGTGAATTTTCAAATTGAATCCCAACTTCAAAGGTGCTATACAGGTAAGCTGTTGAATATTTTGAAGCTAATTTGACTTGGCGCTGTTGATGCCTATTCGGCAGAATATTTATTAAATTAGCTAGAGATATTTGAGTGACTAGAGATTCAGCTGACTAGTATGCATGGTACGTGTCACCGAAAGGCTCGATCCCTATGACTTCCTACGGGTCCGGTCACGACAGGTGTGATGATAGTATAAGTAGCAAAATTGAGAGGAGGAATTGTGAATGAGTGCCAACGAGTTACGATACTATAGATTAATTTCCTTGCATGACAACAACTTAATATAAGCTAAATATCCGATTCCAAACCCTTTCTGATTGGAATACTCGCATACTAAAACCACTCTGTTATCATGTCAAAGCCAAATGTGTCGCCCTCATCCAGCGAGGAAGTTAAAGTTCTCGTGTCCCATTAAATAAAGAACCTTTGCACGAGATATGAGATGCATGTTGATCTCTGTTTAATTTACCCAGCACGAAATGCTCCCAGTGTGCAATGCTACCCAGCATGCAATGTCGTGATACCATAATCGTTGCAACTATTGGACGCCATATCCGTTGAGTCATTAAAATCGATTCACTATTTCAGTGTTAGAATTCTAAACTGATATTGAATCATTTGTTTGAGCATCAAGATTAACACGAATGATAGTATTTACCTTCAATACCAGGATTAAGATAGCATTTTCAATTTTTTGTTTACTTCAACGACCATTTCTAAAATTATCCCAGGCGATATGTTATGTTATATAAACAACGCTTGGGAATACGGCTATCATGGACGCCATGCTGAATTTCTCAAATATCTTATAACCCCATAGAATGAATAGATAATAACGTATGAGCCTTTTTATTGCTTTGACGGCCATTTTAAATGCCTTGTTGGATTTGTGGTAGACTGTATTCTGAAGAATATTTTGAAGCAAACTTTACTGGAGTCGGCCACTACCAATGGCAACACCGGTTTCAGAACAAGGTACTTTATAATTCAGCACCTATCCTCCATCATAATTCTGATGCATAGAAAACTTCAAAGAATTTAGGTACTGTCAGATAGTAGTAATTGAGTGAATAATTCAGTCCCAATCATTTTCAAGTATTCAATGACAACACACCCTTGTGTACGTGGTTGCATGTAGGGTTGCAGAGTTAAATATACGTTGGTCTGGCGACATATGTGCATTCATGATATACGCCATCATAGGTCATAAACTACTATTGCAAATTATGTTGAGGTGCAATTAAATAATACTCGTGCTAAATGTTTAAGAATTACAATTATATCTCCGTCAGAATCGTTCCATTTTAAGCATGCATAATCAGAGAAAATTGGATTTGCAATAAGGCCTTAATTAGATTATAGAGGTTCTAGAAGATAGATCCACAAATCTTATATACAGAATGGTGCACATGAAATACTTCCGGGTCAATACAAGCATTTGAACATCAATTATTATATATGCGGCACTCGATAGTAAAAAAATGCAAATTAGACATTGCATAGATATTTAAAACGTGAAAAATGGCAGAATTTGCCTACATCTTACGTCGGGATTCATTGAGCATGTTTGTGTGTGCTATAAGTGATATGGTGTGGTTATGGCAGTTTCCTGGATGTGATACCTATAATTCGGTGTGGTATGCATACTCCACTATGATAGTTTTTGAAATGCATGCTTGACGAGGGCTGTAGAACTCGTGCCATCATTTTGTCTAAAATAGTCAAACTGTCTAAAGTTGTTTAAGATTGTTCTCAGCTCTTTCCAAAAGCAATGTTACGGTTCCAAAACAATTCCCCATGCCAAGAAACTGGGAGGCACAAGCCAGTTTATAGGAAAATAAGAAACAATAATAAAAATGGTTGGCAGAACCGGAATTTCTGCATAAAATATGAGTGCAATAGCAGTACAACAAGACCAGTATATTCACCCAAGAAAAAAATTAGAATTCAAACATTTATTTTTATCTACCTAATATTGTCTCGTTTACCTGGTACGCAGACTTGCTGCAATCAATGTAATTGTATACCTGATAGCAAGCAAATGTTAGGACAAGGTTGGCCCAACGTTTACCACGACGTTGGGCCAACGTAGTTTGGCTCATGGGCGGCACAACGTTGGTCCAACGTTGGCAATACGTTATTGGACCAACGTTGAGCCAACAGGCATAAATAGCAGAGAGCATAATTTAACAATTTAAAAATAAAATTTGAATATTATGTTGATTTTGTTTGATTTAATGTGAATTTCCAATGCTGGCCTAACGTTGGGCCAACGTTGGCCCAACGTTTTCCTAACGTTGGCAAACAAGTGATACAGCCAATGTTGGGCCAACGGTGGGCCAACATTGTAATGCCAACGGCGATCTGCCAACCTGTTGCCAACGTTGACCCAACGTCTACATGTTATCAGGGATATAATCTTATGTTCATGGTAAATAAATTGTCTTCGTTTAACACAGTAATTAAAACGAGAAATACGTGTGCAACCTGTAAGTATCGATTTGAACAATGATATTCGTGTATCGCTCATGCATATACTCTCCATTATGACACCATAACAGTGATGCGCTACGGAGATTAGCGGAGGAAACAAAGCCACATAACCACGGTTTAATCAGTGACATCAAGAGAGACATGATAGTTTTCCATCGAAATGGATGAAGTACGAAGATCAGCATATGACACACAGCAGTAATCTAAAACAATCCACCACACCAATGTCAATGAGTGCTAAGTACTATCTATGATACAATGTTCCCGAAAGTTATTGAAGCCACAATATGACCATTTTGTTCATTTCGTTATCTGCCATTGATTATAAATTTACTGATGTCTTTTCGAAATGTACTAGAAGCGATACAATAAACAAATGGATCTAGAACAGCGTTTGACCAGCCAATCACCATTAAGCATTCCTGGATAATCTGATGCTCAGGTAAATAGGGGATTCCCCAATCCATATGTAGGTATGTATGGATAACACTTGGCATCGTAACCACATAGTATATGGTGATGATTATAATCATTGCGCGGGGATCAGCAGTTCGCCTATGACCTTCCTTTATGGAGAGGGATTTACTTGCAAATGAATCACGCATATTCAGTATAATTTGTTTCACACAGTGTATTAAAGCCATTAAAATTGATGGAACAAATCCTCCAACGCTGTAGAAGATATTCACTGTTTGTTTCATGTTTTGAGGATTGAAAGCCATTTCACAAAACATTACGGTGTCGTTATTATAGTGCCCATGATGTACCTTATAAAGAGCCAAATAAGGTGTTGTTCCTACGATCACGATGCCCCAAACCACTGCACATGCCATCAGAACACGCTGCCATGTTACCTTGGCTCGCGCCCACAGTGGGTGGCAAAGCTGTGCATATCGCAAGCACGCAAACAACACAAAGTGATAGACACTAGTGATATAAAACACAACTAAGATATACATAGAAGCCTTGCAGAGGAGTGGCTCATTAGTGAAGGCCATGTATGGAAAAATAACGACCATAAATTCGGCAGTCGCAAAGCATGTTCCCAAATCACAGAAGGCCAATGACGTAATGAGAGTAAAGAGTGGAGACTTGTAGCGACCAGATTGCAGAAGGTAAATGATCAGTAATGCGTTTACGGCGGCACCAATTAGTAATATTATTACCGGGATCGTTTTGAATAATAGTGGGTTAATCTGCAATGCAGCACCCGCGTACAAATCCAAAAGGTTGTCACCTTGTATCTGAAAATCAACATCGAATGTCATGTTCTTCAGGTCTCCTGATGAAGTTGTCACACGTATTTTGGTACCCATCTTTCCACCAACACTGCCTTGAAACACACAATAATTTATGGATATCGATATCCTGTCAACCTATGCATAATTGCAGATGCAATGGATTTGGGTTACTTATCATGCACAGTAAAGGTTCATATTCGATATCACATGACTATCACTAGTCTCTCTGGATATATCGAATTATTGATTGCTAGCATTCTCTAACATTACCGATGGTCTGACAACCTCGTCCCCTACACAGTTACTGTTATATGACGGATATCTCGCTAGAGCTTCAATCGAGACGCTTCTTAATTCATATAGACCACGCGAAGCACGCACTTCGCTATGTAGTGTATAATTATGTCAAAACGATTCACCTTTCAAATTAGATAAACTACTTGATATGTCATGAAAATAACACACTAGATTTATTCACGTGATATAATTCTAATGTACTGGCCAAGTATTCAGACATACTCCAAGTCTCCAAGGCGATTCGACGAATCACCGAAACGGACCGAAACGGACCTAACGCACCGAAACGAACCTAACGGACCGAAACGGAGATACAATAATTTACCGAAACGGGCGTCTGAAGCATCTCTAAAACGCGAAATGGCGGAATCACGGACAGGCTGTGAGTTTAAGCATGTCTATAGGGCTTTAGAATGGTTCAGACGGTATCGCCGCCACCGTCTCTGATTTCATAAATTCACTAATCTTTGATACCCTTTGCAGTAACGTCACAACAAAGGCAATGCGCGGTAGTAATCCCATTAATATCTTTATCAGCGATGCCAAAAAAACTCAGTAATAATTGGATTGAAGGTAGTTGTCGCCTCACGCAAAAGTAATTTTTTAATTCCGTTAGGCAATTTTGTATTCTCGTTTCAGTCTGTTAGGGCCGTTTCGGGTTGTTTCGGTCCGTTAGGTTCGTTTAGGTGATTCGATGAAGCCCTCCAATGCACCAATGCGTACCCAGTGGTAGTTACTGGACGAATTAGTAACACAACGTTATAAGAATACGCAACAACACCTATTCCACTGAGATGAATTAAGTGCAATGGCTAAATGGGTTTATATAGATGTGCTTAATTAGTGGAAATTGCAATTATAGATTTCTGTTGTTTGAGGAGCCGCTTTGGTGGTCATAGTGTCGCACCTCAAAATTCACAATGGACAATCAATCTGCTGCTGTCAGTTGCCCTGGTGTGAATGATCGAACGCTATTGAGGAAGATGAGCATAAAGTGGAGGATGCGTCAACCCGTTTATCGTGATAATGCTATATCTTTATTCTTTGTACATCGATGTCTTAATATCTGGGGGATGGAGGCTCAGTGACGACGATATAACGTTTTAACCCATTCATGGTGATGTCATGATGACCCTATTTAGTGCGATAATGGGAGATACATATGAAGAGATTAAGAATTAGTAGACTAAGTCTGTCACTAAAACCTACGAATTGTATGTCTGTGGAGAATTCACAATGCGAGAAACATTCTGTTGAATCTTTTGAAACTAATTTGACATTGAGCTATTGCTTCAATAGGCAGCAGCATCCCCATGTCAGATTAGTTTCAAAATATTCAACAGGTTGCACCTATAGTTTACTTGAAATTGAGATTCAAAATGTTAAACTCGATTTTAACATGCATACAAAGTGGGTGGGGATTAGCTAGAAATGACCGGGCAGAACTTGAAATGGATTATTCAATTATTAAAAAAACACGTGAATTTAACCATGGCATGCGACAGTCTTTACCAGTCTCAATGACCACAACTACTTTATAGAACTGCTGGAAACGCATACAGTATCTATGTACCATTCACTGTATTCAGTATCTACGTGACATTAACTGTGTTCAGTATTTATGTGCCATCACTATATTCAGTATCTAAGTGGCAGTCACTGTATTCAGTAGCTATGTGACATTTACTGTATTGTATTGTCGATACCTTTAATTCATAATTTCTATCGTGATGAAGCATGCTTGTCAAAATAAGTTTTTAAAAAGATACTACATTTGAATCTTGTTCTATTGTCTATACAGACTAACACGCCTACCTAATCTTTCTAGTTATATATCCATCTGCATATTCCAGACTTACCCTACATAGCAACACCGATTTCTAAACGAGAAGAATTCTAATAAAGCACAACAAAGTTAATCTCTGTAACTGATCTGTCAGCTAACTGCATAGCTAACACACTCACTACATATCTAACGGGCTAGTTGTCCACGAACAAACTAGCTGCCCAGCTCTATCTAGCTCTAGCTCCCAGTTCCCGCATCCTTCGTCTTCATTATTAGTCCGCTCTTAAATATCATTCTGTTGTTACGTCAACAAAGCTTTGTGTATTAATGATCGCGGTATAATTAACTAATTTTGCTAATTAAACTAATTAACAAATAACGTATTAAATACAATTATATATCAACCTTTAAGAGTGGTGCCCATTCTTCCCGATACTACACCACGTGTATACCCAGCGCAGGTGAACTTATCACGTTCTCAGCCATCTGGAACGACAGTTTACACTATCGTGATAACTACATCCACTGTTTTAAAACCACTTTCAACCGTTGTTGTCTCGCCTGCGAACCAGAAAGCGAGACAGAGGGATCACCAATTCCGGCGGTGTCGTTGACGGCGGTGACGTGGTCGTCGTCGCCATCGCCCGTCAAAATCACCTTTGGTTAAGGTTTTTAAATCAACATATTTTTTAACAATGTCTCATTCGATTTCAATGAAACCTTAAAGAAGTTACCTATACTATACATGGATGTGACTTGCATAACAACAGATTTTATTTTCTGGCATTTTTACTATTTTTTAAAACAGTTTTATACTTTGAAATATTTTTTATCTTTTTTTGGTTAATGTTTTTATTGCTAATTCCTTTTCAACAGTGTCTCACCAGATATCAACACAATATTACAGCACATTTATATACTATGCATGCGTACTAACATTAAATGTACCAATTTCATTTTGGAAAAGTTTTAAAACTGTTTTTTTTACTTTAAAATGTTTTTCTTTGGTTTTGGCTGTTATGGACCATTGTCTTTCGAAAAAGGCTCGCTGGATATCAGAATCATACTACACTGGACTACTAACCACATCATTACCTCTTTAATTTTTTGGAAATATTTTCAAGATCAAACTATCCGAAGTTTAGCAAAATTTATAATGATTGATGCGTTGCAGTTGTTTGTTGGTGCCGCACTGAATATACGGCTTGCACAATTATTCAATTTAATTGATAATCGCAATTATTTAAAAATAAATAATTGTCTACAATACTAACTTCAAATAATTGAATAATTAAAAAAATATTTGAATTAAAATGGCAAATATAATTACGTTCAACTGTTTGTATAGAAAGTGACATACTGATGGTATTGAAGACCATTGTGTGGCTCCATGTTCAAAATTCTACCTGTATGCCTACATTAAAATTGAGATATTTGAAATATTTTGAAAATAATTTGACTAAGATGTGTTACTTTCATATATATGTAGCAATAAGAAATTCATTTCAATTTAAGAGAATCTTTTTGAGTATCTTGAGAGTAATTTTACTGAAAGCTGGTGCTGTCATTTACAGCAACATCTTTCAGTAAAATTACTTTAAAAATATGTAATGGCTTTCCTGCATCATAGTGGTGCTTCTAAATATCTCTAGTGAATATATTGTTATTTGCCTGCTGTAAGAAAATGGCTGAGTCAATTGTCATTGCATTATCCTTTATCAGCACACATGTGTGAATTACCTGGAGTATAATTGATGTGCAGTCACGCATTAATACGGGGCTAGTCTTTCTAATCATTAACTTAACAAAGAAAAGAACGGTTGTTGTTATTTAAACACTTTTATGTATACTGTAGTGTCATGCTGACATGCCTATACCATGACTTGACTTTACTCACTATTCAAGTTTTATGTATACTGTACTGTCATGCTGACAGGCTTATACCATGATTTGACTTTACTCACTATTCAAGTTTTATGTATACTGTACTGTCATGCTGACAGGCCTATACCATGACTTGACTTTACTCACTATTCAAGTTTTATGTATACTGTACTGTCATGCTGACAGGCCTATACCATGACTTGACTTTACTCACTATTCAAGTTTTATGTTAACTGTACTGTCATGCTGACAGGCCTATACCATGATTTGACTTTACTCACTATTCAAGTTTTATGTATACTGTACAGTCATCCTATACCATGATTTGACGTTACTCACTATTCAAGTTTTATGTATACTGTACTGTCATGCTGACAGGCCTATACCATGATTTGACTTTACTCACTATTCAAGTTTTATGTATACTGTACTGTCATGCTGACAGGCATATACCATGATTTGACTTTACTCACTATTCAAGTTTTATGTATACTGTACTGTCAGGCTGACAGACCTATACCATGATTTGACTTTACTTACTATTCAAGTTTTATGTATACTGTACTGTCATGCTGACAGGCCTATACTGTGATTTGACTTTACTTACTATTCAAGTTTTATGTATACTGTACTGTCAGGCTGACAGGCCTATACCATGATTTGACTTTACTAACTATTCAAGTTTTATGTGTACTGTACTGTCAGGATGACAGGCCTATACCATGATTTGACTTTACTCACTATTCAAGTTTTATATCGTTTTTAATCCATTTCATTTGAAATGTTAATACTTAGTCCTTGTGTTTATTTTGAAAAAACGAATGCTTACATTTATCATCAGTGGTGCAGTTTTAAAACTATTCATCATGTTTAAAATTCAGCTCATTTTACACAAGGTTGATTAATATTGCGTAAATTAACTTAGTCAGCTATTAATGGTAACAGAATGAAATGGTTGTACCTACTTTTGTACTAGATGAAACTGATTTTAACCACATTCTCCCTGTATTCTGAGAAAATTGATTTCAAATTAGCCCATTAGGAAACATGCTGAATATTTTGAAAAACATTCGACTAAAATTTATTGCTTGCTTATGTAGCAATTATTTTCAGTCGAAATGTTTTCTATATCATCAGTAAGAACATTATATTTGCAGTCATCTATGTGTATATAGCATGAATTATATCTGCAGTCATCTATGTGTATATAGCATGAATTATAGCTGCAGTCATCTATGTGTATATAGCATGAATTATAGCTGTAGTCATCTATGTGTATATAGCGTGAATTATAGCTGCAGTCATCTATGTGTATATAGCATGAATTATATCTGCAGTCATCTATGTATATATAGCATGAATTATATCTGCAGTCATCTATGTGTATATAGCATGAATTATATCTGCAGTCATCTATGTGTATATAGCATGAATTATAGCTGTAGTCATCTATGTGTATATAGCATGAATTATATCTGCAGTCATCTATGTGTATATAGCATGAATTATAGCTGCAGTCATCTATGTGTATATAGCATGAATTATAGCTGCAGTCATCTATGTGTATATAGCATGAATTATATCTGCAGTCATCTATGTGTATATAGCATAAATTATAGCTGCAGTCATCTATGTGTATATAGCATGAATTATAGCTGCAGTCATCTATGTGTATATAGCATGAATTATATCTGCAGTCATCTATGTGTATATAGCATGAATTATAGCTGCAGTCATCTATGTGTATATAGCATGAATTATAGCTGCAGTCATCTATGTATATATAGCATGAATTATATCTGCAGTCATCTATGTGTATATAGCATGAATTATAGCTGCAGTCATCTATGTGTATATAGCATGAATTATATCTGCAGTCATCTATGTGTATATAGCATGAATTATAGCTGCAGTCATCTATGTGTATATAGCATGAATTATAGCTGCAGTCATCTATGTGTATATAGCATGAATTATAGCTGCAGTCATCTATGTATATATAGCATGAATTATATCTGCAGTCATCTATGTGTATATAGCATGAATTATAGCTGCAGTCATCTATGTGTATATAGCATGAATTATATCTGCAGTCATCTATGTGTATATAGCATGAATTATAGCTGCAGTCATCTATGTGTATATAGCATGAATTATAGCTGTAGTCATCTATGTGTATATAGCATGAATTATATCTGCAGTCATCTATGTGTATATAGCATGAATTATATCTGCAGTCATCTATGTGTATATAGCATGAATTATAGCTGCAGTCATCTATGTGTATATAGCATGAATTATAGCTGCAGTCATCTATGTGTATATAGCATGAATTATAGCTGCAGTCATCTATGTGTATATAGCATGAATTATAGCTGCTGTCATCTATGTGTATATAGCATAAATTATATCTGCAGTCATCTATGTGTATATAGCATGAATTATATCTGCAGTCATCTATGTGTATATAGCATAAATTATAGCTGCAGTCATCTATGTGTATATAGCATAAATTATAGCTGCAGTCATCTATGTGTATATAGCATGAATTATATCTGCAGTCATCTATGTGTATATAGCATGAATTATAGCTGCAGTCATCTATGTGTATATAGCATGAATTATAGCTGCAGTCATCTATGTGTATATAGCATGAATTATAGCTGCAGTCATCTATGTGTATATAGCATGAATTATAGCTGCTGTCATCTATGTGTATATAGCATAAATTATATCTGCAGTCATCTATGTGTATATAGCATGAATTATATCTGCAGTCATCTATGTGTATATAGCATAAATTATAGCTGCAGTCATCTATGTGTATATAGCATAAATTATAGCTGCAGTCATCTATGTGTATATAGCATGAATTATAGCTGTAGTCATCTATGTGTATATAGCATGAATTATATCTGCAGTCATCTATGTGTATATAGCATGAATTATATTTGCAGTCATCTATGTGTATATAGCATGAATTATAGCTGCAGTCATCTATGTGTATATAGCATGAATTATAGCTGTAGTCATCTATGTGTATATAGCATGAATTATAGCTGTAGTCATCTATGTGTATATAGCATGAATTATAGCTGTAGTCATCTATGTGTATATAGCATGAATTATATCTGCAGTCATCTATGTGTATATAGCATGAATTATAGCTGTAGTCATCTATGTGTATATAGCATGAATTATATCTGCAGTCATCTATGTGTATATAGCATGAATTATAGCTGCAGTCATCTATGTGTATATAGCATGAATTATAGCTGTAGTCATCTATGTGTATATAGCATGAATTATATCTGCAGTCATCTATGTGTATATAGCATGAATTATAGCTGCAGTCATCTATGTGTATATAGCATGAATTATAGCTGCAGTCATCTATGTGTATATAGCATGAATTATAGCTGCAGTCATCTATGTGTATATAGCATGAATTATAGCTGCTGTCATCTATGTGTATATAGCATGAATTATATCTGCAGTCATCTATGTGTATATAGCATGAATTATAGCTGTAGTCATCTATGTGTATATAGCATGAATTATATCTGCAGTCATCTATGTGTATATAGCATAAATTATATCTGCTGTCATCTATGTGTATATAGCATGAATTATAGCTGCAGTCATCTATGTGTATATAGCATGAATTATATCTGCAGTCATCTATGTGTATATAGCATGAATTATATCTGCAGTCATCTATGTGTATATAGCATGAATTATATCTGCAGTCATCTATGTGTATATAGCATGAATTATAGCTGCAGTCATCTATGTGTATATAGCATGAATTATAGCTGCAGTCATCTATGTGTATATAGCATAAATTATATCTGCAGTCATCTATGTGTATATAGCATGAATTATATCTGCAGTCATCTATGTGTATATAGCATGAATTATAGCTGTAGTCATCTATGTGTATATACCATGAATTATAGCTGCAGTCATCTATGTGTATATAGCATGAATTATATCTGCAGTCATCTATGTGTAT
This sequence comes from Chaetoderma sp. LZ-2023a, assembly GCA_034401795.1. Taxonomy (NCBI): domain Eukaryota; kingdom Metazoa; phylum Mollusca; class Caudofoveata; order Chaetodermatida; family Chaetodermatidae; genus Chaetoderma; species Chaetoderma sp. LZ-2023a. The sequence goes on along the minus strand of CM067369.1, from coordinate 272,625,077 downwards.
ATAGCATGAATTATATCTGCAGTCATCTATGTGTATATAGCATGAATTATAGCTGTAGTCATCTATGTGTATATAGCATGAATTATAGCTGTAGTCATCTATGTGTATATAGCATAAATTATATCTGCAGTCATCTATGTGTATATAGCATGAATTATAGCTGTAGTCATCTATGTGTATATAGCATGAATTATAGCTGCAGTCATCTATGTGTATATAGCATGAATTATATCTGCAGTCATCTATGTGTATATAGCATGAATTATAGCTGTAGTCATCTATGTGTATATAGCATGAATTATATCTGCAGTCATCTATGTGTATATAGCATGAATTATATCTGCAGTCATCTATGTATATATAGCATGAATTATAGCTGTAGTCATCTATGTGTATATAGCATGAATTATAGCTGTAGTCATCTATGTATATATAGCGTGAATTATAGCTGCAGTCATCTATGTGTATATAGCATGAATTATATCTGCAGTCATCTATGTGTATATAGCATGAATTATATCTGCAGTCATCTATGTGTATATAGCATGAATTATAGCTGCAGTCATCTATGTGTATATAGCATGAATTATATCTGCTGTCATCTATGTGTATATAGCATGAATTATAGCTGTAGTCATCTATGTGTATATAGCATGAATTATATCTGCAGTCATCTATGTATATATAGCATGAATTATATCTGCAGTCATCTATGTGTATATAGCATGAATTATAGCTGCAGTCATCTATGTGTATATAGCATGAATTATATCTGCAGTCATCTATGTGTATATAGCATGAATTATAGCTGCAGTCATCTATGTGTATATAGCATGAATTATAGCTGCAGTCATCTATGTGTATATAGCATAAATTATATCTGCAGTCATCTATGTGTATATAGCATGAATTATATCTGCAGTCATCTATGTGTATATAGCATGAATTATAGCTGTAGTCATCTATGTGTATATAGCATGAATTATAGCTGCAGTCATCTATGTGTATATAGCATGAATTATATCTGCAGTCATCTATGTGTATATAGCATGAATTATATCTGCAGTCATCTATGTGTATATAGCATGAATTATAGCTGTAGTCATCTATGTGTATATAGCATGAATTATAGCTGTAGTCATCTATGTGTATATAGCATAAATTATATCTGCAGTCATCTATGTGTATATAGCATGAATTATAGCTGTAGTCATCTATGTGTATATAGCATGAATTATAGCTGCAGTCATCTATGTGTATATAGCATGAATTATATCTGCAGTCATCTATGTGTATATAGCATGAATTATAGCTGTAGTCATCTATGTGTATATAGCATGAATTATATCTGCAGTCATCTATGTGTATATAGCATGAATTATATCTGCAGTCATCTATGTATATATAGCATGAATTATAGCTGTAGTCATCTATGTGTATATAGCATGAATTATAGCTGTAGTCATCTATGTATATATAGCGTGAATTATAGCTGCAGTCATCTATGTGTATATAGCATGAATTATATCTGCAGTCATCTATGTGTATATAGCATGAATTATATCTGCAGTCATCTATGTGTATATAGCATGAATTATATCTGCTGTCATCTATGTGTATATAGCATGAATTATAGCTGTAGTCATCTATGTGTATATAGCATGAATTATATCTGCAGTCATCTATGTATATATAGCATGAATTATATCTGCAGTCATCTATGTGTATATAGCGTGAATTATAGCTGCAGTCATCTATGTGTATATAGCGTGAATTATAGCTGTAGTCATCTATGTGTATATAGCATGAATTATATCTGCAGTCATCTATGTGTATATAGCATGAATTATATCTGCAGTCATCTATGTGTATATAGCATAAATTATATCTGCAGTCATCTATGTGTATATAGCATGAATTATATCTGCAGTCATCTATGTGTATATAGCATGAATTATATCTGCAGTCATCTATGTGTATATAGCATGAATTATAGCTGCAGTCATCTATGTGTATATAGCATGAATTATAGCTGTAGTCATCTATGTGTATATAGCATGAATTATAGCTGCAGTCATCTATGTGTATATAGCATGAATTATATCTGCAGTCATCTATGTGTATATAGCATGAATTATAGCTGCAGTCATCTATGTGTATATAGCATGAATTATAGCTGCAGTCATCTATGTGTATATAGCATGAATTATAGCTGTAGTCATCTATGTGTATATAGCATGAATTATAGCGGCAGTCATCTATGTGTATATAGCATGAATTATATCTGCAGTCATCTATGTGTATATAGCATGAATTATATTTGCAGTCATCTATGTGTATATAGCATGAATTATAGCTGCAGTCATCTATGTGTATATAGCATGAATTATAGCTGTAGTCATCTATGTGTATATAGCATGAATTATAGCTGTAGTCATCTATGTATATATAGCATGAATTATATCTGCAGTCATCTATGTGTATATAGCATGAATTATATCTGTAGTCATCTATGTGTATATAGCATGAATTATATCTGCAGTCATCTATGTGTATATAGCATGAATTATAGCTGCAGTCATCTATGTGTATATAGCATGAATTATATCTGCAGTCATCTATGTGTATATAGCATGAATTATATCTGCAGTCATCTATGTGTATATAGCATGAATTATAGCTGTAGTCATCTATGTGTATATAGCATGAATTATAGCTGTAGTCATCTATGTGTATATAGCATAAATTATATCTGCAGTCATCTATGTGTATATAGCATGAATTATAGCTGTAGTCATCTATGTGTATATAGCATGAATTATAGCTGCAGTCATCTATGTGTATATAGCATGAATTATAGCTGTAGTCATCTATGTGTATATAGCATGAATTATAGCTGTAGTCATCTATGTGTATATAGCATGAATTATAGCTGTAGTCATCTATGTGTATATAGCATGAATTATATCTGCAGTCATCTATGTGTATATAGCATGAATTATATCTGCAGTCATCTATGTGTATATAGCATGAATTATAGCTGCAGTCATCTATGTGTATATAGCATAAATTATATCTGCAGTCATCTATGTGTATATAGCATGAATTATAGCTGCAGTCATCTATGTGTATATAGCATGAATTATAGCTGCTGTCATCTATGTGTATATAGCATGAATTATATCTGCAGTCATCTATGTATATATAGCATGAATTATAGCTGCAGTCATCTATGTGTATATAGCATGAATTATATCTGCAGTCATCTATGTATATATAGCATGAATTATATCTGTAGTCATCTATGTGTATATAGCATGAATTATATCTGCAGTCATCTATGTGTATATAGCATGAATTATAGCTGCAGTCATCTATGTGTATATAGCATGAATTATAGCTGCAGTCATCTATGTGTATATAGCATGAATTATAGCTGCAGTCATCTATGTATATATAGCATGAATTATATCTGCAGTCATCTATGTGTATATAGCATGAATTATATCTGCAGTCATCTATGGGTATATAGCATGAATTATATCTGCAGTCATCTATGTGTATATAGCATAAATTATAGCTGTAGTCATCTATGTGTACATAGCATGAATTATAGCTGTAGTCATCTATGTATATATAGCATGAATTATAGCTGTAGTCATCTATGTGTATATAGCATGAATTATAGCTGTAGTCATCTATGTGTATATAGCATGAATTATATCTGCAGTCATCTATGTGTATATAGCATGAATTATATCTGCAGTCATCTATGTGTATATAGCATGAATTATAGCTGCAGTCATCTATGTGTATATAGCATGAATTATATCTGTAGTCATCTATGTGTATATAGCATGAATTATAGCTGCAGTCATCTATGTGTATATAGCATGAATTATAGCTGTAGTCATCTATGTGTATATAGTTTGAATTATAGCTGCTGTCATCTATGTGTATATAGCATGAATTATATCTGCAGTCATCTATGTGTATATAGCATGAATTATAGCTGCAGTCATCTATGTGTATATAGCATGAATTATAGCTGCAGTCATCTATGTATATATAGCATGAATTATAGCTGTAGTCATCTATGTATATATAGCATGAATTATAGCTGTAGTCATCTATGTGTATATAGCATTAATTATATCTGCAGTCATCTATGTGTATATAGCATGAATTATAGCTGCAGTCATCTATGTGTATATAGCATGAATTATAGCTGCAGTCATCTATGTATATATAGCATGAATTATAGCTGTAGTCATCTATGTGTATATAGCATGAATTATAGCTGTAGTCATCTATGTGTATATAGCATAAATTATAGCTGCAGTCATCTATGTGTATATAGCATGAATTATATCTGCAGTCATCTATGTGTATATAGCATGAATTATAGCTGCAGTCATCTATGTGTATATAGCATGAATTATAGCTGCAGTCATCTATGTGTATATAGCATGAATTATATTTTCAGTCATCTATGTGTATATAGCATGAATTATAGCTGTAGTCATCTATGTGTATATAGCATGAATTATAGCTGTAGTCATCTATGTGTATATAGCATGAATTATAGCTGCAGTCATCTATGTGTATATAGCATGAATTATATCTGCAGTCATCTATGTGTATATAGCATGAATTATAGCTGTAGTCATCTATGTGTATATAGCATGAATTATATCTGCAGTCATCTATGTGTATATAGCATGAATTATAGCTGCAGTCATCTATGTGTATATAGCATGAATTATAGCTGCAGTCATCTATGTGTATATAGCATGAATTATATCTGCAGTCATCTATGTGTATATAGCATGAATTATAGCTGTAGTCATCTATGTGTATATAGCATGAATTATAGCTGTAGTCATCTATGTGTATATAGCATGAATTATATCTGCAGTCATCTATGTGTATATAGCATGAATTATATTTGCAGTCATCTATGTGCATATAGCATAAATTATAGCTGCAGTCATCTATGTGTATATAGCATGAATTATATCTGCAGTCATCTATGTGTATATAGCATGAATTATAGCTGCAGTCATCTATGTGTATATAGCATGAATTATATCTGCAGTCATCTATGTGTATATAGCATGAATTATAGCTGCAGTCATCTATGTGTATATAGCATGAATTATAGCTGCAGTCATCTATGTGTATATAGCATGAATTATATCTGCAGTCATCTATGTGTATATAGCATGAATTATAGCTGTAGTCATCTATGTGTATATAGCATGAATTATAGCTGTAGTCATCTATGTGTATATAGCATGAATTATAGCTGTAGTCATCTATGTGTATATAGCATGAATTATAGCTGTAGTCATCTATGTGTATATAGCATGAATTATAGCTGCAGTCATCTATGTGTATATAGCATGAATTATATCTGCAGTCATCTATGTGTATATAGCATGAATTATATCTGCTGTCATCTATGTGTATATAGCATGAATTATATCTGCAGTCATCTATGTATATATAGCATGAATTATAGCTGCAGTCATCTATGTGTATATAGCATGAATTATATCTGCAGTCATCTATGTATATATAGCATGAATTATATCTGTAGTCATCTATGTGTATATAGCATGAATTATATCTGCAGTCATCTATGTGTATATAGCATGAATTATAGCTGCAGTCATCTATGTGTATATAGCATGAATTATAGCTGCAGTCATCTATGTGTATATAGCATGAATTATAGCTGCAGTCATCTATGTGTATATAGCATGAATTATAGCTGCAGTCATCTATGTATATATAGCATGAATTATATCTGCAGTCATCTATGTGTATATAGCATGAATTATATCTGCAGTCATCTATGTGTATATAGCATGAATTATATCTGCAGTCATCTATGTGTATATAGCATAAATTATAGCTGTAGTCATCTATGTGTACATAGCATGAATTATAGCTGTAGTCATCTATGTATATATAGCATGAATTATAGCTGTAGTCATCTATGTGTATATAGCATGAATTATAGCTGTAGTCATCTATGTGTATATAGCATGAATTATATCTGCAGTCATCTATGTGTATATAGCATGAATTATATCTGCAGTCATCTATGTGTATATAGCATGAATTATAGCTGCAGTCATCTATGTGTATATAGCATGAATTATATCTGTAGTCATCTATGTGTATATAGCATGAATTATAGCTGCAGTCATCTATGTGTATATAGCATGAATTATAGCTGTAGTCATCTATGTGTATATAGTTTGAATTATAGCTGCTGTCATCTATGTGTATATAGCATGAATTATATCTGCAGTCATCTATGTGTATATAGCATGAATTATAGCTGCAGTCATCTATGTGTATATAGCATGAATTATAGCTGCAGTCATCTATGTATATATAGCATGAATTATATCTGCAGTCATCTATGTGTATATAGCATGAATTATATCTGCAGTCATCTATGTGTATATAGCATGAATTATAGCTGTAGTCATCTATGTATATATAGCATGAATTATAGCTGTAGTCATCTATGTGTATATAGCATTAATTATATCTGCAGTCATCTATGTGTATATAGCATGAATTATAGCTGCAGTCATCTATGTGTATATAGCATGAATTATAGCTGCAGTCATCTATGTATATATAGCATGAATTATAGCTGTAGTCATCTATGTGTATATAGCATGAATTATAGCTGTAGTCATCTATGTGTATATAGCATAAATTATAGCTGCAGTCATCTATGTGTATATAGCATGAATTATATCTGCAGTCATCTATGTGTATATAGCATGAATTATAGCTGCAGTCATCTATGTGTATATAGCATGAATTATAGCTGCAGTCATCTATGTGTATATAGCATGAATTATATTTTCAGTCATCTATGTGTATATAGCATGAATTATAGCTGTAGTCATCTATGTGTATATAGCATGAATTATAGCTGTAGTCATCTATGTGTATATAGCATGAATTATAGCTGCAGTCATCTATGTGTATATAGCATGAATTATATCTGCAGTCATCTATGTGTATATAGCATGAATTATAGCTGTAGTCATCTATGTGTATATAGCATGAATTATATCTGCAGTCATCTATGTGTATATAGCATGAATTATAGCTGCAGTCATCTATGTGTATATAGCATGAATTATAGCTGCAGTCATCTATGTGTATATAGCATGAATTATATCTGCAGTCATCTATGTGTATATAGCATGAATTATAGCTGTAGTCATCTATGTGTATATAGCATGAATTATAGCTGTAGTCATCTATGTGTATATAGCATGAATTATATCTGCAGTCATCTATGTGTATATAGCATGAATTATATTTGCAGTCATCTATGTGCATATAGCATAAATTATAGCTGCAGTCATCTATGTGTATATAGCATGAATTATATCTGCAGTCATCTATGTGTATATAGCATGAATTATAGCTGCAGTCATCTATGTGTATATAGCATGAATTATATCTGCAGTCATCTATGTGTATATAGCATGAATTATAGCTGCAGTCATCTATGTGTATATAGCATGAATTATAGCTGCAGTCATCTATGTGTATATAGCATGAATTATATCTGCAGTCATCTATGTGTATATAGCATGAATTATAGCTGTAGTCATCTATGTGTATATAGCATGAATTATAGCTGTAGTCATCTATGTGTATATAGCATGAATTATAGCTGTAGTCATCTATGTGTATATAGCATGAATTATAGCTGTAGTCATCTATGTGTATATAGCATGAATTATAGCTGCAGTCATCTATGTGTATATAGCATGAATTATATCTGCAGTCATCTATGTGTATATAGCATGAATTATAGCTGTAGTCATCTATGTATATATAGCATGAATTATAGCTGCAGTCATCTATGTATATATAGCATGAATTATAGCTGTAGTCATCTATGTGTATATAGCGTGAATTATATCTGCAGTCATCTATGTGTATATAGCATGAATTATATCTGCAGTCATCTATGTGTATATAGCATAAATTATAGCTGCAGTCATCTATGTATATATAGCATGAATTATAGCTGCACTCATCTATGTATATATAGCATGAATTATAGCTGCAGTCATCTATGTATATATAGCATGAATTATAGCTGTAGTCATCTATGTGTATATAGCGTGAATTATATCTGCAGTCATCTATGTGTATATAGCATGAATTATATCTGCAGTCATCTATGTGTATATAGCATGAATTATAGCTGCAGTCATCTATGTGTATATAGCATGAATTATATCTGCAGTCATCTATGTGTATATAGCGTGAATTATAGCTGCAGTCATCTATGTGTATATAGCATGAATTATAGCTGCAGTCATCTATGTGTATATAGCATGAATTATAGCTGCAGTCATCTATGTGTATATAGCATGAATTATAGCTGCAGTCATCTATGTGTATATAGCATGAATTATAGCTGTAGTCATCTATGTGTATATAGGTTGAATTATATCTGCAGTCATCTATGTGTATATAGCATGAATTATATCTGCAGTCATCTATGTGTATATAGCATGAATTATATCTGCAGTCATCTATGTGTATATAGCATGAATTATAGCTGTAGTCATCTATGTGTATATAGCATGAATTATAGCTGTAGTCATCTATGTGTATAGCATGAATTATATCTGCAGTCATCTATGTGTATATAGCATGAATTATATCTGCAGTCATCTATGTATATATAGCATGAATTATAGCTGTAGTCATCTATGTGTATATAGCATGAATTATAGCTGCAGTCATCTATGTGTATATAGCGTGAATTATAGCTGCCGTCATCTATGTGTATATAGCATGACTTATATCTGCAGTCATCTATGTGTATATAGCATGAATTATATCTGCAGTCATCTATGTGTATATAGCATGAATTATATCTGTAGTCATCTATGTGTATATAGCGTGAATTATAGCTGCAGTCATCTATGTGTATATAGCATAAATTATATCTGCAGTCATCTATGTGTATATAGCATGAATTATAGCTGTAGTCATCTATGTGTATATAGCATGAATTATAGCTGTAGTCATCTATGTGTATATAGCATGAATTATAGCTGCAGTCATCTATGTGTATATAGCATGAATTATATCTGTAGTCATCTATGTGTATATAGCATGAATTATATCTGCAGTCATCTATGTGTATATAGCATGAATTATATCTGCAGTCATCTATGTGTATATAGCATGAATTATATCTGCAGTCATCTATGTGTATATAGCATGAATTATATCTGCAGTCATCTATGTGTATATAGCATAAATTATAGCTGCAGTCATCTATGTGTATATAGCATGAATTATAGCTGTAGTCATCTATGTGTATATAGCATGAATTATATCTGCAGTCATCTATGTGTATATAGCATGAATTATAGCTGCAGTCATCTATGTGTATATAGCATGAATTATAGCTGTAGTCATCTATGTGTATATAGCATGAATTATAGCTGCAGTCATCTATGTGTATATAGCATGAATTATAGCTGCTGTCATCTATGTATATATAGCATGAATTATATCTGCAGTCATCTATGTGTATATAGCATGAATTATAGCTGCAGTCATCTATGTGTATATAGCATGAATTATAGCTGCAGTCATCTATGTGTATATAGCATGAATTATATCTGCAGTCATCTATGTGTATATAGCGTGAATTATATCTGCTGTCATCTATGTGTATATAGCATGAATTATAGCTGCAGTCATCTATGTGTATATAGCGTGAATTATATCTGCAGTCATCTATGTGTATATAGCATGAATTATAGCTGTAGTCATCTATGTGTATATAGCATGAATTATAGCTGCAGTCATCTATGTGTATATAGCATGAATTATAGCTGTAGTCATCTATGTGTATATAGCATGAATTATAGCTGTATTCATTTATGTGTATATAGCATGAATTATAGCTGCAGTCATCTATGTGTATATAGCATGAATTATATCTGCAGTCATCTATGTGTATATAGCATGAATTATATCTGCAGTCATCTATGTGTATATAGCATGAATTATAGCTGTAGTCATCTATGTGTATATAGCATGAATTATATCTGCAGTCATCTATGTGTATATAGCATGAATTATAGCTGTAGTCATCTATGTGTATATAGCGTGAATTATATCTGCAGTCATCTATGTGTATATAGCATGAATTATAGCTGTAGTCATCTATGTGTATATAGCATGAATTATAGCTGCAGTCATCTATGTGTATATAGCGTGAATTATAGCTGCAGTCATCTATGTGTATATAGCATAAATTATATCTGCAGTCATCTATGTGTATATAGCGTAAATTATATTTGCAGTCATCTATGTGTATATAGCATGAATTATATCTGCAGTCATCTATGTGTATATAGCATGAATTATAGCTGCAGTCATCTATGTGTATATAGCATGAATTATAGCTGTAGTCGTCTATGTGTATATAGCATGAATTATAGCTGCAGTCATCTATGTGTATATAGCATGAATTATAGCTGCAGTCATCTATGTGTATATAGCATGAATTATAGCTGCAGTCATCTATGTGTATATAGCATGAATTATAGCTGCAGTCATCTATGTGTATATAGCATGAATTATATCTGTAGTCATCTATGTGTATATAGCATGAATTATATCTGCAGTCATCTATGTGTATATAGCATGAATTATATCTGCAGTCATCTATGTGTATATAGCATGAATTATAGCTGCAGTCATCTATGTGTATATAGCATGAATTATAGCTGCAGTCATCTATGTGTATATAGCATGAATTATAGCTGCAGTCATCTATGTGTATATAGCGTGAATTATATCTGCAGTCATCTATGTGTATATAGCATGAATTATAGCTGCAGTCATCTATGTGTATATAGCATGAATTATAGCTGCAGTCATCTATGTGTATATAGCGTGAATTATATCTGCAGTCATCTATGTGTATATAGCATGAATTATAGCTGTAGTCATCTATGTGTATATAGCATGAATTATAGCTGTAGTCATCTATGTGTATATAGCATGAATTATAGCTGCAGTCATCTATGTGTATATAGCATGAATTATAGCTGTAGTCATCTATGTGTATATAGCATGAATTATATTTGCAGTCATCTATGTGTATATAGCGTGAATTATATCTGCAGTCATCTATGTGTATATAGCATGAATTATAGCTGTAGTCATCTATGTGTATATAGCGTGAATTATATCTGCAGTCATCTATGTGTATATAGCATGAATTATAGCTGTAGTCATCTATGTGTATATAGCATGAATTATAGCTGCAGTCATCTATGTGTATATAGCATGAATTATAGCTGTAGTCATCTATGTGTATATAGCATGAATTATAGCTGTAGTCATCTATGTATATATAGCGTGAATTATATCTGCAGTCATCTATGTGTATATAGCATGAATTATAGCTGTAGTCATCTATGTGTATATAGCATGAATTATAGCTGTAGTCATCTATGTGTATATAGCATAAATTATATCTGCAGTCATCTATGTGTATATAGCATAAATTATATTTGCAGTCATCTATGTGTATATAGCATGAATTATAGCTGCAGTCATCTATGTGTATATAGCATGAATTATAGCTGTAGTCATCTATGTGTATATAGCATGAATTATATCTGTAGTCATCTATGTGTATATAGCATGAATTATATCTGCAGTCATCTATGTGTATATAGCATGAATTATATCTGCAGTCATCTATGTGTATATAGCATGAATTATAGCTGCAGTCATCTATGTGTATATAGCATGAATTATAGCTGTAGTCATCTATGTGTATATAGCATGAATTATAGCTGCAGTCATCTATGTGTATATAGCATGAATTATAGCTGCAGTCATCTATGTATATATAGCATGAATTATAGCTGCAGTCATCCATGTGTATATAGCATGAATTATAGCTGCAGTCATCTATGTGTATATAGCATAAATTATATCTGCTGTCATCTATGTGTATATAGCATGAATTATATCTGCAGTCATCTATGTGTATATAGCATGAATTATATCTGCAGTCATCTATGTGTATATAGCATGAATTATATCTGCAGTCATCTATGTGTATATAGCATGAATTATAGCTGCAGTCATCTATGTGTATATAGCATGAATTATAGCTGCAGTCATCTATGTGTATATAGCATGAATTATAGCTGTAGTCATCTATGTGTATATAGCATGAATTATATTTGCAGTCATCTATGTGTATATAGCATGAATTATATCTGCAGTCATCTATGTGTATATAGCATGAATTATAGCTGTAGTCATCTATGTGTATATAGCATGAATTATATTTGCAGTCGTCTATGTGTATATAGCGTGAATTATATCTGCAGTCATCTATGTGTATATAGCATGAATTATAGCTGTAGTCATCTATGTGTATATAGCGTGAATTATATCTGCAGTCATCTATGTGTATATAGCATGAATTATAGCTGTAGTCATCTATGTGTATATAGCATGAATTATAGCTGCAGTCATCTATGTGTATATAGCATGAATTATAGCTGTAGTCATCTATGTGTATATAGCATGAATTATAGCTGTAGTCATCTATGTATATATAGCGTGAATTATATCTGCAGTCATCTATGTGTATATAGCATGAATTATAGCTGTAGTCATCTATGTGTATATAGCATGAATTATAGCTGTAGTCATCTATGTGTATATAGCATAAATTATATCTGCAGTCATCTATGTGTATATAGCATAAATTATATTTGCAGTCATCTATGTGTATATAGCATGAATTATAGCTGCAGTCATCTATGTGTATATAGCATGAATTATAGCTGTAGTCATCTATGTGTATATAGCATGAATTATATCTGTAGTCATCTATGTGTATATAGCATGAATTATATCTGCAGTCATCTATGTGTATATAGCATGAATTATATCTGCAGTCATCTATGTGTATATAGCATGAATTATAGCTGCAGTCATCTATGTGTATATAGCATGAATTATAGCTGTAGTCATCTATGTGTATATAGCATGAATTATAGCTGCAGTCATCTATGTGTATATAGCATGAATTATAGCTGCAGTCATCTATGTATATATAGCATGAATTATAGCTGCAGTCATCTATGTGTATATAGCATGAATTATAGCTGCAGTCATCTATGTGTATATAGCATAAATTATATCTGCTGTCATCTATGTGTATATAGCATGAATTATATCTGCAGTCATCTATGTGTATATAGCATGAATTATATCTGCAGTCATCTATGTGTATATAGCATGAATTATATCTGCAGTCATCTATGTGTATATAGCATGAATTATAGCTGCAGTCATCTATGTGTATATAGCATGAATTATAGCTGCAGTCATCTATGTGTATATAGCATGAATTATAGCTGTAGTCATCTATGTGTATATAGCATGAATTATATTTGCAGTCATCTATGTGTATATAGCATGAATTATATCTGCAGTCATCTATGTGTATATAGCATGAATTATAGCTGTAGTCATCTATGTGTATATAGCATGAATTATAGCTGCAGTCATCTATGTGTATATAGCATGAACTATAGCTGTAGTCATCTATGTGTATATAGCATGAATTATATCTGTAGTCATCTATGTGTATATAGCATGAATTATATCTGCAGTCATCTATGTGTATATAGCATGAATTATAGCTGTAGTCATCTATGTGTATATAGCATGAATTATAGCTGCAGTCATCTATGTGTATATAGCATGAATTATAGCTGCAGTCATCTATGTGTATATAGCATGAATTATAGCTGTAGTCATCTATGTGTATATAGCATGAATTATAGCTGCAGTCATCTATGTGTATATAGCATGAATTATATCTGCAGTCATCTATGTGTATATAGCATGAATTATATCTGCAGTCATCTATGTGTATATAGCATGAATTATAGCTGTAGTCATCTATGTGTATATAGCATGAATTATAGCTGCAGTCATCTATGTGTATATAGCATGAATTATATCTGTAGTCATCTATGTGTATATAGCATGAATTATATCTGCAGTCATCTATGTGTATATAGCATGAATTATAGCTGCTGTCATCTATGTGTATATAGCATAAATTATATCTGCAGTCATCTATGTGTATATAGCATGAATTATAGCTGCAGTCATCTATGTGTATATAGCATGAATTATAGCTGCAGTCATCTATGTGTATATAGCATGAATTATATCTGCAGTCATCTATGTGTATATAGCATGAATTATATCTGCAGTCATCTATGTATATATAGCATGAATTATATCTGTAGTCATCTATGTGTATATAGCATGAATTATATCTGCAGTCATCTATGTGTATATAGCATGAATTATATCTGCAGTCATCTATGTGTATATAGCATGAATTATAGCTGTAGTCATCTATGTGTATATAGCATGAATTATAGCTGCAGTCATCTATGTATATATAGCGTGAATTATAGCTGCAGTCATCTATGTGTATATAGCATGAATTATATCTGCAGTCATCTATGTGTATATAGCATGAATTATATCTGCAGTCATCTATGTGTATATAGCATGAATTATAGCTGTAGTCATCTATGTGTATATAGCATGAATTATAGCTGCAGTCATCTATGTGTATATAGCATGAATTATATCTGCAGTCATCTATGTGTATATAGCATGAATTATATCTGCAGTCATCTATGTGTATATAGTTTGAATTATAGCTGCTGTCATCTATGTGTATATGGTTTGAATTATAGCTGCAGTCATCTATGTGTATATGGCGTAAATTAGATTAACTCATAGCTTTCGAAGGCTGTATTGCTAAGATAGAAACGACATAAAGTAAAGTTTTCTCAAATATACACCAGTATATCTTTTACTGTCTCCGTAAGAGTTCACTTTTTGACATCGTGTGGATAAGGGCTAAGTATCAATTAATTGAATAATCACAATTTTAAAAATTGCATATTCGTGCAATCCTAGACATCAGTCACAGGATGTTCTCCCTATCCCATCAGCGTTGATGGAGCTGAGATACTCATCGATCTGAGAGATGTTAGCAAGGACCGTTTCATCCGATACAAGGATAGCGGCAAGTTTGATTTCAGCTATGACTTCCTGAAGAAGAAATCTTTCATTGAGTCACTGATATCAGTGGTAAAAGTACAAGATATCGATCAATTGACCTTTCCAGAGTACCCACCCATCATATGATGTCATAATGAACTGCGCGATGTGTAGAATGACATCATAATGAATGACGTCATGAATGACGTCGATAAGTACGTCACGAACGCATATTTGAAGACGGTCTATGCGTTGTTGTAGAAATTGCTTGCTTTTACTATTTAATAAATATTCTGTTGAATATTTTGAAACTAATTTGACTGGGCGCTCAAATTAGTTACAAAATATACAACAGCTTCCCTGTATAGTTTTCAGGAAATTGATAGCTAGGGCAATTGGGGATTGATCAATCCCAACACGACAAGGTGTGGGTGGAGCATAGCTAAAATGGAAGGGTCCATTACGACGTTGACCTCAGCTATCATGTCATAGAACTGAGTGCGATGATGGTGACCCTCGTAAAACATCTAAAGATAGTCTTCCAGAAGAATGAAATCTCCTATTGTAGTTGTCTTACTGGCAACTTGTAAACTTGATTCCTTCTACATATACACCACTTGCCGTCATTCAAACTGAAGGTCACCCCGATCTCTACTGTTGTGAAGAAGTATGGGCATGCCAAGAAGCTCTTCAATCATGGGTTGTTTTTCCTAACCTACATATGTCAGGATGGCACAGTGCTAGTTGGTGTAGATCATACAGCTGGAGTAATTGTTTGGCAGTCTCAGCTACGTCGTCACTTTGATGGGTCAGACCATGCCATTAACATCTAGGGTGGGGGGGGGGGGGCGCTGTCGTCGTGCGGATAGATGGAGGGGCGCATGCCCCCGAGTCGGGTGTCAGTAAAGTTGTTCCAATGAGTTAGGTTCACTGGACTGCAGACCACACACAAATCCCATTACACCACAAATATGAAAAATAATTTCTAGTTTAAGAAATCGTGAATATTTTGATTATAGTTTGAGTGTTGTTGCTGCCTATGGCATCATCAGATCCCTGTCAAATTTATTCCATAATAAATTTTGAAACTAATTTGACTGGGTGCTGTTGCTGTCCATGGTAGCAACATATCCCATCAAATTAGTGTTAAAATATTCAGCATCCTGCTTCTATTATAGGCCACACATTTAGAGGATCGTACTTTGGCGATTCATATGGTTAATATAAGTGAGATGCGTTGAGATACGGTTTTCGAAGACAAAGGTCCTATAAAGTGATTGCATAGAGCAGGTAACACGACTGATCAACATACATCTTCATGGTACATTAGGCTCCTAGCTGTTTAATCATATGTATTGCTGTATGCCTGATGTCGTATCTGATTCCTCAATTCATGATGTGTGGTGATGATTATGCTACTAACAAGGGATGCTCCTACAGGTTTCCATAAAATTATGATTGCCAAATGGATCATCTGATGATCAATATATTGGAGGTATACGGTCTGCCAATCATTTCTCTGGCGTCACAATCAAATAAGCCACATGTTAGCTGCCGACACAATTATAATTACGTCGCTCCATCATGAACATTGAAAAGTCTAACAAAACTGTTCGAATTGTACGTCTTTGACAAGTTTACAATTTACCAAACATTCTGCTGAGTATTTTGAAAGTAATTTGACTGACAGTTCACAGTCAAACTAGTTTCAAAATATGCAACATCTTTCCTGCATAGATTCTGGTAATTCGGGTTTCAACTTTTCAAAGCGATTCCAACACATACGACAGTGGACGGAGCTTAGCTAGAAATGGGCGGGGCATAGCTAGAACTGATCACCTCTATTGGTCTTTGATGATACTATTATTATATTAACCCATGTACGGTTGAATTACAAAATTCTATAGCATTATCTATCACGTCCATTATTTATTATATTAACCCTTGTACGGCTGAATTACAAGATTCTATGACATTATCTATCACGTCCACTATTTCTTCGAGCCATTTTATGAACATCATCTGAGCTAGGGTATTATTTATTGTTGGACTTTTGTCCCATGTGAATAATAATAGTATGATAATCACCTTTGCGGACCTAAAACCACAGTCGTGGATCATGTCAGTCAGTTTCATTTCTTCAGTTGCATTTTTAAATCAATGATTGCATTCCCAAATAACCGGCCTGATATATGCGGTATCGACCCAGCATCGTTCTACGAAGCGTCGTTATCAGAGTTACTATTTAGAATGATTTGAGGTAGTATACCACCCACCTTAATGTTAAGAGTGTGATATTCAGGAGAGATGCTCTTTTAATATCTGTAATGATCCATATAGATTGAGACCATCAAGTCTTTTGTACATGGTAAGCCTTCTATAAATAACATTGTTTTTCATTGCGATTCCAAGTTATTTCCAGCTTACTATCATTGATCTCTATAATGGTGTCAATTCCATGTATTGTTGACAGGTCAGCCGTGACGTAACACATTACCCCTTAAACTTTCAATGTCTCAATTTCAAGACAAAGATAGAGAAAGATGGTGACTATTTTGAATCCAAATTGACTCGAACCTGTAGTTGCAATAGGCAGCAAAAGTGCCCAGTGCCCAAAGGTGCCCAGTGAAATCAATTTCAATATGTTTAACAGAATCTCCATTCTGGCCTGCGGGTGCTAATGGGTTAAGACTGCCAGGGGTCAAATGTCACCAGAAATATCTATGTTCAACTGACACATTTAATTACGACCCAAGTGGATGGCATAGTAGACAGACGAACCGTGATCATTACAGCCTAAACTAGCACCCCTAAGATGTGTGGAAATTGATCATGCACGCGGTCAGTGGTATGCTAAAGTTAACTTATTACAATTGTTAGCCAAGGGTAGAATCAGCAGCCAGTATACACTGTCTGGAATCATTTGACTGTCTAGAAATATTAACACTTGACGTTATCAATTCTCTACAATCTGGCCTCTTTCAGATATAAAATGTGTGTGCAAATTTAAAAAAGAATTCAATAATGTTATAAAAAAAAGAAGAAATATGTATATCAAGAAAACTATTCTTAAAATAAATAGTGATGTGCTGTAAATACCATCTAATAAATGTTATATTACAACAACGTATTAGGTTGTTACCGGATGTCGGTGCCATTTTTATTGGTCAGGGGTAATATCCTTTTAGTAGGGTCAATGTATGAAAAATAACCACCATACCCCAGAACTTGCTCCAAATGGGTCTTCAACGTTTTTTGTTAAGGTTTGGTGTACTAAAGAGCATACTAAAACTCCGCCACAATCCGACCATCGGAAAGTAATTAAAACCATAAAATGCCCATAAATCGTTAACTATTCACACTAGACTAGAGATTTTTGTGTCTACTCGATGGTTTGGAGCCTAGCAACACATAATGACCACGTATTACGACGCGGTAAATTTCCATGAGGCTGTAAGCTATTTAGGACATTCAACATGGCATCCAAGATGGCCGCCAAGACCATACAAATTGCCAGCAGTTATTAACCGTTCATAGCAGACTACTAGAATGGTGATTTTTTTGTGTCTTCCATTAGATTTTGATTCTAGGCAGGCGACGTTGTTGTCTATCTGGTCGTGGGGGTGGGGTGGGTGGGGTGGGCTGGCTGGTTATCGAATTCAATATAACCTATTTTCGTCACTCCAAATCAACCTTCACTTCAATCATCACTATCAAACTCTTCTTCAATGGTGCCAGTTGCAGTCGGGAGGGGGGGGGGGGACGACGCTCATGTGTTATAAAATGATTTCTTTTACTGAAGATACTATATAGCAATATGACAGAATGGCCCTCAACAATTTTCGGAACACGTATAGTTGTCTGACCTCTAGATCAATTATTTATTAGAGATAATGTGCGGACTTTAAATAGTTGAAATGGCCAGCAGCAGCAAATACTGGCAGACAATAAGAAATAGCACGTAAATGTATCAGCCAAGACCCAGTACGATCTGCCTTTATCAGCGATCTGGCAATTTCCAACATTCTCTGATTATTCAGCCACAACTTGACTTTGATTTATCACGTAGTTCAGTCTTTCTCCTATTAATTTTTGTTTAAGTTCTGAAATTGTATCAGAACTGACAGCATTTTCCAAAGTTGTTTGTTCAACGAGCAATGAAGAGAAGAATTCCTCTGCCGTCTCCAATAATGCTGCAACCTCTGGGTCATATTCTGTCATGCCAGAAACAAGCAAGTGATGAAGACATTTGTCCATTAACCACGGAATGAATTTGGACAGATGTTCTGGTCATTAACAGATGCCCTCCATAAGAGCCCGGAGTAAGTTCATGAACGTGTGGAAACATCTCAACAGAAGAACGGTCATTTTCAAATGGCTGTTTCTTGGTGCATCACTGATAATCTCAACTGACTTCCAATACAGAGGCTGGCCATGTGTAACTATAGTCGCAAATTGATGGTTAACAAAAAGATTGCAAATAAACTCCAATTCCGCGAAAATACAGGTCTTGACCACATAGTACATATTGATCATGGGCCAGAACGTGATCGGAGATAGACCTGGGTGCTCAGTCCCCTACTATAGAACATGCATTAACCCCTGCCATTTAGATGTGACCTGTTTGGGGTGGATGGAGACTTTCCAAGAGATATCAACCCACCAGTCTTCTTCTTCTTCTTTTCGATCGCTGGTATCACACATGGAGTTCTCAAGATGAAATCTGTGGTTTTCTGCAGTTCTTCCACAGGCCCATACAGCTTTTCAAGAAAAGAGGTTGACAAAGGCCAGATCTCTTCTCTCAGCAGCTGATACGTACTGCAACATTGAAGTATGTGCTCTGTGGTCTGTTCTGCTTCTCCACAAGGACAAGCGGGCGATGTAGTAAGGTGGAACCGCCTGTACATGCACAAAAAAACCACCAGTCATATGCAACAAATGCCAGAAGTTCTTTGAAGACGATGTTGCGGCATGATTGGCAAAACGATGCTCTATGATAAGGATGTTTGTCCTTTCTGCAATGACCAATTCTGAAATATTTCGGCTATGAATCAAATGGTATGTCCGGCGTCCTGGTGTCAAGGCCGCTATAATCACCATCCCGTGAAAGATGGTAACTTAGAAGCCAAGATGTTGACTTGTAAAATACTTTTTCTGGCATCGCTGTTTCCATAGGAAGCAACATAGTCTGGGGTGTGATGGGGGAGGGGTGGTGGGGTGGGGTGGCTACACTGTCGTATTGCCGTCGCCTGATAAAAATATCAGATCCTACATTCCTGATCTTAACCAATCAAATAACCGCATTTGGTCATGTGACATTACTGAGCGGTAATAAGCATATGCGAGTCATTGGCCGAGATTGTGTGCATGTGTGCGTGTTGTAAGTGACATGATACTGCCATGTCTGTAGGGGATTTCCTCAGCAGTACTCCCTCTAGTTTGTTGTGGTTTTCCAGTGATAATATAGAACGTGTTGTACCAGTATACTGTCTGAAATTACCAAAGTCTCTAAGCATATTTGAGATACTTCTAACTTCTTTCCAATAGGAATGTTTCACAGTTAAAATAACTTGAGTGTGCACTCTACTTTAATAAAAACTTTAAAATAACAAATGGTGGGGGTGCGGTTGTGGGTATTGGGTGTTGGGTGTTGTGTGTGTGTGCGTGCGTGCGTGCGTGCGTGCGTGCGTGCGTGTGTGCGTGCGTGCGTGCGTGTGGGGTCGGTGGTGCTCCGAGATTTCTGTACAAAATTACCGTGAGAGGAATGCATAAATACCATTATATTAACGCACGCACGCACGCACGCACGCACACAGGCACGCACGCACGCACTTCCATAACAATGAAATACTCAGCGTTTGACCAGCCAATAACAATTAAGCACTGGTCGACAATATGACGTTCATGTAAATATGGGATCCCCCAATCCATATGTAGTTATATATGGATAAGACTTGGCATTGTGACGACATAGTACATGGAGATGATTATAATCATTGCTCGGGGATAAGCACTTCATCTATGCCCATGCTTTACGGCGAGAGATTTACTTGTAACAGAATCACGTTTATGCAGTCTGATCTGTTTCAGACAATGGATTAAGATCATTAAAATTGATGGAATAAAACCTCCAAAGCTGTAGAAGATATTTATGGTTTGTTTAATGTTTTGAGGATTGACAGAGAGTTCACAAAACATTACTATTGTGTTTTTGTCGTGACCGGCGTGTACTTTATAAAGCACCAAGAAACGTGTTGTTTATATGTGCATGATGCTCCAAACCACTGCACATGCCATCAGAACACGCTGCCATGTTACTTTAGCTCTTGTCCAGACTGGATGGCAAAGCTATGCATATCGCAAACACGCGGGCAACACACAGTGATAGACACTAGTGATACAAAACACAAGGAGAATATACATAGAAGCCGGGCAAAGAAGTGGAGCATTTGTGAAGGTCATGAATGGATAAATAAAGGCCATAAATTCGGCAGAAAATAAGCAGGTTACGATATCACTGAAAGCCAAAGACGTATTAAGAGCAAATAGTAGTGATTTGTAGCGACCAGATTTGAGAAGATAAATAAGAAATAATTAATCACCATAGCACCAACGAGTAATATTAACACAGGAATGCCTTTAAATAAAAGTGGGTTGATCTGTGATGCGCTGTCAGCGTACATATTGAAAAGAATGTTATCCTGACCATTGAGATCAGCATCGACTGCCATGTTCTCCTGTAGGCTGTCACATTTCGTTTGGTACCCATATTTCCACCAACAGTATACACAAACATCCATATAATTTAGGAATCTCGATAAAGGCACAATTAAATTGGAAACCAATATCCTGTCAGCGAATATATATGGCACTAGATTTGGGTTGCGTGTCATATGCATTACCGGTTCAGATACGATAAGGAATTGCTGTCACTCGTTGCTCATGAAATACTGAATTATTCATTTCTAGAGCCTTATAAGAATAATGACAATCTCTTCACTTGCACAGTTACTGTGACACGGCGACGTTTTGTTTGGATCCTCAAACGAGATGCTCTTTACTTCACACATACCACAGTAAACAAACACCTACTGATGCAGTGCATACTTATGACATAATGATCGACCATTCAATGTAGATAAGCAATTGCTTATGTCAAGTAAATATGACACTTGGGATGTTCACACGTCATAGAAACTCTTATCTACTGACCACGTATTCAGACAGAATCAAGTACGCAATGTCACGTTTTAGTCATGTGACACGCCCGTTCGCGTTATGAATAAATAGATGAATGGATTGAGTATCGGATCATCGGCCAATGAGATGTCAGAACTTGACCGCAAATATGGCATTCTGCGCATGAGAATACCTCGATCCAATTACATGTCACAGCACACGAAAAGTGCGACATATAGACCATAGTCGTTCTTCACTCGGGTAGCACGTTGGCTCGACTCGAAAGATCGAAAGCACGGCTGTGAGTCGCGCCGTGCTGAAAAGTTGATTTATATATCGAACCTTTCTCGCGCTACTTAGAACTTAGACATTTTTATCTACATTTATTGGGCATAGCACATGAAAAGTTCGACTTCTAGAATTGGTCCTTAGGGACTCAGGGCAGACGGTTGATGGTGGCTACAGCTAGGATCTGATATTAACATCAGCAACTGTAGGAGCTTAGCAGTATGAGACTAGCCAATTTAAAACTTTTCATTAGCTAGTAAACACATAACTGAGTATATAATAAATGGTCTAAGGGCAGAGTCCTCACCTGACTGATGATGATATATAAGCATATTTACAATAATTAATACACAACAAGAACCATTTGCTAATCGAGCAAACATAGCTGTTGCCATATAAAAATGGGGTCAATGGCCATTATCATTATAAGCCGGCAATGCAAAATAGTGGTTTCTGTGACACAATCTTCCAATGGGAAGGTACCATTGGCCAATGTGGCAGCCATCATTGCTGTTATTGTCCAATGGTTCAAGTATCAACAGATCACATTTACCATTCAAAATAATTGTGTCCGTGACACTATTGACCAACGGGAAATGTACTATTGGCCAATGGGATAGTCATCCCCGACATTATTGATTATGGTCACACTATATTTGTGGATAAGGAAATGCGAGAATATTAGAGTTCCCCCCATCGTCTTTGACAATACTGACAAACGGGAAATGTACCATTGATCAATGGGACAGCTATCTCTGATACTATTCTCAAATGTCTCAAGTATACCAGGTGATGCCATTTACCAATGGGGCAATGACCACAAGCAAAATCTTTAGCACGAAATTCACAAATATTGGTGTCCTTAACATTATGTGGAAAGTACCATCAATTGGCAAATGGGGCAGCCATCCTTGACACTATTGACCAATGCGTCAAGTCTTGCCAACACCGATATTTGCCAAAAGGGCAATGATATGGATGAGGAAATTTAAGAACATTAGCATCCTTGGCATTACTGACCAATTGGAAAAGGACCATTGATCAATGGGGCACATATACCTAGCATTACTGTAAAATGGTTAACGTATACTAAGGAATATTTCTGCCAAATTTCGTTTTAATCCATTAACAATTGACGAAACCTGCCACAGATATATTTTCCCCATAGGGTTCAATACGTTAAACACCTCAATGCACCAGAGTCATCTACTGCAGATATGTTCCTTCAGGCCGTATATATTTGTGCCATGAATGTGAACAGGACATGATTGGAAACAAGGTGTATGACAAGGTGCATTATTGACCGACAACAGACAGACGAAGGCGACAGACAAATCGCAATTGTATAAGCCGTGTGAGCTAAAACGGCTGCCGAAGTGCCATGCTATACAATGAATGATGATGGAAAGTACCCAATCGTGAATTATGTTATTATTCAAAGTGTGTGCCGTAAATGTTGATGGTGTGAGGAAACGCGCGAAAGTGCGAAAAACTGAAAAGATTTTACATAACGGTTTATTAATTTCTATGAAAGGATGCAGTTTATACAACAATGCTGTATATAAAAGATAATAACTAATAAAATATGTGGGTAAGCCGCTCAACACACAGTAAGCAAAGCGGTTGCAGAATTTGGAACAGTGATAGCGTCTCCTGAAAAACCCATTGTTCTCGAAGACCCCCTGCTGGGAAGAACAATAACGAATAGCCGCACCCTATACTTCTAGTATGTTAGATCATAGCGTGAACAGACCATTTTCCAATAGGTGCGACGGAACCGAAGGTAAGTCAAATTACTAGCCGCTTACTGGAGTCGTGAGTAGTAGTAGTAGTAGTAGTAGTAGTAGTAGTAGTAGTAGTAGTATTAAGGGGGAGAGATATATACGCTTTTTCATTGGGCCTAGCAAGTCACGTGGTTTCACGTGTGTGTAGCGGGGGCGGGGTTTAATTGCCCATATGTGGAGCAGCCAAAAGCGACGTGATGGATGTCCGTGTACAAATATGCCTACAAAAGTACACCCTTTTGACCACTCCATATGTAGGCAATTAAGCCCCGCCCCAGCCACGCCCATTCGAAACCACGTGGCCCAATGAAATAGCGTGTCTATCCAACCTGATGTCTTTGAAGACTTAATCGTTAAGGCGTGTTAGATTATGTGTAGTCACCTATTTTAAAAATGGCTACATCACCTGTATACTACTTTTTTCTACGATATTAGAAAATACACTAAAATTATCGAATTTCGTTGTTTCCCCGTGCGAATTCGTCAAATCCGATGGCATATCAGTAAAGTATAGGCCTTGCTACATTGACACAGTGATACTATACAGCACTATGACTATAACATCCAATACTGCTAGTGCTACTTTTAATAATACTATAAGTATAACGAAAACATCAGTGATTAACACGCGGTCTGATTTATAGATGTGTAATTATTGATTATGGGATATAGCGATAGACATGTATAAATTAAAAATCAGCAGTCAATCCATGTCGATTATGTCCTCGAGCGATGGATGTGAGATCTGAGTGGATGATTTATAGAAAATCAATTATTATTGACTATGGGCTAGAGCAATAGTCGCGCATAAATTATAGCGACCTGCCAAGCCAATATCGATTATGGCCGCTAGTGATGGAATCGCGATCTGATTGATTGAGCTATAGATGCAGAATTATCGATTATGGGCTATTGTGATAGACACACATTAATTATGGCCACCTGCCAACCAGAGATCGTGTATGGACCATAGTGATGGACATGCGATCTGATTGGCTGAGCTATATATGCAGAATTTTCGATTGCTGGCTGTAGAGATAGACGCACATAAAGTATAGCCACCGGCCAACCGAATATCGATTATGGATTATATATGGGAAATTTCTTTCATGTGTTGCTTGTATTTTATGAGAAGCCGGGAAATGAATTCACACAATTTGCATACCATGCAAATATAATAAGCGCAGGGCCAAATCAGTTTGGAATGACAGAATTAGTTAAATAATTGATAATGAACCGAAATCTCTATTCTTCCCATGTCCTGAGAGAATTATCTGGTGTTATAGAGCCATGCAATTGGGATATAATTCTGTTTCTGAACATGTAGAATTTTAGGAGGGTTCCAATTTCGAGTTTGATGGAAAGTTTCCTACGCGTATTGTATTGATGACCTGATGAATAGTTTTGATGACTGTGTTACAAAGTCTTCTGCAAAATGCTCTCATCATGAGAACTGTAGCTTGATATATATTGGTCAATTGCCATTACTGTTATACGCTTTAAGAATACCCATAATATATCCAGTATCAGTATATTCATTAGACAGATGTTCCCAGCTAAAGGACATTACTTACCGGAAGTGCATAATGATGCCATGAGCGATTCCTATTCATCTCTACTTAAAAATTTAAAACAGAACACACCTGAAGACCTTCGTCCGCATACAAATATTCTTTCCAGTGAGATTTGTATAGTATATAACTTGAAAAAGAAGAAGAATGGAAGTCGGTGTTGACCACTACTATATGACTCTGCCCAGCAACTTCCGTGAACTAGTTTCCTGAAAAGCCAGTTGCTGAATATAAAACAAAATAAACCTCTGGTCCTTGAGAATTAAAATTTGGAAGTTGGCTTGACTAGTGTAATTTACCCAAGAAACGCAGATTAAGTCAGAAGAATTGGTCAATTCCTAAAAAGAAGCAGATTTTAACAAAGGTCACTTTCTGCATTCGTTATTGCCGGCTTGCCTACGAACTGTTGACCCTTTAATTGGCACACTATCTGGTGGACAGAAAATTGGAATATGCGCAAAATGTGGCGATCGTTCACCATTAACTACTGATGAACATATGAGAGGAAACGAAAGTAAATTCTTTACCTATGAATCCTTATTTACAGAAAGACCCAAACCGTGATGAAACTAATCTGACTGGGAAATTGATTTTAAAATATTCAACATTTTACCCGTACCTTGAAATTTAGATTCTGGGAATCGGGGTTTCAAAGTTTAAAATCGAGTACAACATTTAGCTAGATATCGCCAGGACATAACTACCGATACATATTTCTATCTCTAACTCGACGGTGTTGATTCCTTTATTATATTAATCCTTGTATGGCCGAATTACAAGATTCTATAGCATTACCTATCACGTGCCCTATTTATTATATAAACCAGTGTATGGCCGAATTACAAGATTCTATAGCATTACCTATCACGTGCCCTATTTATTATATAAACCCGTGTATGGCCGAATTACAAGATTCTATAGCATTACCTATCACGTGCCCTATTTATTATATAAGCCCGTGTATGGCAAAATTACAAGATTCTATAGCATTACCTATCACGTGCCATATTTATTATATAAACCCGTGTATGGCCGAATTACAAGATTCTATAGCATTACCTATCACGTGCCCTATTTATTATATAAGCCCGTGTATGGCAAAATTACAAGATTCTATAGCATTACCTATCACGTGCCCTATTTATTATATAAGCCCGTGTATGGCAGAATTACAAGATTCTATAGCATTACCTATCACGTACCCTATTTATTATATAAACCCGTGTATGGCAGAATTACAAGATTCTATGACATTACCTATCACGTACCCTATTTATTATATAAACCCATGTATGGCAGAATTACAAGATTCTATAGCATTACCTATCACGTACCCTATTTATTATATAAACCCAGGTATGGCAGAATTACAAGATTCTATAGCATTACCTATCACGTGCCCTATTTATTATATAAACCCGTGTATGGCAGAATTACAAGATTCTATAGCATTACCTATCACGTGCCCTATTTATTATATAAGCCCGTGTATGGCAGAATTACAAGATTCTATAGCATTACCTATCACGTGCCCTATTTATTATATAAAACCGTGTATGGCAGAATTACAAGATTCTATAGCATTACCTATCACGTGCCCTATTTATTATATAAACCCGTGTATGGCAGAATTACAAGATTCTATAGCATTACCTATCACGTGCCCTAGTTATTATATAAACCCGTGTATGGCAGAATTACAAGATTCTATAGCATTACCTATCACGTGCCCTATTTATTATATAAACCCGTGTATGGCAGAATTACAAGATTCTATGACATTAACTATCACGTGCCCTATTTATTATATAAACCCTTGTATGGCAGAATTACAAGATTCTATAGCATTACCTATCACGTGTCCTATTTATTATATAAACCCGTGTATGGCAGAATTACAAGATTCTATAGCATTACCTATCACGTGCCCTATTTATTATATAAACCCGTGTATGGCAGAATTACAAGATTCTATAGCATTACCTATCACGTACCCTATTTATTATATAAACCCGTGTATGGCAGAATTACAAGATTCTATGACATTAACTATCACGTGCCCTATTTATTATATAAACCCTTGTATGGCAGAATTACAAGATTCTATAGCATTACCTATCACGTGCCCTATTTATTATATAAACCCTTGTATGGCAGAATTACAAGATTCTATAGCATTACCTATCACGTACCCTATTTATTATATAAACCCGTGTATGGCAGAATTACAAGATTCTATGACATTAACTATCACGTGCCCTATTTATTATATAAACCCGTGTATGGCAGAATTACAAGATTATATAGCATTACCTATCACGTGCCCTATTTATTATATAAACCCGTGTATGGCAGAATTACAAGATTCTATGACATTAACTATCACGTGCCCTATTTATTATATAAACCCTTGTATGGCAGAATTACAAGATTCTATAGCATTACCTATCACGTGTCCTATTTATTATATAAACCCGTGTATGGCAGAATTACAAGATTCTATAGCATTACCTATCACGTGCCCTATTTATTATATAAACCCGTGTATGGCAGAATTACAAGATTCTATAGCATTACCTATCACGTACCCTATTTATTATATAAACCCGTGTATGGCAGAATTACAAGATTCTATAGCATTACCTATCACGTGCCCTATTTATTATATAAACCCGTGTATGGCAGAATTACAAGATTCTATAGCATTACCTATCACGTGCCCTATTTATTATATAAACCCGTGTATGGCAGAATTACAAGATTCTATAGCATTACCTATCACGTACCCTATTTATTATATAAACCCGTGTATGGCAGAATTACAAGATTCTATAGCATTACATATCACGTGCCCTATTTATTATATAAACCCGTGTATGGCCGAATTACAAGATTCTATAGCATTACATATCACGTGCCCTATTTATTATATAAACCCGTGTATGCCAGAATTACAAGATTCTATAGCATTACCTATCACGTGCCCTATTTATTATATAAACCCATGTATGGCAGAATTACAAGATTCTATGACATTACCTATCACGTGCCCTATTTATTATATAAACCCGTGTATGGTAGAATTACAAGATTCTATAGCATTACCTATCACGTGCCCTATTTATTATATAAACCCATGTATGGCAGAATTACAAGATTCTATGACATTACCTATCACGTGCCCTATTTATTATATAAACCCATGTATGGCAGAATTACAAGATTCTATAGCATTACCTATCACGTGCCCTATTTATTATATAAACCCGTGTATGGCAGAATTACAAGATTCTATAGCATTACCTATCACGTGCCCTATTTATTATATAAACCCATGTATGGCAGAATTACAAGATTCTATAGCATTACATATCACGTGCCCTATTTATTATATAAACCCGTGTATGGCAGAATTACAAGATTCTATAGCATTACCTATCACGTGCCCTATTTATTATATAAACCCATGTATGGCAGAATTACAAGATTCTATAGCATTACCTATCACGTGCCCTATTTATTATATAAACCCATGTATGGCAGAATTACAAGATTCTATAGCATTACCTATCACGTGCCCTATTTATTATATAAACCCATGTATGGCAGAATTACAAGATTCTATAGCATTACCTATCACGTACCCTATTTATTATATAAACCCGTGTATGGCAGAATTACAAGATTCTATAGCATTACCTATCACGTGCCCTATTTATTATATAAACCCGTGTATGGCAGAATTACAAGATTCTATAGCATTACCTATCACGTGCCCTATTTATTATATAAACCCGTGTATGGCAGAATTACAAGATTCTATAGCATTACCTATCACGTGCCCTATTTATTATATAAACCCGTGTATGGCAGAATTACAAGATTCTATAGCATTACCTATCACGTACCCTATTTATTATATAAACCCGTGTATGGCAGAATTACAAGATTCTATAGCATTACATATCACGTGCCCTATTTATTATATAAACCCGTGTATGGCCGAATTACAAGATTCTATAGCATTACATATCACGTGCCCTATTTATTATATAAACCCGTGTATGCCAGAATTACAAGATTCTATAGCATTACCTATCACGTGCCCTATTTATTATATAAACCCATGTATGGCAGAATTACAAGATTCTATGACATTACCTATCACGTGCCCTATTTATTATATAAACCCGTGTATGGTAGAATTACAAGATTCTATAGCATTACCTATCACGTGCCCTATTTATTATATAAACCCATGTATGGCAGAATTACAAGATTCTATGACATTACCTATCACGTGCCCTATTTATTATATAAACCCATGTATGGCAGAATTACAAGATTCTATAGCATTACCTATCACGTGCCCTATTTATTATATAAACCCGTGTATGGCAGAATTACAAGATTCTATAGCATTACCTATCACGTGCCCTATTTATTATATAAACCCATGTATGGCAGAATTACAAGATTCTATAGCATTACATATCACGTGCCCTATTTATTATATAAACCCGTGTATGGCAGAATTACAAGATTCTATAGCATTACCTATCACGTGCCCTATTTATTATATAAACCCATGTATGGCAGAATTACAAGATTCTATAGCATTACCTATCACGTGCCCTATTTATTATATAAACCCATGTATGGCAGAATTACAAGATTCTATAGCATTACCTATCACGTGCCCTATTTATTATATAAACCCATGTATGGCAGAATTACAAGATTCTATAGCATTACCTATCACGTACCCTATTTATTATATAAACCCGTGTATGGCAGAATTACAAGATTCTTTAGCATTACCTATCACGTGCCCTATTTATTATATAAACCCGTGTATGGCAGAATTACAAGATTCTGTAGCATTACCTATCACATGCCCTATTTATTATATAAACCCGTGTATGGCAGAATTACAAGATTCTATGACATTACCTATCACATGCCCTATTTATTATATAAACCCGTGTATGGCAGAATTACAAGATTCTGTAGCATTACCTATCACATGCCCTATTTATTATATAAACCCGTGTATGGCAGAATTACAAGATTCTATGACATTACCTATCACGTACCCTATTTATTATATAAACCCGTGTATGGCAGAATTACAAGATGCTATGACATTACCTATCACGTACCCTATTTATTATATAAACCCGTGTATGGCAGAATTACAAGATTCTATGACATTACCTATCACGTACCCTATTTATTATATAAACCCGTGTATGGCAGAATTACAAGATTCTATAGCATTACCTATCAGGTGCCCTATTTATTATATAAACCCATGTATGGCAGAATTACAAGATTCTATAGCATTACCTATCACGTGCCCTATTTATTATATAAACCCGTGTATGGCAGAATTACAAGATTCTATAGCATTACCTATCACGTGCCCTATTTATTATATAAACCCGTGTATGGCAGAATTACAAGATGCTATAGCATTACCTATCACGTACCCTATTTATTATATAAACCCGTGTATGGCACAATTACAAGATTCTATAGCATTACCTATCACGTGCCCTATTTATTATATAAACCCGTGTATGGCAGAATTACAAGATTCTATAGCATTACCTATCACGTGCCCTATTTATTATATAAACCCGTGTATGGCAGAATTACAAGATTCTATAGCATTACCTATCACGTGCCCTATTTATTATATAAACCCGTGTATGGCAGAATTACAAGATTCTATAGCATTACCTATCACGTGCCCTATTTATTATATAAACCCGTGTATGGCAGAATTACAAGATTCTATAGCATTACCTATCACGTGCCCTATTTATTATATAAACCCGTGTATGGCAGAATTACAAGATTCTATAGCATTACCTATCACGTGCCCTATTTATTATATGAACCCGTGTATGGCCGAATTACAAGATTCTATAGCATTACCTATCACGTGCCCTATTTATTATATAAACCCGTGTATGGCAGAATTACAAGATTCTATAGCATTACCTATCACGTGCCCTATTTATTATATAAACCCGTGTATGGCAGAATTACAAGATTCTATAGCATTACCTATCACGTGCCCTATTTATTATATAAACCCGTGTATGGCAGAATTACAAGATTCTATAGCATTACCTATCACGTACCCTATTTATTATATAAACCCGTGTATGGCAGAATTACAAGATTCTATGACATTACCTATCACGTGCCCTATTTATTATATAAACCCATGTATGGCAGAATTACAAGATTCTATAGCATTACCTATCACGTGCCCTATTTATTATATAAACCCGTGTATGGCAGAATTACAAGATTCTATGACATTACCTATCACGTGCCCTATTTATTATATAAACCCATGTATGGCAGAATTACAAGATTCT
Source organism: Chaetoderma sp. LZ-2023a (assembly GCA_034401795.1). Classification (NCBI taxonomy): domain Eukaryota; kingdom Metazoa; phylum Mollusca; class Caudofoveata; order Chaetodermatida; family Chaetodermatidae; genus Chaetoderma; species Chaetoderma sp. LZ-2023a. The sequence goes on along the minus strand of CM067369.1, from coordinate 272,592,704 downwards.
ATAGCATTACCTATCACGTGCCCTATTTATTATATAAACCCGTGTATGGCAGAATTACAAGATTCTATAGCATTACCTATCACGTGCCCTATTTATTATATAAACCCGTGTATGGCAGAATTACAAGATTCTATAGCATTACCTATCACGTGCCCTATTTATTATATAAACCCGTGTATGGCAGAATTACAAGATTCTATAGCATTACCTATCACGTGCCCTATTTATTATATAAACCCATGTATGGCAGAATTACAAGATTCTATGACATTACCTATCACATGCCCTATTTATTATATAAACCCGTGTATGGCAGAATTACAAGATTCTATAGCATTACCTATCACGTGCCCTATTTATTATATAAACCCGTGTATGGCAGAATTACAAGATTCTATAGCATTACCTATCACGTGCCCTATTTATTATATAAACCCGTGTATGGCAGAATTACAAGATTCTTTAGCATTACCTATCACGTGCCCTATTTATTATATAAACCCGTGTATGGCAGAATTACAAGATTCTGTAGCATTACCTATCACGTGCCCTATTTATTATATAAACCCGTGTATGGCAGAATTACAAGATTCTATAGCATTACCTATCACGTGCCCTATTTATTATATAAACCCGTGTATGGCAGAATTACAAGATTCTATAGCATTACCTATCACGTACCCTATTTATTATATAAACCCGTGTTTGGCCGAATTACAAGATTCTATAGCATTATATATCACGTGCCCTATTTATTATATAAACCCATGTATGGCAGAATTACAAGATTCTATAGCATTACCTATCACGTACCCTATTTATTATATAAACCCATGTATGGCAGAATTACAAGATTCTATAGCATTACCTATCACGTGCCCTATTTATTATATAAACCCATGTATGGCAGAATTACAAGATTCTATAGCATTACCTATCATGTGCCGTATTTATTATATAAACCCGTGTATGGCAGAATTACAAGATTCTATAGCATTACATATCACGTACCCTATTTATTATATAAACCCATGTATGGCAGAATTACAAGATTCTATAGCATTACCTATCACGTGCCCTATTTATTATATAAACCCATGTATGGCAGAATTACAAGATTCTATAGCATTACCTATCATGTGCCGTATTTATTATATAAACCCGTGTATGGCAGAATTACAAGATTCTATAGCATTACATATCACGTACCCTATTTATTATATAAACCCATGTATGGCAGAATTACAAGATTCTATAGCATTACCTATCACGTGCCCTATTTATTATATAAACCCGTGTATGGCAGAATTACAAGATTCTATAGCATTACCTATCACGTGCCCTATTTATTATATAAACCCGTGTATGGCAGAATTACAAGATTCTATAGCATTACATATCACGTGCCCTATTTATTATATAAACCCGTGTATGGCAGAATTACAAGATTCTATAGCATTACCTATCACGTACCCTATTTATTATATAAACCCGTGTATGGCAGAATTACAAGATTCTATAGCATTACCTATCACGTGCCCTATTTATTATATAAACCCGTGTATGGCAGAATTACAAGATTCTATAGCATTACCTATCACGTGCCCTATTTATTATATAAACCCATGTATGGCAGAATTACAAGATTCTATAGCATTACCTATCATGTGCCGTATTTATTATATAAACCCGTGTATGGCAGAATTACAAGATTCTATAGCATTACATATCACGTACCCTATTTATTATATAAACCCGTGTATGGCAGAATTACAAGATTCTATAGCATTACCTATCACGTACCCTATTTATTATATAAACCCGTGTATGGCCGAATTACAAGATTCTATAGCATTACCTATCACGTACCCTATTTATTATATAAACCCGTGTATGGCAGAATTACAAGATTCTATAGCATTACCTATCACGTGCCCTATTTATTATATAAACCCATGTATGGCAGAATTACAAGATTCTATAGCATTACCTATCATGTGCCGTATTTATTATATAAACCCGTGTATGGCAGAATTACAAGATTCTATAGCATTACATATCACGTACCCTATTTATTATATAAACCCATGTATGGCAGAATTACAAGATTCTATAGCATTACCTATCACGTGCCCTATTTATTATATAAACCCATGTATGGCAGAATTACAAGATTCTATAGCATTACATATCACGTGCCCTATTTATTATATAAACCCGTGTATGGCAGAATTACAAGATTCTATAGCATTACCTATCACGTACCCTATTTATTATATAAACCCGTGTATGGCAGAATTACAAGATTCTATAGCATTACATATCACGTGCCCTATTTATTATATAAGCCCGTGTATGGCAGAATTACAAGATTCTATAGCATTACCTATCACGTACCCTATTTATTATATAAACCCGTGTATGGCAGAATTACAAGATTCTATAGCATTACCTATCACGTACCCTATTTATTATATAAGCCCGTGTATGGCAGAATTACAAGATTCTGTAGCATTACCTATCACGTGCCCTATTTATTATATAAACCCGTGTATGGCCGAATTACAAGATTCTATAGCATTACCTATCACGTACCCTATTTATTATATAAACCCGTGTATGGCAGAATTACAAGATTCTATAGCATTACCTATCACGTGCCCTATTTATTATATAAACCCATGTATGGCAGAATTACAAGATTCTATAGCATTACCTATCACGTACCCTATTTATTATATAAACCCGTGTATGGCAGAATTACAAGATTCTATAGCATTACCTATCACGTGCCCTATTTATTATATAAACCCATGTATGGCAGAATTACAAGATTCTATAGCATTACCTATCACGTGCCCTATTTATTATATAAACCCGTGTATGGCAGAATTACAAGATTCTATAGCATTACCTATCACGTACCCTATTTATTATATAAACCCATGTATGGCAGAATTACAAGATTCTATAGCATTACATATCACGTACCCTATTTATTATATAAACCCGTGTATGGCAGAATTACAAGATTCTATAGCATTACCTATCACGTGCCCTATTTATTATATAAACCCATGTATGGCAGAATTACAAGATTCTATAGCATTACCTATCACGTGCCCTATTTATTATATAAACCCATGTATGGCAGAATTACAAGATTCTATAGCATTACCTATCACGTGCCCTATTTATTATATAAACCCGTGTATGGCAGAATTACAAGATTCTATAGCATTACCTATCACGTACCCTATTTATTATATAAACCCGTGTATGGCCGAATTACAAGATTCTTTAGCATTACCTATCACGTGCCCTATTTATTATATAAACCCGTGTATGGCAGAATTACAAGATTCTTTAGCATTACCTATCACGTGCCCTATTTATTATATAAACCCGTGTATGGCCGAATTACAAGATTCTATAGCATTACCTATCACGTGCCCTATTTATTATATAAACCCGTGTATGGCAGAATTACAAGATTCTATAGCATTACCTATCACATCCATTATTTATTATATTAAGCTGTGTACGGCTGAATTACGCGATTCTATAGCATTACCTATCACGTCCATTATTTATTATATTAACCCTTGCACGGCTGAATTGCAAGATTCTATAGCATTACCTATCACGTCCCCTACTCATTATATTAACGCTTGTATGTCTGAATTACATGATTCTATAGCACTATCTATCACGTCCATTATTTATTTTATTAACTCTATAGATTCTATAGAATATGGAAAATGGTCTTTGTATGACAATGGTTAATTTGGGTTATAAAAGCAAGTCTTAAAGATCACATCAATAAATTTTATTTCGTCAGTTGCATTTTTACATTAATGATTGCATTCCCTGAAAACGCAGCTTACTGGGATGATATTGGGCCGATAGAGCCTGATATATGCAATATCAGCCCATCATTGGTCTAGTAAGCAAGCTGCGCTAACAGGGCTACTATTTAAAATGAGTTGAGAGGTACACCACCCACCTTAATGTTAGGAGTGTGATCTCAAGAGGTGTACTTTCTTTATATCTGATGATCCATATAGATGGAGACCAGCAAGTCTTCTGTACACGGAATTAGAATGCGAGCTAACCATCTATAAATACCACTGGTTTTCAATCGACTCCAAGTGATTTCCAACTTACAATCATTGATGTCTATAATTGAGTCAATGCCCGGGACTGTTATCAGGTCAGCCATGACGTAACACCTTAACACTTAAAATTTCAACGTCTCAATTTCAAGACAAAGATAGGGAAGTATGGTGAATATTTTGAGTGAAATTACATTGAACATATTCAACAGAATCTCCATCAGGTGTTTCTTGTCTGCGGGTGTTAATGGGTTAAGACTGACAAGGGCCAAAGGTCACCAGAAATATCTATATTCAACTGACAAATTTAGTTCAGACTCAAGCGGATAGCATAGTAGACAGACGAACCACTATCCTTACAGCGTAATGTAGCACTCATAATATAGATGGCAATAGGTCATGTAGGCGGTTAGTGGTATGTTACATTACAATTATTACTTCTGTGAGCCAAGGGAAGAATCGCCAGCCAGTATACAATGTCTGGAATCATTTGGCTCTCTAGAAATACTCACCTTTGACGTTATCATTTCTCTGCAATCTGGCCTCTTTCAAACATAAAATGTGTGTGTAAATCTTTTTTAAATATTCAAATGTTATAATATAATAATAAATATCAAAATCAACAAAGGCTATCTTAAGAATAAATATTTGTATGCTCTATATTCTCTAAGAAATGTTATATTACAAAAAGCATAATGAATTTTTACCGGAGGTGGGTGCCATTTTAAATATATTTATTGGTCAGGTTTAGTATCCTTTTAAATAGAGTGGTTTTCCCAATATCATTACTATGCCGAAGAATACACACACTCTTTGGGGGAACCACTGGCACTATTTTTTAAAAGTTCTGGAATGTAAACCAATTGATATATGAATGATTGCAATGTTAGAATTCTAAACTAATAGTTAAGCATCAGCAGTTGACATTTGTTTGAGGGTCACTGTTAAATGACCTTTGTCTTAGGATCAGTGTTAAATGAGGGTTGATTGAGGGTCACTGTTAGATGACCGTTGTTTGTGGGTCAAGGTTAACAAAAAAGCGGGTATTTACCTTAATTGCTAAGATTAAGATATGTCTTTCGATTCCCCTCCCGAGGTATAAAAATTCTGCTTCATGCTGCAGCCAAAATATTCTGAAGAATATTTTGATGCAAAATTTACTGGACTATGTCACTTCCTATGGAAACACTGATGTCAGAACAAAGTATAAGTCAACTGTCGACTTTAAATTTCTATCATGGCTTTGATGTATAGAACGCTTCAAAGACATCGAGTTGCTATTATACAGTAGCAGTTGAATTCATTATCAATTACCTTCAATTATCCAATGATACTACACCTATATGTATAATTGTGGATATAAGGTTGCACAGTTATATCCATGTTTATCCCATAACACTTGTGTATATGAAATATAAATCAGTGCAAGTCCTGCATTATTATTGTAATTTCTATATCCGATCTGTCACGCATGCGGTCGGTTGAAAATTGTTAAAAAGTCACCCCTCTCTTTCCCCTCCCATATCTTTACCGCGCCTATTTGTAATTTCAATGTAACATAGTAAATGGTTCATTGTTTCTCATTGTTATTACATCGAGTGTTACTGGTTAGGTAACAGTGCAAGGGAGATAACTGTTAAAAACGGCTGGGTTAATTTGGTTAGTTAAATACAAGGGAGGTAATTAATCAAATTTGTCATTTGTATTTTTGCAAAGTTATCTGTCTCGCGTGGTCTAGTCCTGTCTATATCTATGTTTGGTGTAAATATCAATCTCGTCAATGACCCTTTTACGGCAGGATAATTGATGTGTTTTTTAAACGAGCGTTTCTATGTTTTTTAAGATTAAGTTGTAATCACAATTATCCCTGTAAATGAATTGCGTAGGTAATTCATGAATTAACATCTTCACGCGATGTGTAATGTCGCTAACGTAGGAATGTGTTCGATTTTAGTGTCTGTGGGTGAAGGGGTTAAACAGGTTTTTTCCTTCCTCGTCAAGCTCGGGTTTTGATATGCAAATGAGATTGGCAAAAGGCTGGAATGTTAGTGATGTGTAGGTGGATTGATTGACAGGTGTCGATTTCGGGTGAGAGATGAATTCGCGAAAAATGCTGATAGGATTGCTTTTTCATAATGAAAGTCCCATGACGAAACTACGACAATACTTGTAAGACACACTTATGAATGAACATGGATTGCGCTGCCCGTTTTCGTAATAACTGGAATAGTTTGCAAACTATTGCGAACGCGTTACGAAAACTGATAACGCAAGCCACCTTCACTTATACGCGGTGCGTGTTACCAGTATTGTTGGCCAGTTTACAGCTAATTCTCCTATTTTAGTCTAATCATTTAATTTAGTCGTTAATAGTATTTACTGGTGCTGCGTCCATCTAATAGCAATAGCTAATTGACACCAGTTGAAACCGAAAGCGAAACAAAAAATATTTCACGTGATACAAGGGATTTCCCTGCATGAATATTTATGGGATGCCCACTGAATACAATATAAACTAGATGGATAAGATCAGTAATTTCTGTGAAAATGCGCTATTTGACGATCGCGGTAACGGTGAAATTACATCGTTTTATTGGCGGCATTGTGCAAATATGAACTTCTCTTGACACAATGAGATGATGTATATAGCATAGAAACTGACTTGCAATAATGAAGTACTGTGACATAGCAGCTTTAATAGTATTGTATATTTTAACATATCTAACATAGGGCTATTGTTTTTGCTTTATTAAACAGTGAATGTGTGCATCGACAAACAAACGTATGTAGCAAGCTAGCATACAATATTATTTCGTTTAATGTAAACGATGTGTGACGCCTAACAAGATACAAATGCATAGTAAACTAGAATTCAGCCCAAACTATTTCTATGTTTCCATCCTTTCAAATCCCTTCCAATCTTATAAAAATCGTAATATTATAACCGCCAACAAATAAATTCTTGCAACGTACGCTGAAAAACACACGCTTCAATTATATACATTTGAAATTTATAATATTTTATGTTTAACATGTAAATTTTGAATTCAACCGATAAGCATAATATGCCATACCCTTTGAAACAAGTCAAACCAAGTGCCATGATAGCCATCTACTGATAGACATAATCGTCACAAAATATTCTAACAAAATATAAAAATAAGCATTGCTGTTGAATGTCATAACTCATAAGTAAACGTTCCCTTAAGACAGGTTGCACCACAGTTTATGGACGGGTTTATTATAAAAACATGACGTGTTACACTTACACTAGCCTATATTTGAAGCTTGAAGTCAAGCAGTAGTTAGTGTCACAGATCGTGCAGTGTTAATAGACCGTCCATAAACTTATGTTCACTTGAGTTAGTGGCCACGGTCACGGATAGTGTATATGAAGTGGACAATATATTTACCCTGCTCACTCAAGGTAGATTGATGCTGTGTTTTCATCGTCGTTTGGGCGCTGAGGAAAAAGTACTGACAGGTTCCGCTGAAACTTGGGCAAATGTTACTTATGTTGTGATGAAGAAATATGGTTAACTTTTGTTAGTGATCTGATGGATGGAAATATGGTTAATTCTTGTTAGTGATCTGATTGATGGAAATATGGTTAACTTTTGTTAGTGATCTGATGGATGGAAATATGGTTAACTCTTGTTAGTGATCTGATTGATGGAAATATGGTTAACTTTTGTTAGTGATCTGATTGGTGGAAATATGGTTAACTTTTGTTAGTGATCTAATTGATGGAAATATGGCTAACTTTTGTTAGTGATCTGATTGATGGAAATATGGTTAACTTTTGTTAGTGATCTGATTGATGGAAATATGGTTAGCTTTTGTTAGTGATCTGATTGATGGAAATATGGTTAACTTTTGTTAGTGATCTGATTGATGGAAATATGGTTAACTTTTGTTAGTGATCTGATTGATGGAAATATGGTTAACTTTTGTTAGTGATCTGATTGATGGAAATATGGTTAACTTTTGTTAGTGATCTGATTGATGGAAATATGGTTAACTTTTGTTAGTGATCTAATTGATGGAAATATGGTTAACTTTTGTTAGTGATCTGATTGATGGAAATATGGTTAACTTTTGTTAGTGATCTGATTGATGGAAATATGGTTAACTTTTGTTAGTGATCTGAATGATGGAAATATGGTTAACTTTTGTTAGTGATCTGATTGATGGAAATATGGTTAACTTTTGTTAGTGATCTGATTGATGGAAATATGGTTAACTTTTGTTAGTGATCTGATTGATGGAAATATGGTTAACTTTTGTTAGTGATCTGATTGATGGAAATATGGTTAACTTTTGTTAGTGATCTGATTGATGGAAATATGGTTAACTTTTGTTAGTGATCTGATTGATGGAAATATGGTTAACTTTTGTTAGTGATCTGATTGATAGAAATATGGTTAACTTTTGTTAGTGATCTGATTGATGGAAACAGCATGGGGATCCAGATCCGAATTCCTCTTAAATGACAGAATATTACAAACATATGGCTAGATTTAAATCAATCTTCTGGAAAATGTTGGATCGGGGAATAGGCCCTACTAAGAAGTACATACATTGTGATGTTGCTACACATCGGATCCCGATATAGATCACAATTTGTTCGCAAGATATCTGAGTCTTAGTGTGAAAAACATTGCGTGGTAGAGGTATGCATTTAAGGTTATACTGGTATATTATTTGTCATTTGTCAAAGAGAATTTTAAAAATCCACACTTCGGACAAGAGCCATATTTCGCTCTAGAAATGCAGGAAATGCCCTCTCAGAGCATCTGGATTTCAAAATTTTCCGGAGGAGGACCACCACCCACCTACCCCACTTAAAGGTTTATATTCACAGCAGAATGGTTGACAATAAAATTGCTAAAATGGTATATTTTTAGAGGCTTAAATTGTGTTCTTAGATGTAATGAAACGAAATAAATGTTAACATGTGATGTCATTCCGTCTAAATTAATATAATTGTCTAAGTTGTGAAATTGAATTAGAGACATATGAGTCCCTAATTCAAATTCATAACTAAAACACATTATATTAATTAATACGGTATAAATACATCATATGTTAACATTTGTTTCGGTTCATTACATTGAGATGCACAAATTAAGCCTATAAAAGTATACCATTTAAAAGAACAAAATCTCATTTCTAGGTTCCTTGGAATGTTACACTAGGTATGTTTCCAGGCTACACTTTGCGAAATTAGCTTTTTCTCAATGACTAGTCCCACTGCAGACCTTGTAGAATTTGTGCATCTATATCCATATTTTAGATAATGACGAACCTCATCTTTCCATTCAGAACGCCATAGAGTGGCAGCCATCTTGAATTTTAATGTCCAGAAGATATTTTACCAAATGAATAGGAATTGGTTAGTGACGGTGGAATATTGCGTGCAACAGCAAAATCAATTAAAAGGGCAGATAGGCTCCTAGTTATGGGTAGTTCACATCTGCTGGAATCGTCAAAATCGGATACAGTTTTTCATTATTTAATTGATATGAAATTGTTTGATCCTGATAAAACAATAACCATACAGGCAGAAAAACGTAAAGATATCAATGTCTCGTATTACTGAACCAGAAATGACTATAGTAAGTGTGCTACCAATTACAAATCGCATTGCACATGACTACGACTGTGTCTGGAAAGCTATGATTGGGTGCCAAGAATTGATAAGAAATCGTCACCAAAATATAGTGGACTAACCTTTCATGACCAACTCTATTGCAAGGTAAATTGCTACAATAGGATATGAACCATGAACATTTCTGACAAGGACATGCCCATGATGTCAAGCAGGTTTCACATACAGCTAAATTTATCCAAGGCCATTAGCCAACATATTGCCAACCAAGGGGTAGAAGATATGTGTCTATAATATTGCTGCAAATATAGTGAAAGGAATGTGGGACCGTGGTCATTAACGTAACTTTGAGAAGCCTTGTGGATTACCTTATGGCCATGAATTCCGGCATTGGCTGAAGAGTCAGATAATGATATTGACTTTGATGAAATAAAAATGTCATTCGTGATATGCATGGTGATGATGATGAGAAAACAGCATTGTCGTTAAATATATTGCTGTCAAGGTGCGAATAGCTCGTTCATCCAGTAGAAAGATCTGGCGAGGCAGATTCTGATAACCCAACCCTGCTCTTGTTTTGATAATACATGTAGTTAGTCTGTATTTTACTCCGTTTTACACGTGCATAATGACCTGGAGATTGAAAAACTCTATCTGCCATCATTTTCTGAAATAATTCCATGGTTTGTGATAGGGGACCAGTATTTCTTGCTGATATGAGACAACTGAATACATTTGCACCAGAAGTACACAGGAGACTTCTACAGGGAGATTTTGTTGTGAAAGAAACCAAAAATCTAAACCATCATTCACTCAAATTCCTTACGACAAAGGACTTGGAGAATTTCAATAAACGTGGGACCATTGCTAGAAGACTAATTGGCATAACACAGGGCATATTTGGCTTACATAGATGGAAAACCCTATCTAAAGATGTGTCTGAGACGAACATGCCTACTACTGATAACATGAACACCTAAAATAGTACAAGCCATAAGGAAACCTGTGAATGCCATTACATTTAGTGACTTAGCACATATGTTCGTGAAAAATGTAAATTTGAATGGTAGGAATCCAAAAAGGGTAGATATTATTTTCGACAGATATGAACAAAATTCGATCAAAGCATTTACACGCGATAGACGGAGTACTGGTACAAATCAAATTAGGCACTTGATATCTGGAGGCAATACAAAACTTCATCAGACCTGGAAAAGTGTCATTACTGTTGCATAAAACAAAGCTAATCGTGCTTATTTTCTGTCAGAGAAATTGTTACTCTCTAGTGACATTGTCGGAAAGGAAATTATTGTTTATAACACAGGTTTTTACAGAAATCGCATAAACAATGTCTTTCTCTGGCCACAAAGCTTTAACACGTTCAGCTAACCACCAGGAGGCGGAATCTAGGACTCTTAATGCTTTGGATGCTGTATGCCCTGGCTATCAAAGAACACTTGTAGTTTCCAAGGATACTGATATGTTAGTGATGAAAACAGTATTTTCTAGTAAATTATCCTGGGAAGTTTGGATGAAAGCAAGCATTACTAAATCTCTATGGATGACAAGAGTCCATGCCATATCACTGGAGAACGATAATGTCCGGAAGGGATTGCTAGCCTTTCATTGTCTCACGGTCAGCTTTGTCGTAACCGTCTTTAAAATATGCCAGTGACTATGATTATACCCTATTTATGTCGTATTACAACATGACATTTGATTGTTACATGTGGCAATTTTAAAATGCATATATTGGACAGGGCAAGTATCTCTTTATGATTAATGCTCAGGGTTACTACAATGAGGAAAGACACGCTTATTGGCCAAAAATTGGAATTATTTGCAAAACATGTAAACATATTCATCAATGATTGCAATGTTAGAATTATCTAGACTGATAGTTAAGCATCAACATATAACCTTTGTCTGAGGGTCACGATTCGAATGACCTCTGTTTGAGGGTCACGATTAATACAAAGCTTAGTATACTTCATTCATGATTAAGATAGCGACAGCCCTTTCAATGCTCCCGTTCAGATGCATAAAACTGTCGAATATTTTCAGCAACCTTTACTAATGTCGGTCGCTTCCTATGGAAACACAAATGTCATAACATAGCATTTTATAATTCAACACCAATCCTCTATCATAATTCTGATGCAGAGAAAACAGGTACTATCAGACAGTGGCAATTGAGTGAATAATTCAATCCCAGTCACTGTCAATTATTCTATGACACAGTACCTATATGTATTTGGTTGGATGTAGAATTGCAACGTTATGTCTAAGTGTGCCTGATAACAAAATGCATAGTGTATAACCATTGAAAGTACTACACTATTATTGTAATTAGTATATGGAGCAGCCATTCAAGGCCACTTGTGCTAAATCGCTAATAATGACAATTATGTCTCCACAAGAAACCTGCCATCTTAAGAATTAATAAGCATAGGAAATTGTGTTCGCAAAAAGGCCTTAGCTAGCTGCCTTAGCCCTTTAATAATAGAGAAGACTATTTTTGACAAATTTACCACTGGAATGATTGGCTCGATGACCGAGCCAGTCATTCCAGTGGTAAATTTTCAAAAAATAGTATTCTCTTGATCTGCAAATGGACATTTTCTACGAGAAAATTAAAATTTTCTTGAACAAATTCGATGGTTAAAGAGTTGACGAGACACGGTCATTTAGATCATACATCTTATTATGTGCATGTCATGCTTCTAGTAAGTCGATCAATACTAGCATCTGATCTTCGATTCTTATATATGATGGTACACAATAGTCAAGACGATGCCAATTAGAAATTTCACAAATATTTAAAACGTGAAAACAGCAGAATTTACTAATGGTTTCACAGATGTGTAAATGATATGATGTGGTTATACTGGTAACTGGTTTCTTTTCTCTATTCCCAATAAATCATTGCGGTTTGCTTATGCCGGCTCCACAATAATATCCTTTGAAATGCTTGCATGACGACGGTTGTAGACATGCTGCGTCAGTATTTAGTCAAAACTGGCTAAACTGATTAAGCATATTTATAATTACTCTAAGTTCATTCCACTAGGAATGTTTCTGTTTTTAAAATGTTCTCATACCAAGAAACTCGGATGCGCTCGCTGATTTATAGAAAAACAACACGAAATAATAAATATGGGTGGCAGGGTAAGAACGTCTACATAAAACCAGGGTGCGGTAACAGTACATAGCAAATGGGAATTCAACATGTATTTATCTCTATCTACGATTTCCCTTTAACATGGTAAGCCTAATGGCTCCAATCTGTGTAATTGAATAGAGTTTTATATTCACGATAAACAGATTGGATTCGCTTAACACAGTATTCATACACAATAATCAAAACACGAAATTCCTAGGCAGCTAACAAACATCCAGTTGAACAATGATCTTCATATATCCCTCGTATACATATCTTCCACGGCAGCATTCGAAGGTATCAGGTGAAGAAACGCAGTCACCTGATCATAAATATCATGGGAGATATGAGGATCCAGTATGAATGAAGAACGAAGACCAGCAGATGACACACAGCACAAGCCCACCATTATCCAAGGCACCAAAGCCAGTAAACTACATGTAACGGAGGAAGCCAGCTTTAGCTATGTCCCACCCATTTCTAGCTAAGATCCAACCACGATCCCTGCACCCTCTGAATCACAATTTCCAGAAGCTTACAGAGGTAAGATGTTGAATGTTTTGAAACCTATTACAGCAACATGACCCAGTCAAATTAGTTTGAAAATATCCAACAGTAATGTTTAATAAATAGTAAAGACATACAATTCGTACAACTTGGCGGACTATTACGCATTCATGACGGACTAAATAATGCCATTCATGACGTAATTGATTATACCGTCAGCCTACATGTGATGTTGTGAATTATGACGTCAAATTATTGACTGAGAAACTGGATTCATCCATTATTATGATAGTCTGCTCACACCAGATATTGAGACCTAACTATGACCATTCTGTCCATTCATTATCGGCCCTTGTTTATGAATGTTCTGATATCGTTTCGAACAGTACTAGAAGCGATGCAATACACAAATGGATCTAGAGCTGCGTTTGACCAGCCAATCACCATTATGCATTACTGGATAATCTGATGCTCAGGTAAATAGGGGATTCCCCAATCCATATATAGATATGTATGGATAACACTTGGCATTGTAACCACATATTATATGGCGATGATTGTAATCATTGCTCGGGAATCAACACTTCGCCTATGGTCTTGCTTAACGGAGAGGGATTTGCTTGTAGCCGAATCACGTTTATTCAGTATGATCTGTTTTACACAATGTATCAAGACCAAATGATCAAAAGCTGTAGAAGAGATTCACGTCTAGGATTGCCAGCCATTTCACAAAACAATACTTTTGTGTTTTTGTAGTGTCCAAGGTGTACCCTAAAAAGCAACAAGTAAGGTGTTGTCCCTACGAGCATAGTGCCCCAAATCACCGCACATGCCATCAAAACACGCTGCCATGTTGTTTTAGTTCGTGCCCAGAGTGGATGGCAAAGCTGTGCATATCGTAAACACGCGAACAGCACAACGTGATAGACTCCAGTGACATAAAACACAAGTAGAATAAACATAGAAGCCGGAAACAGAAGTGGTACATTTGTGAAGGCCATGTATAGATAAATATGGATAAATAACAGCCATAGATTCAGCAGAAACGAAGCAGGTTCCGAGATCACTGAAAGCCAAAGAGCAAATAGGGGAGACTTGTATCGACGAGAGCGTAGAAGGTAGATGCTGAGCAATATGTTCACGGCAGCACCAATAAGTAATATTATTACTGGAATCGCTTTGAACAGAATTGGGTTGATCTGCGATGCCGTATCAGCATACAAATCCAAAAGTACGTCAGCTTGGTTCTTAAAATCAAGATCGAAAGTTCATGTTCTTCTGGAGATCTCCTGGTGAAGTTGTCACCGCTCTTTTAGTACTCATCTTTCCAGCAACACTACCATAAAACATTCGTATAATTTATGAATTTCGATTAAAGCACATTCAATTTTGGCACCCAATGCCCTGTCAGCACCTACATACGGCATTAGATTTGGGGGTACTTGTCTTGCACAATACAGGGTCATCGTGCGATGGGGAATCGCTATCACTGGTTTGTCATAAAATTTTTAATTATTCATTACTAGACTTTCTTAAGAATCTGACAATCTCGTCCCTTGCATAGCAATTGTGAGATTGTGGGCGTCTTGGTGGATCTTCAATCGAGATGTCCCTTACGTTATACAGATCACAGTAAACAAACACTTGCTGATGCAGTGCAAAATTATGTCAGAACGATTTACCGTTCAATATAGATAAACAATTGCATATGTCAGGTAAATTCTAATCTTAATATGTTCACGTTATAAAACTTGCACCTGCTGGACAAGTATGTGGACAGACTCCAAAGACGTACGTTAGGATTAGCGCTCGTTACTGACGGATTAATCACACAGAATTATAATAATATACACCACATTCTTCCTGAATCAATCAATGGTGATAACACGAGTTTATATAAATACGCGTATTTCCTTTGGATTGTAATTACAGGCGTGTTGTTTGAGGAAGCGCTGTGTGCTCATTGCGTTTCACCTTAGTGTTCACAGCGAACAACCATCTTTAGTGACTGATCAATGGTGATCGACGAGGTGCTCGGCCATGACATGCATTTTCATGAATAGCACGTGATCGCTATCTTGCCCATCTGTCCCAGTACATACAGTCAGAAGACACCACCACCTTAAGGAGCATTGAATTGTGGTCACTAAAGACAGGTGACCTTACACTGGTCAGTTGCTAAAGACGATGTCATATTGGAGGTGTGGGTGGGGTGCCATCGCCATTATTCACATCATCACAATGTAATTAATAAGGAAAATGGATTCTCTGTCAAGGGAGGCAACTCTCATGTGCTAAAAAATCCGCTGTATTATGTATACGCTCCCTTGCTACTAAGCGTAACCTATTGTATCGGGCATTTATAAATCAATTTAAAGCGCTCATGCGCCATTAAATAGGGAAGCATTTTCCCGAGATATGAGATGCCTGCTGATCGCTATGCAATATACATAGCATGCAATGTTACCCAGCGCGCAAAGACTTGCCTCCATTATAATACGCGCTATCGATTGCACTGTCGATACGCGTCCTACGGGCTTATGCTTCAAGAGCTGGCTGACCAATGACTAGTTGCACGCACAAACATGGACTTTCTGTTTTGCGATATACCTGCCTGTATAAACAGTAGACCCAACGAATATGTACGAAGTCCAATGGTTACAACGAGTATGAGCTTAGCTAATGATATTTATATTTCTCTGGTGTATTCACTGTTCAGTATGGAGATGCGTGGTCATTATGTAGGATGCAACATAATATGAGCATATACGATTGATATGAATGTTACTATCTTTTTCTGAGCAGAACTGAAAGTAGCCATATGCAATATAAAATGGATCTCTAACCATTTGATTAGCCAATTGCGATTATTTTTAAATAGACCTAATATGGATTTAAAATCATATAAATGAAATAAAATATCGTTAGTGTGGCTGCTACACTTCATTTGAAAGGTAAACCTTGCTCAAAGCCGTATTTCTGTAAGCCATGTATACAGGTCATGTACAAGCTATGGAAGAATTTACCAGTCAAGTGCATGCCGTCATAGTCAATTACGCCACATATATGCTGACGTCATAATCGTAATTGACAGAAATGCTCCGTCATGGACGTGGAATAGTCGGTCAGTTGTACGAATTGTATTCCTTTACCATTTAATAAATATTCTGTTGAATATTTTGAAAATAAATTGACTCGGTAAATTAGTTTCAAGTTATTCAACAGGTTAGCTGTATAGTTACCATGAAGATGGGATTCTGGGAATTCAGGATATACATCGATTCCAACCCGCGCACAGAATTGGCGGAGTTTAGCTAAACATGGGCGGTGCATAGCTAAAAGTGGATTCATCCATTGCTACATGAATATAAACGGATGTGATGGCCTTGACGATGTGCGGAGATGTGCTGGCCTTGACGATGTGCGGATGGCGGAGATGTGCTGGCCTTGACGATGTGCGGATGGCGGAGATGTGCTGGCCTTGACGATGTGCGGATGGCGGATATGTGCTGGCCTTGACGATGTGCGGATGGCGGAGATGTGCTGGCCTTGACGATGTGCGGATGGCGGAGATGTGCTGGCCTTGACTATGTGCGGATGGCAGAGATGTGCTGGCCTTGACGATGTGCGGATGGCAGAGATGTGCTGGCCTTGACGATGTGCGGACGGCAGAGATGTGCTGGCCTTGACGATGTGCGGGTGGCAGAGATGTGCTGGCCTTGACGATGTGCGGATGACGGAGATGTGCTGGCCTTGACGATGTGCGGATGGCGGAGATGTGCTGGCCTTGACGATGTGCGGATGGCAGAGATGTGCTGGCCTTGACGATGTGCGGATGGCAGAGATGTGCTGGCCTTGACGATGCGCGGACGGCAGAGATGTGCTGGCCTTGACGATGTGCGAATGGCAGAGATGTGCTGGCCTTGACGATGTGCGGATGGCAGAGATGTGCTGGCCTTGACGATGTGCGGATGGCGGAAATGTGATGGCCTTGACGATGTGCGGATGGCAGAGATGTGCTTGCCATGACGATGTTAACACACTTTATACCTCATTGCTAATGTAGAATCTAGCCAATGCAATTACTAAAGCAAATCATATTCAGCTTTGTTAGCCAATATTCTTCAACTGTACTTCAATAAATTGAATCGTGAATGCCGTGATGGCTGTAAGATAGAGAGAACTAGTATACTTTGTGAGAACGAAATGTATATGTTTGAAATATTCTTCTCTTAATCATTTCATAACGAAACCGGCCTTTGCAGTGGTCTTGAGGAATGCCCATTTGCAGGCCAAGAGAATATTTTTGAAAATTTCCCACTGGAATATCTGGCTCGGTAGCAGAGCCAGTCATTCCAGTGGTAAAGTTTCAAAAATAATTTTCTCTTGGCCTGCAAATGGTCATTCAATAAATAAATATTTTAATTTTGTGAATGAATTTAGTCATTAAAGGGTTAATGATAGTAGTTAAACACACGCAGGTCATTGTGTGTTTTTATAGAACACAGAGTTGATTCTGTTAGACAACCACAGAGGAAAATGCAACAGAGACTGTAAAATATATACAATTCTTTTTTTTATTTTAGTAAATGTTATTTGTGAAGGAAGATGGCGGGGTGAGCGAGTGGGTAGCCATTTATAAAATGTGTTGACTATTTTAGGCTATTTCTTTCGGTGCTAGGTGGATGTGAAAACAACTGCCAAGAAGGAGTAACCATGACAATCGTGTTGATGTTATAAGCATTACCAATTTTGTTCTTTAAAACAGGTACATATGGAAGTTTCATCTAGGCGAAATCAAATGTTATTTCAATTCTCCATTATAAAAAAATACTTGATAGGCTCACCCGTAAACCAAGAACTAAAATTAAAGTGGTCTTACTATCAATACATTGCAACACTTCACTACTGGGCAGATCACACTACTAGTACTCATATTCTTTGGAAGGCATGGCTGAATGAATATCCCATTTGATGATTTCTTCTAACATATAAACATCTAATAAGACACCATGTTCATGTAGATATTTTCAAAGTACATTTCCAGACGTTAATGTCATAGTAATGTAACTATTTCGTCAATTCCATCCCAAGTCTGTATTTGTTCACAATTGTATATCATTCCTAGAAGTACTGGAAGCGATGTAATACACACGTGGTTCTAGAGCAACGCGTTAACATGTTGCTATAGTAGACAAGAATTTCATTATTAACCCTTTCACGTCGATGCCGCCCAAAACTCCCACATGCAGTGCTTTTAAGGAAGAATGCCCATTTGCAGGCCAAGAGAAAACTAGTTTTGAAAGTTTAATACTGGAGTTAATTCCATCGGTAGATTTTCAAACACAGTATTGCCTTGGCCTGCAAATGAGCCTTCAGTAGGCAAATATGGCGACGCTCTTGACCCTATTTAGCTGTTAACTTACAAACAAATTGACTCGTGATATGTCACCTAGTTATATAAAACTGATACTTAAACAACATTTTTATTGAATTGCAACCTAGGGCTCACTCATTGTCAATAGCAGCTTATTGTCTGAGACAGTTCCCCCTCCCCCACCCCAATCTCTGATAGACTCCACAACACACAGACCACGCCCTAAACGGAGCAATTCAATGCGCTGTATCTGTCACTATTGTCGATTCACTCCTTAATGAATAATCGCTAGTTTGCGCATGTCTCGCTACCTGACCGGAAGCCACATTAACGCTCGTCGGGAGTTCTAAAATCCGGTCGCGTGACTCAATCATTACAGTCATCTTACAGCAGTTACAGGAACAATGACAGCGCACGTGCGGGCATTTCGTGTTGCAGTTACAGCCCATGCGTGAGCAGATTGCCTTAAGGTTCCGGCGGAAGTTGCTGGACATGAATCCGTAAATGATTGGATTGGCACATGATTGGATATACGGTAGGCAGTCAAAGATTATCTGAAAGAAAAACCAAAAAGAACTTGATAATTACATGTCGTTTATTATATATCATATGTAATTTGGTAAGAATGTAGATATCGGAGTTGGAGCTTGAGGGTAGGTGAGCCCCATATTTATAGATTCACATTTTCATTTTAACCCTTTAACACTCAATTTTCAATTTTCTCTTAGAAAATGTCCATTTTCAGACCAAGATAAGAAGACTTTTGACAATTTACCGCTGGAATGACTGGCTAGGTTATCGAACCAGTCATTCCAGTGGTAAATCTTCAAAAAAAGTCTTCTTTTGTCTGGAAATGGGCATTTCTCAAGACCACTCCAGAAGCCGTTAGGTTTAAATGAGTGTCAAAGCGTTAAGACAATCGGTTAGGGGACATGGCTCCCAATTAATGATAATGTAAGGAACCATTTTCTCACCTACATAGCCGCCAGTCTCATGGCACAGTGCCCTCATCTAATGAACGTTGGAATAGTATTGTTAGTGATGGAGTTATTCCGATTGAGAATATTTCGATAATGTGTGTTGATATCCCAGCTTCTCCACTGGCTTTGTGGGGGTTGCGAGCTTTAAGGAGCTTGTCAACAGATGTTAATACCTCTGGATATACCGTCCAGAAGATATCTGCTCACGGAGTGTCGTTTGCTTATGCACCGTGCCAGGAAGGGAACTTAGGAAAGTCCTGGTTAGCCAGTTGGGTATATAAAGAATGATAGGACTAAGAATAAATACCCAACTTACCAATTCATACAAGGTGAGACGGATGAAGATGGTAATTGAATGGCACGCCCATCCACCGCCCCCCCCCTCCTCCTGTGGGAGGGGGTGGGGTGGGCGGTGGATGGGCATGCCATTCAATTACCATCTTCACCCGTCTCACCTGGTATGAATTGGTAAGTTGGGTATTTATTCTTAGTGTGCCCCACTCCCGGCCGATAGCTCCTGAATAATTTGATCAATGTATTCCAAATAACATGACGCATACGCGCATTGCGAGTTAGTTAAGATACTAAGCGTAAGTGAACAAGTATGACGGCAAAATGGACAGCAGTTAGTTATGAGGCAGTTAGCGGAGTTTGAAACTCATAACCAAAACTAAAACAGAGTTCCTGTGTGAGCACTGACTTGATATTAAGAAACATCCTGCCATTGATACACACCTGACTTATATGTGGCTCATATTGCGGTAATTTAGTCCAGGTAAGACGTGCGTGCGTGTGTGCGCGCGAGCGTGTGCGCGTGCGTGCGTGCGTGCATGCGCGGGTGCCTGTCTGACTGTCTGCGTGCCTGCGTGCGTTCCTACGTGCGTGATTGCGTGCGTGTGTGCTGCGTGTTTATTACATTTAGATGAAAACCCGTCTCGGAAAAGACTAATTCCAGTCTCAGTCTCTGTAGTATTAGGAGCACCAGCTTTGGCCCCCAGCAGAACAGGAACACGGCAACAATGGCCAGCAACATTTTGATCACCTAAGCAATGAAGACGAATATAGGCATCTGTATGTATGTAACCCGGATACAGAGATGTAGAATACACATTCTTGATGTAAATACATAGAGAAAACATGGACTGTTCTCTGATTCTATCCGGCAATATCGTGAACGTATAATCCATCCATCCATCCATCCATCCATCAATCCCATCCATCCATCCATCCATCCATCGGTTCGTCCGTCCGTCCGTCCATCCATCCACCCGCCCTTCCCTCCCTCCCACATACCACCCACACCCACCCACCCACCCACCCACCCACACACACACACACACACGCACACATCCACCAATCCACCCACTCACACGGACGGACGGGGAGGCAGGCAGACAGGCAGGCAGGTCGACTGACCGACAGACCGACCAACCGACCGACCGACCGACCGACCGACCGACCGACCGACCGACCGACCGACCGACCGACCGACCGACCGACCGACCGACCGACTGGCCGACTGACCGACTGACTGACTAACCGACCGACCGACCGACCGACCGACCGACCGACCGACCGACAGACTGACAGGCAGGCAGCCAGCCAGCCAGCCAGCCAGCCAACCAGTCAACCAGACAGTCATGTATTAGCCCCTTCCATTAACCCAACTCTCCCTCTCCCTCAAAATCCATCCATCCATCCATCCATCCATCCATCCATCCATCCATCAATCCCATCCATCCATCCATCTATCGGTTCGTCCGTCCGTCCGTCCATCCATCCACCCGCCCTTCCCTCCCTCCCACATACCACCCACACCCACCCACCCACCCACACACACACACACACATCCACCAATCCACCCACTCACACGGACGGACGGAGACGCAGGCAGACAGGCAGGCAGGTCGACTGACCGACAGACCGACTGACCGACCGACCGACCGACCGACCGACCGACCGACCGACCGACCGACCGACCGACCGACCGACCGACCGACCGACCGACTGGCCGACCGACCGACTGACTGACCAACCGACCGACCGAGCGACCGACCGACCGACCGACCGACCGACCGACCGACCGACCGACCGACAGACTGACAGGCAGCCAGCCAGCCAGCCAGCCAGCCAGCCAGCCAGCCAGCCAACCAGTCAACCAGACAGTCATGTATTAGCCCCTTCCATTAACCCAACTCTCCCTCTCCCTCAAAATCTCTGTCACCCACACCACGCACGCGCGCGCCCACCCACCCACCCACCCACCCACCCACCCACCCACCCACCCACACACACACACACACACACACACACACACACACACACACACACACACCGCACCCCTCATCTCTCTCTCTCGCGCACGCTCTCACCTCTCCTCCTCCCAGTCTCCTGTTCTCGTAGAGATTAGATGACAATGTACATATTTCTTATTAAGTGAGCTTTACCAGCTCTATGAGCACGCATTTCAAATTACAATAATTACAATTACCTTAATCGTATTAAGGAATTTGGCCAAAATAAATTTCCTAGCAGTAATACTTTCCTGTTGATATGTACTCGCCATGTTCTATCCTAAAACCTTTCTAGTAAATCATGTTTTTCGAAATAGGAACGTGAAGAGGACTAATGCTGTGTGAAGTCATTTTGGTGAAGTGTGATGTCTTGATGCAGAATCAAAAAATTTCTCAAAAATTTATGATTTCAAACCCTAACTCTTTCAAATGTCTTGATATTAATTTAAACAAGAAGCTGTGTGGCAATTAATGCCGCGTATATGATGTGAGCCGAGCACCGAGATGATAGACTCATATACACAGCCCTTTGACTTGGTCGGTCTTAGCGGGTTGCTGCGCTCATTTTACCTAGATTGCGTACGAATACCAAACTGCATACTGCTTACTACTGCCTGCTCTTTAAGGGGAATGTTCCTGATGACTTAATTCTGACGACCACGTGAAATTCACCTTTGATCCCCAAACAAGTGAACTGACTACACGCATATTCTTTAAATAAACACATCCTTTAGCAGTGATTCACCAGCTCTACTTATACGCTTTCCTTTTGGAATACTATAAGATGCTCATTTGGTGACGTATGCTGTTGCAAACAGCAATGACCAATACCAATAACAATATTTTGAAATTAATTTGACGGGGTACTGTTGCTGCATATGGCAGCAACGACACCCGGTGAAATTAGTTTAGAAAATATACAACAGAATGCTTAGTAAATGGTAAATCCATCAAAGACTTACAATGCTTTCACTTGACAGACGTTTAAATGTCCATGACAGGCACTAGATATACCGTACATGTTCGTGACGTCAGCCTACATGTGGCATAATTGATTATGACGTCATATAGGTGTGGGACAGATCGGATCTATACACAAGCAATATGATATTCGTTATTCCCATTGGGTTTCGATACAATTCCGATAATACAGGTTACTGGTACGGTACCGGGCCAATACCGGTCCAGTAACCTGCTTTACCTGGGAACATCTCAGGCAACATACAGAATTGCAAATATATTTCTCGACCTGTTTCCGACTTTCTTGTAGTGCTCTAGTTTGTGTTTCGTCCATAGACTCTTCACGTCGCACCGGCTTTCTCGGCGTTTCATCAGAACAACCCTTGCTTCTCGTCACAGTTCCATTGACTAATCTCTTTGGCAGATGACGTCCTGTGCTATTTGACTGCCCATGTCCATCCCTTGATCTACAGTGCGTTTGAAAACAAAAGTACAAAAGTGTAGGTTATATCTGTTGAGCATGTGGGAATCAATATGGCTGTATATGGGGCAGCTAGATGCCGATGCTATATGCAAACTAGCTTGCACATATCGGATGCTACTATTACATTTACTCCTTGTTTCGATGCCACCGCAAAGCATGTTCTTCAAATATACATGATATTGCAGATATATTCTGGGATTAAATCGGTTGGAACGACTGCTATGTCAAAAGCATCACAATATGGGAAACTGGACATAGACATAGACAACATGACATAGATACGAGTCGTTTGGAATGGATTTGGGTATAGGAGAGGCTGAGCATGTCCAGGGAAGAGTAGAAGAGATTGTATATTTCAAAGTTTAGATGATGCCAATGTCGTAATAATATGATGAAATACTTAAATTGTTACTGGATTGCATCCAAACTAATATATACCCATTATTGACATCATCATCCGTGTACTAAATCCTGTAAGCATCATATAATAGAGACATTATCAGAATGGACCTTCCACTTTTAGCTATACCCCGCCGAACTCTAGCTAAGCTCAACCTACACCATGTCCGCGATGGGATCGGCCCATCTCTGAACTAACTATCAATTTCCAGAAAATATACAGGTAAGCTATGAAATATTTTGGAACTAATTTGACTGGGCGTTGTTGCTGTGTATGGCACCAACAGCGTCCAGTCAAATTAGTTTCAAACTATTCAACAGCATGTTTATTAAATAGTAGAGACACACACTTCGTACACTGTGTCGCTATTAAGAGCTACAGACGGGCTAAATAGAATCTTTTACGGCGTAATGATTATGACGTCATCCTACACGCCGCTTAGCTGATTCTGACGTCATATGACGTCAGATAATATCTGGATACTCTGAAAAGATGATTTGTGTTTGGAAGTTTCTACGTGTACCTCCTTCCATCCTTAAATCCAATTTCATTCATTCATGATGCTGCTGCTGCTGCTGATGATGATGATGATGGTGATGATGAGTGAGCTCTGCAGTGAAATATTCTTCCAGCGGCAATCGGTCTTTCTTCAGACTTCTCCGTGTCTTGGCCTCTTCGAGCGTCCTAAGCTCCGTTAGGCCCGTTCTCATCTTTATTGGTCCCGGACTACGCTCTTTGATGTCTGAACGGAAAAGGCTTAGTCACTTGGTGGTGTGACATCCTTGGTATGCTTGCTACCTGTTTGAGCATACCACAGCAAATTCCAGTGGTTTCTGAGCAAGCGGATGGCAGATTAGAAACATCAAATGCAGAGTTGATGACGTGTGCGATTTGTGTCGAGATCATGTTATTGCCAAACAGAGTTAAACCACAGGTCCCTTCTAACCTCTAGCCCACTGCACAAATAATAAAACAACTTTTCTGCTTACTTAGTCAGCCACAGCTTACATAGTCAGCCGCCGTAGTTTAATATTTTCTATTGGAAATACAGCTACAAATGTAACTGCATTAACCTTCATAAGTGTACTAGACGCCCATGAAAACCAGATGGCTGTTTCTGGAAACCCGTCTCCGTAGCTTTCAATGGCATAGCACACCTCCCGATGCTAGGACTCCATCCTAAATAACTTGAAGCAAAAAAGTTTGCATCGTATAATAATTAGAACTGATCATCATCATCATCATCATCATCAGCATCATCATGAAATTGGATTTCAAGTTGGAGGGCGGTACACGTAGACCCTTCCAAACACAATTCTGATAATGTCTCTATTATATGATGCTTAAAGGATTTTGTCCAAAGATGATGATGTCAATAATGGGTATATATTAGTTTGGATGTTAGCTGCATATTTGAGGAGTTATTGATGCTGTCAGGTCTGCACGCATGGCTATTTTCATTTTAATATACTTTATTTCCGTATATACGAGATACAAGGGTAATGTGTTTACTAAATGTCCATTATGCTGAATATAGCAGGCGTTGGATATTCTAGCTCCGACTGGCATTCACTTCATTCTAATTGTGCGCGTTGTTGATGCCAATTTTATGGTTTCTCCTACATTACTGTCATTTTTACGCCGAAACATTTATATTTTCAACGACAATCTTGGCACTTCCGCTTTAGAAATCGACCTGAGTACATTGCTATAGAGAGATGTGTGGTCACTGCAGAACGTGCTGTTAAGCTAATGGATGTGTTTCCTTGGTCAATAAATGCTTTCCAGTTCTAGCAGACATTCTGTTACGATCATCGTGTAGTACTGGCGATGCCAATTCCGTGCTTAATAGCATTAGTGCATGATCAATTGTCCATGGTGCTAGAGATATAGTAGTAATACCTCTTATGGCACTGGTCCCAGGGTTTTGAAAGCTACACTAATTGACCTTTTCACCAATTAATAGATGTGGGCCAATAATCCATTAAGGGTAAATACTTTGTAGACATTAAGTCGCCAAGTTTTTAGTTGGCGCCAACAGGCTTGGATTTGACAGCATATTTGTCCGTCCCAAATGCTAATCGAAAGGAAATAGCTATCCATACCCGGAGATATCATAGTTGTCTTCAATACAGCGAGGGTACAGTGACATGGTGATCACCTTTGCAACTGATCTAATGTTATTTGTTTGCATTTTGTATTCATATTTCAGGACTGGTTAACATTGAAGTCGTTGCGTGACAATATTAGTGTGACATTCATGCAGAACTCGAGTTTCTCAAAGTTATATTGCTCGCGTCCTCTCACTCAGCATTGTATGTAGGCGTGGCTCCTATGGCACCTAGGTCAACTCGTACACCAAAGGTCGTGCGTTCGAATCCTGACTATCATTGATGAGCCAGAAAATGTCTAGGTCGGTCGTAAACTGGTGGAGTCTCATTAATTACAATTCCGTAATAACACATGATTAACTCTACAATTCAGTCGATATTAGTAAATCTAAAAATGGCTACCAGGCGAAGATGAAAGGTTTCTTTGATTGCATAGTTAAGTAAATAGGGAACCTGGTATAGGAATTAGATTCAACGTCATAGCTGTACCTTCTTGTGCGAAATAGCTATGTCAGGTCAGATGCATGATCCTGACAAAATATCATTCGATCTATTTTAGTAAACGAATTTGATATTTGGTTTGAATTCTAGGATGCATAAACAATTAGAAGGGCATGCGAGACTGACGCGTTTAAGTCTGTGGAAGATTTCCCAAGATGAATTATTCTGTATTCCCAGTATTCCCAGAAAAGATTTTCAGCTTCAACTTATAGTAAAATAAACAGCTAGAGTTTCAAAATAAGATGTAGTAAATCAAAGAGAGAAGTTTTAGAGAAATGTCTATGACTAAACAACCAAATATATTTAAATATATTTGTAAAGATTCTTTTTAGTTTTACCGTCTAGTTGCCGTCATCTTGGCGAGATTATGTGTGCTGGTCCATAGAACAACAATCACGTGACTATAGCAGAATACCATGACGATAAATGGAAGAATGACGAACTGACAGAATTGATAAATGGCGAAACTGAGTCGAGCGCGGTCAGATATAGCCAGATCTGCGCAGAATATGGTCATCACTGAGCTGTCATTGTTGTAGAATACCGTAGTTTCGGTGTGCTACAAGAGAAGATTAAAAAATTGGAATACGTTTTCTTTGCGAATAAATCTCAAATAGTTTGGGCATTTTAGAGCCATTATTACCAGATGTTTCGGCAAGATAACCACATTTAATTTTCTTCTTTGCTTTGATGAATATCAATCATCACATTGGATACATATGCGGGTATCGCTGTCATTTTCCGCATGAATTTCAATAGTCCGAGTCGTCTCTGCACCTGAACTAGGCCTCTGCTAGATATTAGAATATACTGACAGGCCTGGTAACCGGATCCGTCAATCCGCCCAATACAGACAACTATTTGCCATAGAACCGGTTCAGGCTCATGGTAGATGCGAGCTAGGGTGCAAAATGTATAATTATTGACGTTTCAAGTTTTGTCTTGGGGTCTAGTATGAGCCCATGAAGGTTAATGTAGTTACATTGGTAACTGTATTTTCAATTGAAAATATTAAGCTACGGCTGACATAGTAAGCAAAACCGTTCTTTTGTCATTTGGGAATTGGGCTCGAGGTTAGGAGAGGCATGTGGTTTAGCTCTGCTCAGTAACCACATGATCAATATTTTGAAAGTAAGTTAACCGAAGATGCACGATTGCATGGAGTATACAACGTAGACAGACTACTATGTATTACATAAAGTTCTTCTACCTACCATGACGTAGATGGCTGGAGCTGCACTGAGCACTGAGGCGAGCCACACAAGCAGAAGTACCAACCGGACAGACTTATGCGTGAACAGGAAGCGAGACTTCATCGGATGTACAATAACCGCGTACCTGTTTATAACGCATGAACAGAGAAAATTGTTACAATGGAGGGATATGATCTGTCACTCAAGTATATGACGTCAGAATCAATTACGACAGATGTAACCTAGATGTCATAACACAATACATAATGATTGACGTATCTAGCTCCTTCATGAGCATGTAAAAGCCCATTATGTGTACAAATGGACCTTTCCAGTTTTAGCTATGCCCGCCCATAATTAGCTACGCGCCAGCCACAATTCGCCGTGTTGCGATTGATAGATCCCCGAATGTTCTGACGATCAATTTTCTGAACACTATACATTTAAGCTGTTGAACTAATTTGAACAGCGCCCGTCAAATTAGTTTCAAAATATTAAACAGGATATTTATTAAATAGTACAGACATACAATTCATTCAACAACGCATAGTCCGTCTTCAGTTATACGTTCCTGACGAACCAATCTAAGTCGTTCATCACGCCATAATGACTTCATTGGTTGTGATGCCATTCTACATGTCACGTAGTAGATTTATAACGTCATTTGATGGATGGATACAGTGGAAAGGCCCGTTGTATGCGTTTAATGGATTTGCTATTTAATAAACCGTCTGATGCATAGGCAGCAACCGCACCCGGTCCACTGATTAGCTTCAAAATATTCAACGGATTACCTGTATAATTATCTTGAAAATGGAATGCTGAGAATTCAAGTGTTTAAAGAATATAGTCCGCGCTCAACACGCGCAAAGCTAGGACAGAGCTTAGCTACTGATAGCTAGGAGGCGGCCATTGTCGCAAGAAATCGATCCACAAATTTGATGAATGACGTATCCAGGTCCGTCATGAAAATTAAAAAGTTCTTCAAGTGTACGAATTCTATGTCTCTATTTTCTATTTAATAGATACTCTGTTGTATGCTTTGAAACTAATTTGACTGCGTGGAGCTGCTGCCATTGCCATTGGCAGCATCAGCATACAATCAAATTAGTTTCAAAATACTCAATGGCGTACTTGTATAATTACATCAAAATGGGATTCTGAAAATTCAAGATCAATGTATATAAATCCTGCCCAACACGCACAATACCTGCGTGGAGCTTATGGATGTATGGGCGTGGAATAGCGAAGAATGGATCACTCAATTCAAGTTCGAACCTTCAAGCCGAGGAAAATGGCCAATAGCAGCCGCTGCAGTGGTCTTGAAAAATGCCAATCTGCTGGCCAAGAGAAGACTATTTTGGAAAATTTACAACTGAAATGACTGGCTCGATAACCGAGCCAGGCATTCCAGTGATAAATAAAAATGGTCATTCAATGATCGTCTCCTATGGTATATGTATATTGGTGTACTTGCACGATGATCGTCTCCTATGGTATATGTATATTGGTGTACCTGCACGATGATTGTCATCTATGGTATATGTATATTGGTGTACTTGCACGATGATTGCCACCTATGGTATATGTATATTGGTGTACTTGCACGATGATTGTCATCTATGGTATATGCATGTTGGTGTACTTGCACGATGATTGCCACCTATGGTATATGTATATTGGTGTACTTGCACCATGATTGTCATCTATGGTATATGTATATTAGTGTACTTGCACGATGATTGTCATCTATGGAATCTGTATATTGGTGTACCTGCACGATGATTGTCACCTATCGTATATGTATATTGGTATACTTGCACGATGATTGCCACCTATGGTATATGTATATTGGTGTACTTGCACGATGATTGCCACCTATGGTATATGTATATTGGTGTACTTGCACCATGATTGTCATCTATGGTATATGTATATTAGTGTACTTGCACGATGATTGTCATCTATGGAATCTGTATATTGGTGTACCTGCACGATGATTGTCACCTATCGTATATGTATATTGGTGTACCTGCACGATGATTGCCACCTATGGTATATGTATATTGGTGTACTTGCACGATGATTGTCATCTATGGTGTTTGTATATCTGTGTACTTGCACGATGATTTCCACTTATGGTATATGTATATTGGTGTACTTGCACGATGATTGTCATCTATGGTCTATGCATATTGGTGTACTTGCACGATGATTGTCATCTATGGTATATGTATATTGGTGTTCTTGCTCGATGATCGTCTCCTATGGTATATGTACTATATTGGTGTACCTGCACGATAATTGTCATCTATGGTATATGTATATTGGTGTACTTGCACGATGATTGCCACCTATGGTATATGTATATTGGTGTACTTGCACGATGATTTCCACCTATGGTATATGTATATTGGTGTACCTGCACGATGATTGTCACCTATCGTATATGTATATTGATGTACCTGCACGATGATTGCCACATATGGTATATGTATATTGGTGTACTTGCACGATGATTGTCATCTATGGTATATGCATATTGGTGTACTTGCACGATGATTGTCATCTATGGTATATGTATATTGGTGTACTTGCACGATCATTGTCATCTATGGTATATGTATATTGGCTATGTGCACGATGATTGCGACCTATGGTATATGTATATTGGTGTACCTACAGGATGATTGTGGTGTACTTGCACGATGGTTGCCATCTATGGTTTATGTATATTGGTGTACTTGCACGATGATTGTCATCTATGGTATATGTATATTGGTGTACCTGCACGATAATTGTCATCTATGGTATATGTATATTGGTGTACCTACAGGATGATTGTGGTGTACTTGCACGATGGTTGCCATCTATGGTTTATGTATATTGGTGTACTTGCACGATGATTGCCATCTATGGTATATGTATATTGGTGTACTTGCACGATGATTGTCATCTATGGTATATGTATATTGGTGTACTTGCACGATGATTGCCATCTATGGTATATGTATATTGGTGTACTTGCACGATGATTGTCATCTATGGTATATGTATATTGGTGTACTTGCACGATGATTGTCGCCTATGGTATATGTATATTCACATTGAGTCGGGAATCTCATGCACTGAGTATTGGAATGTTGTGTAGCAATTGTTTTTTTAATGAATTTGCTGCCAATGGGGAGTTTTTGGTGGGTGGGGATTGGGGTTGTTTGGGGGGGGGGGGAGTTGCAACATCTTTCATTAAAATAGTTCGAAGTTTGATTAAGTTGCTGCCCATCAGCACAATAGTTACTGCGTGTCGTCGGGTACTTTGCATTGATCAAAGATTTATTTTAACAAGGTTGTTTCTAAGTTTTCCAGTTGCTATATGTCTTTACTTTCACTTGTCTAGAAGGGTAAGTTCGCAGATTGAGAATTCTATACCTGTGATTTGGGAGTTGTTCAGTAAAATGCCACATCTGATTTATTGATAAGCTAAGCAACGTGTGATCTTTATCACAGCATACATTGCGGCTTTGTTAAGCTTATCGATTGTCTTTTATGTATTCTTCACTGTCTGTACAGAATTGTGTGTTGACCAAATATATATTTAAATTGATAGTCAGTCAGTTCAGGGATCGATCGATTCCAACGCGGATAAAGCGTGGGAGGAGCTTAGCTAGAGATGGGCAGGGCATAGCTAAAATTAGAAATGTCCATTCCCATCAGTGGTAATTTATTAACTGGAACTTAAAGTAACCATGAATGTCCTTATGCAACCTTTACGCATCAACGGGTTAAGATTATATGTATAATATATCCGCGTTGGAATCGATCGATCCCTGAACTGACTGACTATCAATTTTCAGAAAACTATACAGGTACACTGTTTCATATTTTGAAACTAATTTGATTGGGTGCTATTTCTGCCCAATAGTAAAGAAAAACAATTTGTACAACTTTCCGGACTATTAAGCGTTTACGACGGACTAAATCGAGTCATTCACGCTGTAATTGATTATGACACAATCCCCCACGTCTCGTAGCTGATTATGACATTATATGATGGATGGATAAACTGGAAGGGTCCATTTCTTAACGCACTGCTCGACGTTTTTTAAACAACATTGATCAATATTTCAAGACACATTGATTAGCAGGCCATGCTATAAATAATTTAACGACACTAATATTTCAGGGTTGGTTACTGTGTGCATGCACGCGTCGTGGCTGTATTTAACATCCAACTAAAGGTCTAGGGGTCTCCACACCCGCGACTTTCGATGAATATACGCTCTATACTTATCAAATATCAAATATTGCCGTAAAGTTCCATGGATTTTTGGCGACATGATTCCCAAGTAAACAGCGGTTAACCAGTTATTTGAGATTGGCATTAAGAGATAGACTTCAGGTTGATTTTCGGGTGTGAGAGACTGATATAACCCCTTCAAGCACAACCAGAAACCAGAACAGAATGGGTAGGCTCTGGAATTAGATGGCTTCTAGGGCACGATTTATAAGTCGAACTTTTCTTGTGCCTGGACAGAAAGTTCGACTTATAAAACAGACTAACACGCTTTCGATGTATTACGGGATTTCTGAACGGAACTATTTTATCGGATTTGATTGATCGTGAATGCGTTTGGACTTTTTAAGAGGGCGAGGAAACATAAGCTGAAAACATGGCCAATCCATGATTATATTGATTATATCTCCTGGAATAAGGCCTGTAGAATACCATCCTTGACAGTATCGAGGGCCAGCGTAAATACACTCCATTATACTAAATCCATGTATACGTGTTTTATTCATTATCCATCAATCGATCGCCACTGACAGAATAGATTTTTAAAGCCAACACCGGATTCAGTAACTGATGACATTTTGCTAAGCATCGCATGTATGCTCTGCAAAGGAAATGCATGGATCTTTCAGCACGTTCTGACAGATTAAATGTTTGATTCACTACCTGTGTGTGGTGGCTAAAATAGGCGGGATGCAGCTGTCGATTTAATGCCAGCAGATAATATCAGAACGACGTGAACAAACACACACATAAACTGTATGTTGCATAATGTACTTCAATGTTAATAGTGGGAGTTTTTAAAGGTAGGTAGTCACACTAAATGTATAACGTGGTCACTTTAACCAATTTTAATTCTGAATTCTAAAACTCACAATGGACCTTTCCAGTTTTAGCTGTGCCCCGACCATCTCCGACCATCTCTAGCTATGCTCGACCCACACTTCGCGTGTAATGGGATCTATCGACCCCTGAACTCCCTGACTATCAATTTCCAGAAATTATTTCAGATAGATTGTTGAATATTTGGAAACTAATTTGACTATGTGCTGTTGTTACCTATGGCAGCAACAGCGCTCAGTCAAATTAGTTTCAAAATACTCGACAAAATGTTTATTAAATAGTAAAGACATACAATTCGTACAACGTATCGGACAATTAAGCATTTAAGACAGACTAAATTGAATCATTCATGGTGTAATTGATTCTGACGTCATCCTACATGCCATGTAGGTGATTATGAAGTCATATGATGGATGGATAAACTGGAAAGGACCTTTTCAAAGTAACTATACGGGGTAAACGGTTGAATATTGTGAAGCTGCTTTGACAGGGGCCCGTTGCTGCAACAGGTCAGGCTGAAATTTGATTCAAAAGTTTCAACATAATATTTATTAATCTGTAAATGTGTATTCGGATTCGAACTTCCTGGTTTAAAGGGTTGATATGTCTCTTACTTGCAGCATAAGCAAAGAACTCCGCTCTACTGCCTTATAGATGTTAACCAGTTCCTGTAATTTCAGCCATTTATTGACACTTTGATGGTTCATCAAACTGATTAGAGCTCATAGAAGTTAATGATTCATTGCTGGATGAAGCAATGGCGATCTCGGATGGTGATGGCCGCTTTCTTCTAAGTGTTCATCATTGAAGATAAACACGGGTCTTCTGTTCACATCCTTCTGTGAGGTGTGACGTTCAGATTCATCAATAGGATGGTTTGTCTGTCTGTCTGTATGTCTGTCTGTCTGTCTGTCCGTTCGTCCGTCCGTCCGTCCGCCCGTCCGTCTGTCTGTCTGTCTATCGGTCCAATTCAGATTCGGGTATGTATATAGATCAAAAGCCAAAGATGGGTCTTCTTAGTAAAGGTGGATGATTTTCCTGCTAATATGTGGAAGAAAGTTTTTGAAAATTAAAGGCAGATGTTACAATATTAATAACAATTTAGTTTTCCTTTACATTTACGCTAATCCTTGGTTGTCGTATAAGGTGTTTATCTGTAGGTTTGTATTTATATTTTAAATCGTTGCAAAATTTCAAGATCTAAGAAAGAGGTCTCACTTGTTGCCAACCTTCGCTTTTTAAGCCATTTGTATATTATATATGCTATTTTCTAAATCTGCATTAGAAGATAATTCACTCTTCCTTTTAATATGAATTATCTCAGTACATATAGCCATTTATCTACATCTAGTCATAGTGGGATTGTTTAACACCATGACATAAGTATATATCTTCTTTATATCTCGCAATACACTGTATGACTACCAACCCTCACACAGATTCGTGACCTCTCATCTGCTAATCACGATACATTCATTTCTCTGGATAACATTTGTTGACCATGATACTGTTTTCTCTCCATTATTCCCCCGGATGTAATCAATAAGCTGGTCTGAGAATGCCCTGTGAGGAGAGATGACGAGCCAGTGTACCCGTAGTCATGAAGATAAATACTCTCTCTGAAGCTAATCATTGTATACCCTGTAGCAATGTTTGCTAACCATTTGAAATTAATTTGCCTTGGAGCTGTTGTTGCTTATTGCAATAACGGGTGTCTGTTAAAATAGTTTCAAACTTTACAGCAGCTTACCTATATCGCAACCTTCGAATTAGAATACTGGGAACTCGTGGTGCAAAGGTTATATGACTTTGTATTAAAAAATCCCGCGTTACACTCTGCCCCTAGCTATCATCAATCACCATTTAGTGTGACACCCTGCCGCTAGCTATCATCAATCACCATTTAGTGTTATACCCTGGCCCTAGCTTTCATCAATCACCATTTAGTGTTACACGCTGCCCCTAGCTATCATCAATCACCATTTAGTGTGACACCCTGTCTCTAGTTATCATCAATCACCATTTAGTGTTACACCCTGGCCCTAGCTTTCATCAATCACCATTTAGTGTTACACCCTTACCCTAGCTACAATCAATGACCATTTGATGTTACACCCTGGCCCTAGCTACAATCAATGACCATTTAGTGTTACACCCTGTACCTAGCTATAATCAATTTTTTCACCATTTAGCGTTACACCCTGTCCATAGCTATAATGAATCATCATATAGCCTTACACCATGGCCCTAGCTACAATCAATCAGCATTTAGAGTTACACCCTGTCCCAAGCTATAATCAGTCATACCACCATTTAGCGTTATATCCTGTCTCTAGCTACAATCAATCACCATTTTGCGTTGCACCCTGTCCATAGCTATAATGAATCATCATTTAGCCTTACACCATGGCCCTAGCTACAATCAATCACCAATTAGGGTTGCACCCTGTCCCTGGCTATCATCAATCGCCATTTTGATTTACACCCTGTCCCTAACTACAATCAATCACCATTTAGTGTTGCACCTTGTCTCTAGTTATAATCAATCACGATTTAGAGCTACACCCTGTCCCTAGCTATCATCAATCACCATTTAGTGTTGCACCTTGTCTCTAGTTATAATCAATCACGATTTAGAGCTACACCCTGTCCCTAGCTTTCATCAATCACCATTTAGTGTGACACCCTGTCTCTAGCTATCATCAATCACCATTTAGTGTTACACCCTGGCCCTAGCTTTCATCACTCACCATTTAGTGTTACACCCTGGCCCTAGCTTTCATCAATCACCATTTAGCGTTACACCCTTACCCTAGCTACAATCAATGACCATTTAGTGTTATACCCTGGCCCTAGGTATGATAAATCACCATTTTGCATTACACCCTTTCCCAAGCTATAATCAATTTTTTCACCATTTTGCGTTGCACCCTGTCCATAGCTATAAGGAATCATCATTTAGCCTTACACCATGGCCCTAGCTACAATCAATCACCAGTTACGGTTGCACCCTGTCCCTGGCTATCATAAATCGCCGTTTTGATTTACACCCTGCCCCTAACTACAATCAATCACCATTTAGTGTTGCACCTTGTCTCTAGTTATAATCAATCACGATTTAGAGCTACACCCTGTCCCTAGCTATCATCAATCACCATTTAGTGTTGCACCTTGTCTCTAGTTATAATCAATCACGAGTGAGAGCTACACCCTGTCCCTAGCTATCATCAATCACCATTTAGTGTTACACACTGTCCCTAGCTATCATCAATCACCATTTAGTGTTACACGCTGTCCCTAGCTATCATCAATCACGATTTAGTGTTACACGCTGTCCCTAGCTATCATCAATCACCATTTGTGGTACACGGTGTCCCTAGCTATCATCAATCACCATTTAGTGGTACACGCTGTCCCTAGCTATCATCAATCACGATTTAGTGTTACACGCTGTCCCTAGCTATCATCAATCACCATTTGTGGTACACGGTGTCCCTAGCTATCATCAATCACCATTTAGTGGTACACGCTGTCCCTAGCTATCACCAATCACCATTTAGTGTTACACGCTGTCCTTAGCTATCATCAATCACCATTTAGTGTTACACGCTGTCCCTAGCTATCATCAATCACCATTTAGTGTGACACCCTGTCTCTAGCTATCATCAATCACCATTTAGTGTTACACCCTGGCCCTAGCTTTCATCAATCACCATTTAGTGTTACACCCTGGCCCTAGCTTTCATCAATCACCATTTAGCGTTACACCCTGACCCTAGCTACAATCAATGACCATTTAGCGTTACACCCTGACCCTAGCTACAATCAATGACCATTTAGTGTTACACCCTGGCCCTAGGTATGATAAATCACCATTTTGCGTTACACCCTGGCCCTATCTACAATCAATGACCATTTAGTGTTACACCCTGTCCCTAGCTATAATCACTCATTATTTAGTGTTACACCCTGTCCCAAGCTATAATCAATTTTATCACCAGTTAGCGTTACACCCTGTCCATAGCTATAATGAATCATCATTTAGCCTTACACCATGGCCCTAGCTACAATCAATCACCATTTAGAGTTACACCCTGTCCCAAGCTATAATCAGTCATATCACCATTTAGCGTTATATCCTGTCTCTAGCTATCATCAATCACCATTTAGTGTTACCCCATGTCCCTAGCTAAAATCAATCACCAGTTTGCGTTGCACCCTGTCCCTGGCAATCATCAATCGCCATTTTGATTTACACCCTGTCCCTAACTACAATCAATCACCATTTAGTTTTGCACCTTGTCTCTAGTTATAATCAATCACGATTTAGAGCTACACCCTGTCCCTAGCTATCATCACTCACCATTTAGTGTTACACACTGTACCTATCTATCATCAATCACCATTTAGTGTTACACGCTGTCCCTAGCTATCATCAATCACCATTTAGTGGTACACGCTGTCCCTAGCTATCATCAATCACCATTTAGTGTTACACGCTGTCCCTAGCTATCATCAATCACCATTTAGTGTTACACGCTGTCCCTAGCTATCATCAATCACCATTTAGTATTACACGCTGTCCCTAGCTATCATCAATCACCATTTAGATTGCCCTGTAGGTGGGCTTAGAATACACCTTCCGTATCCTCTGCGTGTCGTAAGAGGCGACTAAAGGAGGTAAGGGTGAGGTAACCCTGACAGAAACCTTGAGTGCCGAAGACGGAGGTTCCAGGCCACACGGCGCACTCTCATAAACCATGGATCCACGCACTTAACGCTTATGATCAGGTCGATAGTCACTTAGGACTGGCGGTATGATCAGCGAACGAAAAGAAGAAGAAGAAGATCACCATTTAGTGTTACACGCTACCCCTAGCTATCATCAAACACCATTTAGTGTTACACGCTGTCCCTAGCTATCATCAATCACCATTTTGTATTACACGCTGTCCCTAGCTATCATCAATCGCCATTTAGTGTTACACCCTGTCCCTTGCTATCATCAATCACCATTTAGTGTTACACGCTGTCCCTAGTTAACATCAATCACCATTTAGTGTTACACGCTGTGCCTAGCTATCATCAATCGCCATTTAGTGTTACACGCTGTCCCTAGCTATCATCAATCGCCATTTAGTGTTACACGCTGTCCCTAGCTATCATCAATCACCATTTAGCGCTACACCCTGGCCCTAGCTACAATCAATCACCATTTAAAGC
This sequence comes from Chaetoderma sp. LZ-2023a, assembly GCA_034401795.1. Lineage (NCBI taxonomy): Eukaryota > Metazoa > Mollusca > Caudofoveata > Chaetodermatida > Chaetodermatidae > Chaetoderma > Chaetoderma sp. LZ-2023a. The sequence goes on along the minus strand of CM067369.1, from coordinate 272,554,654 downwards.
TACACCATGGCCCTAGCTACAATCAATCACAATTTAAAGCTACACCCTGTCGCTAGCTATCATCAATCACCATTTAGTGTTACACACTGGCCCTAGCTATGATAAATCATCATTTAGCATTACACCCTAGCCCTAGCTACAATCAACCACCATTTGGAGTTACACCCTGTCCCTAGCTATCATCAATCGTCATTTAGCGTTACACGCTGTCCCTAGCTATCATCAATCGCCATTTAGTGTTACACGCTGTCCCCAGCTATCATCAATCACCATTTAGTGGTACACGCTGTCCCTAGCTATCATCAATCACCATTTAGTGTTACACGCTGTCCTTAGCTATCATCAATCACCATTTAGTGTTACACGCTGTCCCTAGCTACCATCAATCACCATTTAGTGTGACACCCTTTCTCTAGCTATCATCAATCACCATTTAGTGTTACACCCTGGCCCTAGCTGTCATCAATCACCATTTAGTGTTACACCCTGGCCCTAGCTTTCATCAATCACCATTTAGCGTTACACCCTGACCCTAGCTACAATCAATCACCATTTTGCGTTACACCCTGACCCTAGCTACAATCAATGACCATTTAGTGTTACACCCTGTCCCTAGCTATAATCACTCATTATTTAGTGTTACACCCTGTCCCAAGCTATAACCAATTTTATCACCATTTGGGGTTACACCCTGTCCATAGCTATAATGAATCATCATTTAGCCTTACACCATGGCCCTAGCTACAATCAATCACCATTTAGAGTTACACACTGTCCCAAGCTATAATCAGTCATATCACCATTTAGCGTTATATCCTGTCTCTAGCTATCATCAATCACCATTTAGTGTTACCCCATGTCCCTAGCTAAAATCAATCACCATTTTGCGTTGCACCCTGTCCCTGGCTATCATCAATCGCCATTTTGATTTACACCCTGTCCCTAACTACAATCAATCACATTTAGTGTTGCACCTTGTCTCTAGTTATAATCAATCACGATTTAGAGCTACACCCTGTCCCTAGCTATCATCAATCACCATTTAGTGTTACACACTGTACCTAGCTATCATCAATCACCATTTAGTGTTACACGCTGTCCCTAGCTATCATCAATCACCATTTAGTGTTACACGCTGTCCCTAGCTATCATCAATCACCATTTAGTGTTACACGCTGTCCCTAGCTATCATCAATCACCATTTAGTGTTACACGCTGTCCCTAGCTATCATCAATCACCATTTAGTATTACACGCTGTCCCTAGCTATCATCAATCACCATTTAGATTGCCCTGTAGGTGGGCTTAGAATACACCTTCCGTATCCGCTGCATGTCGTAAGAGGCGACTAAAGGCGGTAAGGGTGAGGTAACCCTGACAGAAACCTCGAGTGCCGAAGACGGAGGTTCCAGGCCACACGGCGCACTCTCATAAACCATGGATCCACGCACTTAACGCTTATGATCAGGTCGATAGTCATTTAGGACTGGCGGTATGATCAGCGAACGAAAAGAAGAAGAAGAAGATCACCATTTAGTGTTACACGCTATCCCTAGCTATCATCAATCACCATTTAGTGTTACACGCTGTCCCTAGCTATCATCAATCACCATTTTGTGTTACACGCTGTCCCTAGCTATCATCAATCGCCATTTAGTGTTACACCCTGTCCCTAGCTATCATCAATCACCATTTAGTGTTACACGCTGTCCCTAGTTAACATCAATCACCATTTAGTGTTACACGCTGTGCCTAGCTATCATCAATCGCCATTTAGTGTTACACGCTGTCCCTAGCTATCATCAATCGCCATTTAGTGTTACACGCTGTCCCTAGCTATCATCAATCACCATTTAGCGCTACACCCTGGCCCTAGCTACAATCAATCACCATTTAAAGCTACACCATGGCCCTAGCTACAATCAATCACAATTTAAAGCTACACCCTGTCGCTAGCTATCATCAATCACCATTTAGTGTTACACACTGGCCCTAGCTATGATAAATCATCATTTAGCATTACACCCTAGCCCTAGCTACAATCAACCACCATTTGGAGTTACACCCTGTCCCTAGCTATCATCAATCGTCATTTAGCGTTACACGCTGTCCCTAGCTATCATCAATCGCCATTTAGTGTTACACGCTGTCCCCAGCTATCATCAATCACCATTTAGTGTTACACGCTGTCCTTAGCTATCATCAATCACCATTTAGTGTTACACGCTGTCCCTAGCTATCATCAATCACCATTTAGTGTGACACCCTGTCTCTAGCTATCATCAATCACCATTTAGTGTTACACCCTGGCCCTAGCTGTCATCAATCACCATTTAGTGTTACACCCTGGCCCTAGCTTTCATCAATCACCATTTAGCGTTACACCCTGACCCTAGCTACAATCAATCACCATTTTGCGTTACACCCTGACCCTAGCTACAATCAATGACCATTTAGTGTTACACCCTGTCCCTAGCTATAATCACTCATTATTTAGTGTTACACCCTGTCCCAAGCTATAACCAATTTTATCACCATTTGGGGTTACACCCTGTCCATAGCTATAATGAATCATCATTTAGCCTTACACCATGGCCCTAGCTACAATCAATCACCATTTAGAGTTACACCCTGTCCCAAGCTATAATCAGTCATATCACCATTTAGCGTTATATCCTGTCTCTAGCTATCATCAATCGCCATTTTGATTTACACCCTGTCCCTAACTACAATCAATCACATTTAGTGTTGCACCTTGTCTCTAGTTAGAATCAATCACGATTTAGAGCTACACCCTGTCCCTAGCTATCATCAATCACCATTTAGTGTTACACGCTGTCCCTAGCTATCATCAATCACCATTTAGTGTTACACGCTGTCCCTAGCTATCATCAATCACCATTTAGTGTTACACGCTGTCCCTAGCTATCATCAATCACCATTTAGTGTTACACGCTGTCCCTAGCTATCATCAATCACCATTTAGTATTACACGCTGTCCCTAGCTATCATCAATCACCATTTAGATTGCCCTGTAGGTGGGCTTAGAATGCACCTTCCGTATCCTCTGTGTGTCGTAAGAGGCGACTAAAGGAGGTAAGGGTGAGGTAACCCTGACAGAAACCTCGAGTGCCGAAGACGGAGGTTCCAGGCCACACGGCGCACTCTCATAAACCATGGATCCACGCACTTAACGCTTATGATCATGTCGATAGTCACTTAGGACTGGCGGTATGATCAGCGAACGAAAAGAAGAAGAAGAAGATCACCATTTAGTGTTACACGCTATCCCTAGCTATCATCAATCACCATTTAGTGTTACACGCTATCCCTAGCTATCATCAATCACCATTTTGTGTTACACACTGTCCCTAGCTATCATCAATCGCCATTTGGTGTAACACCCTGTCCCTAGCTATCATCAATCACCATTTAGTGTTACACGCTGTCCCTAGCTAACATCAATCACCATTTAGTGTTACACACTGTGCCTAGCTATCATCAATCGCCATTTAGTGTTACACGCTGTCCCTACCTATCATCAATCGCCATTTAGTGTTACAGGCTGTCCCTAGCTATCATCAATCACCATTTAGCGCTACACCCTGGCCCTAGCTACAATCAATCACCATTTAAAGCTACACCATGGCGCTAGCTACAATCAATCACCATTTAAAGCTACACCCTGTTGCTAGCTATCATCAATCACCATTTAGTATTACACACTGGCCCTAGCTATGATAAATCATCATTTAGCATTACACCCTAGCCCTAGCTACAATCAACCACCATTTGGAGTTACACCCTGTCCCTAGCTATCATCAATCGTCATTTAGTGTTACACGCTGTCCCTAGCTATCATCAATCGCCATTTAGTGTTACACGCTGTCCGTAGCTATCATCAATCGCCATTTAGTGTTACACACTGTCCCTAGCCATCATCAATCGCCATTTAGTGTTACACACTGTCCCTAGCTATCATCAATCACCATTTAGTGTTACACGCAGTCCCTAGCTATCATCTCTTACCATTTAGTGTTACACGCTGTCCCTAGCTATCATCAATCGCCATTTAGTGTTACACGCTGTCCCTAGCTATCAGCTATCACCATTTAGTGTTACACGCTGTCCCTAGCTATCATCAATCGCCATTTAGTTTTACACGCTGTCCCTAGATATCATCAATCACAATTTAGTGTTACACGCTGTCCCTAGCTATCATCAATCGCCATTTAGTGTTACAAGCTGTCCCTAGCTTTCATCAATCGCCATTTAGTGTTGCACGCTGTCCCTAGCTATCATCAATCGCCATTTAGCATTACACGCTGTCCCTAGCTATCATCAATCGCCATTTAGTGTTGCACGCTGTCCCTAGCTATCATCAATCGCCACTTAGTGTTACACGCTGTCCCTAGCTATCATCAATCGCCATTTAGTGTTACACGGTGTCCCTGGCTATCATCAATCGCTATTTAGTGTTACACGCTGTCCCTAGCTATCATCAATCGCCATTTAGTGTTACACGCTGTCCCTAGCTATCATCAATCACCATTTAGCGCTACACCCTGGCCCTAGCCACAATCAAACACCATTTAAAGCTATACCCTGGCCCTAGCTATAATCAATCACCATTTAAAGCTACACCCTGTCGCTAGCTATCATCAATCACCATTTAGTGTTACACACTGGCCCTAGCTATGATAAATCATCATTCAGCATTACACCCTAGCCCTAGCTACAATCAACCACCATTTAGAGTTACACCCTGTCCCTCGCTATCATCAATCACCATTTAGTGTTACACCCTGGCCCTAGATATCATCTATCACCATTAAGAGCTGCACCCTATCCCTAGCTATCATCAATCATCATTTAATGTTACACCCTGTCTCTAGCTATAATCAATCGTAATTTAGCGTTACACTATGGCCATAATTACAATGAATCACAATTTAGAGTTACACCCTGTCCCTAGCTACAATCAATCAGCATTTAGTGTTACACCCTGTCCCAAGCTATAAGCAATCAATCACCATTTAGAGTTATACCCTTTCCCTAGCTATCAGCAATCACCATTTAGTGTTACACCCTGGCCATAGCTACAACCAATCACCATTTAGTGTTACACCCTGTCCCTAGCTATCATCGATCATCACTTAGCGTTACACCCTGTCCGTAACTATCATCAGTCAGCATTTAGCGCTACACACTGTCGTAAGCTATCATCAATCACCATTTAGCGTTACACCCTGGCCCTAGCTACAATCAATCACCATTTAGAATTACACCCTATCCCTAGCTATCATCAATCAAGATTTAGTGCTACACCCTGTCCCTAGCCATAATAAATCACAATTTAGTGTTACACGCTGTCCCTAGCTATCATCAATCATCATTTAGTGTTACACCCTGTCCCTAGCTATCATCAATCACCATTTAGGGTTACACCCTGTCCCTAGCTATCATCAGTCACCATTTAGTGTTACACCCTGGCCCTAGCTATAATAAATCACCATTTAGTGTTACACCCTGTCCCTAGCTACAACCCATCATCATTTAGTGTTACACCCTGGCCCTAGCTACAATCAATCACCATTTAGTTTTACACCCTGGCTCTAGCTACAATCAATCACCATTTATTATTACACAATGTTCCTAGCTACAATCAATCACCATTTAGTGTCACACCCTGTCCCCAGCTATTATCACTCACCATTTAGTGTTACACCCTGGCCCTAGCTACAATCAATCACCATTTAGTGTTACACCCTGGCCCTAGCTATAATAAATCACAATTTAGCGTTACACCCTGGCCCTAGCCCTCATCAATCACTATTTAGTGTTACAGCCTGGCCCTAGCTACAATAAATCACCATTTAGTGCTACACCCTCTCCCTAGCTACACTCATCACCATTTAGTGTTACACCCTGGCCGTAGCTACAATCAATCACAATTTAGCGCTACACCTTGTTCCCAGCTATTATCAATCACTATGTGGCGTTACACCCTGGCTCTAGCTACAATCAATCACAATTTAGTGCTACACTCTGTCCATAGCTACAACCAATCATCATTTAGTTTTACACCCTGTCACTAGTAATCATCAATCATCATTTAGCGTTACACCCTGTCCCTAGCTATCATCAATCACCAGTTGGTGTTACACCCTGTCCGTAGCTATAATAAATCACCATTTAGCGTTCCACCCTGGCCCTAGCTTCAATCAATCGCCATTTAGTTTTACACCCTGGCTCTAGCTACAATCAATCACCATTTATTGTTACACAATGTTCCTAGCTACAATCAATCACCATTTAGTGTCACACCCTGTCCCCAGCTATTATCACTCACCATTTGGCGTTACACCCTGGCTCTAGCTACAATCAATCACAATTTAGTGCTACGCTCTGTCCATAGCTACAATCAATCATCAATTAGTTTTACACCCTGTCCCTATCTATTACCAATCCCCATTTAGTGTTACACCCTGTCCCTAGCTATTATCAATCACCATTTAGTGTTACACACTGTCCCTAGCTATTATCAATCACCATTTAGTGTTACACCCTGTCCCTAGCTATTATCAATCACCATTTAGTGTTACAAACTGTCCCTAGCTATTATCAATCACCATTTAGTGTTACACACTGTCCCTAGCTATTATCAATCCCCATTTAGTGTTGCACCCTGGCGCTAGCTATAATAAATCACAATTTAGCGTTACACTCTGGCCCTAGATATCATCAATCCCCATTTAGTGTTACACCCTGTCCCTAGCTACACTAAATCATCATTTAGTGCTACACACTGTCCTTAGCTATTATCAATCACCATTTAATGTTACACACTGGCCGTAGCTACAATCGATTACCATTTAGCGCTACACCGTGTTCCCAGCTATTATCAATCACCATTTGGCGTTAAACCCTGGCTCTAGCTACAATCAATCACAATTTAGTGCTACACTCTGTCCATAGCTACAATCAATTATCATTTAGTTTTACACCCTGTCCCTAGCTATAATAAATCAGAAATTAGTGTTACACTCTGTCCCTAGCTATCATCAATCATCATTTATTGTTACACAATATTCCTAGCTATCATCAATCACCATTTAGTGTTACACCCTGGCCCCAGCTATAATAAATCACAATTTAGTGTTACACCCTGTCCCTAACTATCATCACTCATCATTTAGTGTTACACCCTGGCTCTAACTACACAATCACCATTTAGTGCTTTGCATTGGCCGTAGCTACAATCCATTCCCATTTAGTGTTACACACTGTCCCTAGTGTAAGGAGAGATGCTTAATTTTGTAATGAGGCCGCTTATAAATTGCTTATGGGCCTAAGAATGTTAATCTGATACGATAGATGCCATGCTTTCAAAACATGATCCAAAATTGGTTAAATTGATCTGGGACTATTTTGTCTGATTTCGATATAGTTGAGTGATCACTCAATACTATGATTGATCAGTCAACTTCCATATATGGCATTATACATGCTTCTCGGCGCGAAAATTGCCGGCAAAGCATGTGAATAGCAAGATTAGTGGCTGTGCAGGCGCAAAACCAGCGAGATGTGTCTGGTTCTTCAAATGTGAAGTTTTTAAAAAAGTTTTCTTATTATTATTTTATGTGAGCTGTAGGGTTTCCTTTTAAGAGAAACAAGCTTAGTTATAATGCCAAGTAGTTGAATATGAACGTTTTATATTAAGTTGAATTAGTAGTGATAGTCCTAGGTGCCGTAATTGATTCCTATGGATGAGGCGTGAAATCTACAAGAGAACTGAGGTAATCGATCGGTCGATCATTTTCGCCTGATCTGCGATCACATTTCAATAAACACTCAGCTATCAAACACCTCTCCACGCCCTAGGGACATCACACATAGCTCACCTACCATCGCGCCTGCCGGCTCCGGGTTCAAATCAGCCATGGGGAACCACTTATCATCCCGAACCCGCCATTGAACCTTCTTCAGTAGTCAGTCATCTGCTCATGGGTCTTCTAATCTTATGACCCATCGTCGAACGCTTCTACGAAGATAATATTCAGTCTATTCCGGGATCGCTTTCCACCCATAAAAGCTGCAAACATAAAGATCCATCATCGAACATTCTCAATCACCATAGCGATGTGTCGAACCCGTTCTTTACATCTACGCATCAGTTATCAGAACAATGATGTAATATAGTTATCTTCTTCGAATTACATTTCGGGACTCGATTCTTAACAGCAGTGATCCGAGGATAGTCTTCAACGAATCACCTCTGGATCTCCATTTCCTTTAACGTCATTGTGCTTTAACGCCCATATTTGGCGTTGCTCATACATGTTTCGCCAGTGACGTCACGCTCCTTATATTCCTGTGCCTGTGTTTATATCACGCATATGTATCCATTATTATTCCGGATTCGCACGACCTATTTCGGATCATCTTCTTCGACCACCTCTCCAGGGTCGAGCAACTCAACTATGACAGACTACAGTCTTTACGTCTCTACGAAAGATATGCAGATTTTGGTATGACATTACACCAACAAACACAAAACATAATGTATTATACATCTTAATTATTTAATTAGTATAGGTTAGTAATTACCTAATAGTATATTGACTACCACTTATAATGAAAGTCGGTGATGAATGAATCATTCCAGTAATAAATTTTCATAATAATCTTCTATTCCTACGACAATGGGCATTTCTCAGACCCATAATAGAAGTTATTTCCAGCGGGTAAAATCAGTAAGGATTTGAGGTACACGATTTTATACATTTCGACTCAACACGAATTAACGGTATCGATTCATTATTTAAACTGAATCATATCCCGTCGCTTATCGAGACAAGATTTGATGCTTAGCGTTGTTTGTACGTTTCGGTTTCAAGCAGTTAATGGTTGGGATAACATTTGACTCCAAACATTAACTAATTATGACCAAACGTCTAATAATTTAATTGCTAAGCATGAAATCATTGTGCCAAATTACTCTATGGTAACGACTCATTCATAAACCGAATTATAGTAGGTCTGATGCTTCAACTTTCGCTGAAATAGCATACACCGTGAATTCGTTCAATCTTGATTCAAATTATCTGTGATATTCCATTACTGTCCGTCCATCTCATCCATTTTATTCCGTTTTATCCAACTGTGCAATTGATGATATTTTAAATTGAAATGCTATACATAATATTAAATATTTTTTTAACAACTGAAATTGGTATCTGTTTTTCTTTGTCTAATTAACCCTCTCTGACGCATTCGCTGCCAACAATGATATCCAGTTAGTTTAGTCCGTTCTTAGGAATTAATAATTTGTAACTTTGTCTGGGATATCCTATCCATTATCTTGATTAACAATCAATTCATCGACCGTTGAGATGGGACCATAGAATTTAATCTCGACGAGTCGTTCAACGAGTCATCCAAGTAGGAATTGACGGTCCGCCATCTTGACACACTTTATGATTACGTCATAATATTCACACGTCATTCGATTTTCAAGTTCATCGAGGTGGTCCAATCATAAATAACGTCATATTAACTTAACGTCAGTCGACGTCTGGTAAATCCTAGAATTGTCATTGGCAGCCATCTTGGGTCTCCGATAAATTTACACTTCAGATTGTTTTTTCCATCTCGTAACCCTGTATCTTCTTGGATATTGAGATCGCCCTATAAGGTCATTCTGAGGTCAAGAAGTCATCATATTGGATCTTCGAACGATGATGTTACCATATTGAGTCAATTTGATTGAGAGACCGCCATCCTGGGTCTCTTGATTCTGTCAATCCACCATCTTGAATTCATTTGAGTCATAATTGCATTGACTTAACTTCGGTTTAGTTAAGCAATCCGGATCAAATGAGTTGATTAACGGTAGATCCTCTCGATATTTAACCCCTAGACAACAACTTTCCAATTTGAATCGCTTAATTGAGCACTACAGGGAGGCTCGCTCCGCGGCACTAGCTACAATCAATCACCGGCATATGAGATATATGACGCCATAAACATTCTGTCTAATCAGCCAAAGCCCCCATTCAAATTTAGTTTAAAGTATTCAACAATTTGCCTGTATATTTACCTTAACTCAAAGTGTTAATTTCGATCTAAATTCGTGCACAAAGTATAAGAAGCTTAACTAGAAATGGGCATGGCATCATATGAAATGGATCCCGTTCATTACGTTGATTGGTAAGAAGAAGGTGCCAGCGGCGGTGGCGACCACGATGACGACAAGGACGGTGACGAGCATGATGACGACGAGGACACCATAATCAAATGCATCACTTGTTAGTAGCTGACGTCACAATTAATATGACCTAGGTCGGTCACAAGAGTGGAAATAGTTAGTCAAGAGCGTGTCTGAATTACATGTATATTATTAATTTACAATGGAATAAGCATGCTGTTTAATCACCAATAGTCTCCATTCAAATTTATTTTGAAATATTCAAAGGCCTACCGGTATATTCACCTTTAAACTGAGATTCTGTGAGTTCCGAAGCTTAGCTAGAGATAGCCATGGTATAACCAGAAATGGCTACCATTCATTGTGACATTCGTATGAAGATGACGAGAAATTTTTTAATAGAAACAAAGTATTGGGGTGTAATTTCATAAAATGGGATAATGTATTAACACTTAGGTCATCACAATTTGAGATATAACAATGTTGCCTAGTAATGTGTATAATCCCTGATTATTGTCATACGATAGACCGAATGCACTGAATATCCTTTAACCTTCTCACATCCACTAGCATCTTTGAAATTAAAGATGTCACAAGGTGGTGCATTTAACATATCATATCTACATAACCTATATAAAACTTACCTTGAATCATATAATGTACAGAGACTGAATGTTAGAATTGAAAGGTACTTTGAGGGAAAGATCATCTTTCACAGCATGCCAAAGATGAATTCACCAGAACTTGGATACAGTAGTCGTGTTGACGTAAAGAAAACAATCAATAAGATATGTGATATGAAGTACCAAGTTAGAGATGAAGCCATCGGATCCGATTTTACTGTCCCTGAGTTAGATGAAGATAACCTCTCATTATTCAGTGAGACATTGAGACTTCAAACATCTGATAGCAATAGTGAAAGGAATTTCATTAAGTCCATGTATTAATGGTGCGGCCATATCTGACAACAAGAAGAACAATTAGTCTCTGATGATTTATATACGTATTTTTGTCTTCTTGTATTAGACAAAACAACAGAAGATGTAAGTTAAGAACCTCACTTACACAGGGAAGTGATGGCCCGCCCAGCACTAGCTAAGCTCCACCCACACATCGCCGTGTTGGGATTGCTCTATCTATCAATTTCCTGAAAACTATACAGGGAAGCTGTTGAATATTTTGTAACTAATTTGGCATGGTAGCTGGAAAGGTGAATTCCACAAGATATTTGATATTTCGCCTCATATTCAAGATGTAAAACACCTAAGCATATAGGTTTATCTATTTCACTAAAACACATGACGGGAAGTAGGCGGGTCATAGATCTAGTTTACGTCGAAGGCCATTCAATAGTCTATGACGACATGTCTAGGATTGAACTTGCAATAGCAACTAACGTTATAAATACAGGGATTCGAGAAGGTGACCATTTTTACCAGCCAATATCATATCCGGTGTGTTTTCCCATGCTGCAATGAAGAGCATTGATATTAATAAGTCTAGGAGTAGAATAGGCACTGCACACGGTCTCGGTAGTGTTATTTATCAAAAAGGAAAGGAGAAATGAGTGTCCACAATCTTCAACTACCAAGTAAAGTAGTAAAAGAGACGTCATTCACACAAGTAATTTTTGGGTGCCCAAACAAATTCAAACGAATTGCAGAGCATCGATATTTGCTATGAAAATGGAAACAAAAGGTTGGATTGATGTTGGCGGATTTAATGTCACTTGGTAGATGTATAGTTTTTGCCCGTTTGTGTCCCACACACATATACGAACTTGATGATAAACCAATTTATATAGACGAACAACACGCTGTATTAAGTGTCAAGCTTGGTGAAAAGCCAAGCACGACATTCATAGGATACAATCCACATGTATCAGGTATACCTACTGAACGGAACACTATCTGGACAGGTCTAGATATAATCAAACGCCAGATGCGGGCAATAGGACAAGTTCCTGTTACAACGTTAGATTTTCAACTATACATTGGTGCCTAGGAAATACGCCTACGAAACTTGTATGAGCTTGGGCACCATGTCATTCGATTAGGCGGATTCCACATTATGGAGTTGTTTTGGAAAATCCTTGGCGAGCGGTATCGTTCATCTGGAATTGAGGGAGAGGCTGATGTGTTTGGCCCAAATGCAATGTCGGTTATCATGCTTGGTGGAAGCTACAAACGATGTACATGGTGTACTCTTGCACATAAACTTATGTTTCAGGTGATGCACAGGCTTCAGTTCATTGGGTTCCTTTCGTGGCTTGTACAGAACCACAATATTCTACTCTCGAAGAAGATTGTTTGAGAGTACAGACGGACATGACATCTCTGTTGTCGTCAGAGGAATTTGATCCCATAGATCATGCACGTGTGGTGAGAGAGAATTCAAACGCTTCGAAACAGGTTGCAAGAGCACAGTCCATTGTTTGAAGAATTTCGTGAAAGGACAGAAATCCAAACTTACTTTAGCTTTTTGGGAACAATATATGCAAGATGTTGGTCTTGGATTTGACTACATTGCAGCTTAAAGAGGAGCGGACTGGGCGAGGAGTAGAATCAGATCGTGACCTGTTTGGAAGTAGTACCCTCCAAAAAGGACTGTGAATCTAGAACATTTATTCCAATATGGACTTTCTACTATTCTACAGATTATGCGAGATTTAGAGATTTAAGCAGCACCTTCACTGTATCCAGAAGACTTCATGCACAATACAAGACACACAAAAGAATGAAACATGAGTATTTATAGATGATATGGAGTGTGTTCGGAAAATCTCAAGAGAAGCAGTTGCCAACGCTTTTGGAGAACTTGTTGATATGTTTCAAATATTAAGAAAGACTTCCTTTGCTCAAGAAAACACAGTCCATGTTGTGTCAGATAGGTAGGATCTAGATGAATCATTAAACACCGGAGATAGAAAAATACGTGGCAATGTAGAAAGATGACCAGAAATGAGTATTCATTCAAAACAGCAGATTATACCTAGAAATATCAAAACATACCTTGCGAATCCTAAGAACAAGGGCAATTTTAATGATTTGCTTTCACACAATGGCTATCTAGTATGCCGGGAGTTTTGAATCAGAATCAAAGGTTGATATTGTCAGGAGGATGTAAGATTCATGAAAGAGTTGTTCTGATCACATGCAGTGGAGTTGAAGAATTGAAATGGATGAATTATATTCATCGCAAGATGAAGCAGATACCCGGCTCATATTACATATTCTGATTCCAAAACAAGATTCACCACTATGATGGCAATCATATGGTCTCCTGATACTGATGTGCTCGTACTGGTGATATATTTTAACCATGAAATTAGCATCGAGGTGTGGTTCAAAACTGGAACAAAGAAGAAGTCTGTTTTATTCCCGGGATATTAGGGAGACACATTAGTGCTTTCCTTTTGTAATACACATTCTAACAGGATATGGCAGCACAGGTTGTATTAAAGGAAAGGAAAAAAGAAAGCATCTGATTAGAAATAACACTGATAAATACCTGCCTATATTAGATGATGAATTGAAGATGCGTGTAAAACATTTGTGTGTTCCCTTTATGCTCCAAATACTAACATAGAAGACATAAATATGCTAAGGTATAAAACGTTTTGCAAGAAGCCAATCCAAAACCCAAGTTTAGCCCCATGCAAAGAGAGCCTTATGCAGCTTATTAAGCCATTAAACTATAAATGCACTGTCTTGAAAAGATCACTGGCAGCAAAATCAAATTTTGATGGTAATGGCTGGACAAAATCAGAACATTTTTTGGAGCCAGAGCTGATGATACAGGAAACAGAAATTAAAGAACTAACTACTTGTAAATGTCATGAATCAACGTGTGCAACTAAAGCATGCGGATGCGTTAAATCAGGATTAAAATACACACTTGCATATCTATGTGACGGAAATACGGAAAACTCAAACATGGATGAGTCAAGTGACGAGGATATAATTTTTGATGATTTAAAAAATGACTTATCTGACAGTGATTCTAATTAATATTCTATCAGTGCCTTCAAATACTTATCCAGTGATTTTTCTGAAAGTGTCTTTTATAAAAAGTGATTAGATATACATTATTTCTGGTGTTTGCTAAAATTATTTGAAACGTATTTTATCTCGGATAAAGATATACGTCATTGCAAGAAAGTAGGATTTTCTTCAAATTGACCACTGAGGTAGCCATATAACATATAGTTCAGCATACTATATAGTATTACCTACAATATGAAGCCTTCAAACATTTTCTACATGGTATGTTGAACGGAATTAATCTTTATGGCCCCTACAGGAAATACTGCTTAATCTATATGAGTTTAAGAATCTAGTTATCACATAAATCATATTGATTAAGTAAATTATAGTCAAATATTGTACGCCAAGGACAAATAATGTACTACAGTTGAATGTGACATCAATTTCATCTTTTCTAAACAATACAGTGATTTATCGATGTAATAATTCAAATGTGTCATATTGATCTGTTGCCCAAAAAGGTCTCATAACACTCAACATCCAATGAAAAGACTTCGCGATCGTATGGCAATGGTGTAATACCATTAATAATAAATGATGTGATAAGTATCGTGATTATTTATACATAACTTAAACAACATGATATAGACGGCTGAGTTGTATCAAACATCATGAAGAAAGGCAAGCATGATTACGTGAATAAGGATATATTCATTGGATTACATTATTACCAATGTTAATTGTATTGTTCAGAGTAATGCTCTCTTACCCCGAATTCCGTGCTGGTATTTTACACGAGCAATGTCAATGCCAACTGATGTTCATTATGAGACTATATTCTAGCAATATTTCCCGCCCTCTAATGTCGAAATGAGCACCACATTGTAGTGTTCACCGACGATACTTACTTATACTACATCATGCACTAATCTACTTCAGGAAACAACAGCTTTATATGTGTTCATTCATTATGCAATCCATTAACCAGAAGATGACTGAGTCAAGACAATTATCTTATTAGTTATACCACAATGAATCTATCATTACAATTATCTTTCTGCATATTCCACAAAGCATATGCCAGAGTATAATGACTGTATCACATTGCTGATCTTGCGATTAGAATCGTCTAATCATGGTGATACATTAGTTTTAGCAAGTGTGATTTTCCTTAAGTTGTATTATGCTTCAGGAAAGGGAGAAACACTTAGAATTTAACATTGATGTAATAATCTCTGAAAAATGTCTTTATTCGTCAGTTTGATTAAATTGTGTATAAACATGTAATTTACGAATGTCATTTCCCTATTCAGACATTATTATCAGAATTGGAATGGGCAGATTTTCCGCTAAGCTGACAAACATCACATTACAAATGTGCACTGCTTGCTATATTATATATTAAGCATTCTTAAGTTAGTACAGATTGCCGTTTTGAAATCATTAAATATGAAGATTTTGCTGTAACATGATTCTGGCTGCCCGACAAGCATGCTAATTCATTTTATAGCTGTTAGACTGATTTTGATGTCCATGCCAACTTATATATGGAACGTGTGTAGATCTATAGAAGAAACATAAGAACACCAAGGATAACATAACATCATCTCGCATTGCCCGATCAATCAGACCAATATTATTTCATGTGTCTTTCAGGAATTCACTTTCTCTAGTTGGTCCGCAACTGTCACGTGCACAACATTTTATGCAATATATGTTGAGATTAAAGGTAACAATATTACAGCATAGCAAGAATTCAGACAAAATAGTAACTATAATACACCTTATTAGTTGTGATTGGTATAAGTCTGTCTGTCTGTCTGTCTGCCTGCCTGCCTGCCTGCCTGTCTCTCTGTCTGTCTGTCCGCCCGTCCGTCCGTCCGTCCGTCCGTCCGTCCGCCCGCCCGCCCGCCCGTCCGCCCGACGGTGCATCTGCCTGTCAAATTTGTGGCATTTCAGTCAAAGCTGCATAGGCTGTGCGTCGCAACTGTTTGCAAATAAATTAGTCAATACCATCTAAATCGATATATAATTCCGACATCACTTGCGTCGCGTGGCCGAGTGTAACATCAGTAATTCCTATGTGGTATGTCCTGGTTTAAGGTCAGTTGATCACTACACAGGATTAAACGATCGGACATATCATTTTAATACATAAATCAGAGATGTTAAAAATATCATCACTCAAGTTGTCAACTTTTTAATTTATTGATACCAATTATGCCAGATTTGGAAATCCGGATTATTTTGAAGACATTTCACTTCATCTTCAAGAGGGCAGCTTATCTTTTGGAAAGACGACATAGTTCAACTAAAATTATCATTGAAAATCAACATTTCTCCTGTAGAGCACACTCTGACATATCGTGATACTTATTGGTCCAGCACAGAGAGACTTGGAATTCGACCTACTCGTAGCCAGCTAATACAAAGCCAGGAGAGGACGTCATTGCATAACTCTGCTAAGCGTGCTACGAGGTGACCTCAAGAAAGCAGGACTCAGTACACTCAAGTCAAGAATGGACCTGCGGAAGCTAAGGACTTTGGCTGAGGGCAAGACACAGTAGGCAAAAGCGAAGAATGACTGATTTTAGCTGTATGATGTTTCTACTACTACAGCCGCAGAATACAGTAATCATACATTCGTAAACTGCATGATCTTATGGATATACCATCATTAGGCTAGAGAAAGATAAGAAAGAGTTGATGTTCCTGTTCAGGTTATTTGCGGGTCTGTTTCAGGTGAGCCAATGTTAGCTTCACCAGACTTGGCAACAGAGATAACAATTTGAGCAACTGAAAGCTTGTCTTGTTCTACTGATAGATGAATAGCATAGAACTGGTATGAAGTACTAAAGATCCATTGAAAACAAATTACCTTAGAGTCACTGGACCTTTCCAGTTGTAACTATGCCCCGCCAATGTCTATCTAATCTCCACCACGCTTCGCCCATGTTGCTATCCATAGAACTGCCAGACTATCTATTTCCCAGAAAGCTATACAGGCAAGCTGTTAAATATTTTGAAACTAATTTGACCGGGTGTTGTTCCTTCCTATGGCAGCAGCAGCAGCGTCCAGTCAAATTAGTTTCAAATATTCAACATAATGTTTATTAAATGGTAAAGACATACAATTCTTACAACATGTCGGACTATTAAGCGTTAAATACGGACTATATCGAGTCATTCATGATGTCATCCTACACGTCACGTAGTTGATTGTGACGTCATATGATGTATGAATAAATTGGAAAGGTCCATTGATTTGAGATGGATGTGTTGTTCATAGGCATTGATGTGTATTAAACGTTTCACATTAAATGGCAAATACGCTACAGCATGGCGGTCAAACTAGTGCCAGGAACACTGTTAACGCTCATGACGCGCCATGTGGTCTGTTGAAGAAGGTGGCCAGAAGTGTCTCAACAAGGAACTAATACTAGCAAATATTGCCATGCTAAATTATTCTAAAAGCGCCAAGAAACACAATGAAATCCCGAACGCGTAATTCATGGATGAATTGGACAGGCATTAATATTCAACAGACATATTAAAGCCTATTGACGAAACTAGGTGAAGTAAACAGCTATTTTGTGGTGGCAGACGCCACAAGGGCGCTATCTGTCGCAGACAGTCCACTCCTAATTCTGACGGATGAAGTATCGGTCCTTGATGAAGCGAATAGTACAATACTCACAAATGTGAGCAAAGAATAATGAGAGAAAATCATTTTGTCAACATCGTCCCACTACTAATTAATTTAGATATAGGCGATCACTTCATGTATAGAGCATGACTTAATGATTAAGTTAAAATCTAGTCGTGTAATTTCAAACGTGTCAATTGTATCCGAATCTACATGCCCAGCTGAATAACGAGGGGGTTTGCTTTGAAATGTTAATGCGCAAGTTTTCCATTTTCTATATATCTTTATTATCACCTGTCTAAGAGGGTTAGAAATATATAATCTGTTGTTTTATTTCCTGTTGAACTGAATCACGTGACTGGCATGGAATAATATCAAGGTTGGTATGTTTTCTTATCTAGTATTTTCGCGCTGTATTTGGCTTGGCATAATACGATATCAACGTCGAGTGATACTGTCCTCTTTGTTGTGAGGTGACGCTCATTGCGAGTATGACAACGTATCATAGATGCAATGGTGTGCGCGGGGTGGTTAGAAGTGATGAGACAATTCGTAGAGCGGAGCCAGGTATCGAAAATAGGAAGGTAAGTGCATGTGATTCTCAATCGCATAGAAATGTCTTAATTCGTAGATGCGAGGGGGGGGGGGTGGTGGTTACATGATGACAAGATGCTTTCTGATTGGTTCACTGACATAATAACACAAAACACATTGAATTAACATGCAGGTTACTTAAGATCTAGTTAAAAGAATTACCACTTATGGATTATGGAAATTTCTTAACACAATGTTTACGTTTCTTATATCACACATTGATCACCATTTATTCAGTACACATTGATCACCATTTATTCAGGACACATTGATCACCATTTATTCAGTACACATTGGTCAACATTTATTCAGGACACATTGGTCAACATTTATTCAAACACATTGGTCACCATTTATTGAGTACACATTGGTCAACATTTATTCAGGACACATCAATTGGTCAACATTTATTCAGGACACATTGGTCAACATTTATTCAGGACACATTGGTCAACATTTATTCAAACACATTGGTCAACATTTATTCAGGACACATTGGTCACCAATTATTCAGTACACATTGGTCAACATTTATTCAGGACACATTGGTCAACATTTATTCAGGACACATTGGTCAACATTTATTCAGGACACATTGGTCAACATTTATTCAGTACACATTGGTCATCATTTATTCAGGACACATTGGTCGCCATTTATTCAGGACACATTGGTCACCATTTATTCAGTACACATTGGTCACCATTTATTCAGTACACATTGGTCAACATTTATTCAGGACACATCAATTGGTCAACATTTATTCAGGACACATTGGTCAACATTTATTCAGGACACATTGGTCAATATTTATTCAGGACACATTGGTCAACATTTATTCAAACACATTGGTCAACATTTATTCAGGACACATTGGTCAACATTTATTCAAACACATTGGTCAACATTTATTCAGGACACATTGGTCAATATTTATTCAGGACACATTGGTCAACATTTATTCAGGACACATTGGTCAACATTTATTCAGGACACATTGGTCAACATTTATTCAGTACACATTGGTCATCATTTATTCAGGACACATTGGTCGCCATTTATTCAGGACACATTGGTCACCATTTATTCAGTACACATTGGTCACCATTTATTCAGTACACATTGGTCAACATTTATTCAGGACACATCAATTGGTCAACATTTATTCAGGACACATTGGTCAACATTTATTCAGGACACATTGGTCAATATTTATTCAGGACACATTCGTCAACATTTATTCAAACACATTGGTCAACATTTATTCAAACACATTGGTCAACATTTATTCAGGACACATTGGTCACCATTTATTCAGTACACATTGGTCAACATTTATTCAGTACACATTGGTCAACATTTATTCAGGACACATTGGTCACCATTTATTCAAACAAATTGGTCAATATTTACTCAGGACACATTGGTCAACATTTACTCAGGACACATTGGTCAACATTTATTCAGGACACATTGGTCAACAAATCAGAACATACTATACATGCTTTAATGATTGCTATACATTCAGGCGTCGTGGGCGCATATAAACTACTAGTAGGTGGTCTGGGGGTCTCCACATACGCAATTTCCGAAGTCTAAATGCTCTACACTTATAAAATAACAAACTATGCCTTTGACATTTTCAGAGTTTTCCGGATACATCGTTCCTAAATAAGGAACAGCTAACTAGTTATTGAAGATAGTCATTAAGACATGGACCCAGGCTGATTTGTGAGGAATGCAGAGCGTCTCTTAAATGCTAACGAAAAATCAGAAGGAAACGAGATGCAAGCGCTGGAATTAGATAGCTTCTAACACGCCTTCAATTTCTTACAGGATTTCTGAACTGAACAATTTGATCAGATTTGATTGATCATGACTGCGATTAGAAATGTGAGGGTTAGGAAACCTGAGCTGAAAACATGACCATTCCGTCATTCTATTGACGAGATCTCCAAAAGAAGGTTTTTTAGAATAGCCCTCCCATCGTTGGCAGTAAAGAAGGCCAGCAATCCACGCTCCAATATGCTAGCTTCATATATACACGCTCCAATATGCTATCTTCATATAAAACAGGTATTTATTCATTATCCTTGAATCCATCGCCGCTGTCAACTTAAATCTAAAGCCAACACCAGATTCAGTAACTGATGACATTTTGCTAAGCAACACATAAATAGTATGACAAACGCACGCAGTACATGGTACATAATTCTGGATTTAACCACTCTTCGCGTTAACTTAACCCGTTAATGGGTAAACTGACCAAAATATCTTTGAAGTGGTCTTCAGACATTGCTATTTGAAAGGCCTTGAGAAGAGTATTTTTTAATATTACCACTAGAATGACTGGCGCGATAACTGAGCAAGTCATTCTAGTGGTAAATTTTCTAAAATACTCTTATCTACCCCGCCCCCCCCCCCCCCCCATTTAAAGGTCAATCCAGCGGAAAAGAACTCAGCGGTAAATTTACAAAAATAGTCTTCTAAAATTAAAATATCTCGAAAAAAATGTTGAGCATTAAAATGTTTAATTGATATACCAAGTAGTATTTTGAGTGCTTTGAGGCGCTGGTTACACAAGAGGCGTTCAATTACAGCATTGTATAGATGTTCATCTCTCAGATCTTCACAAAAATAAACAAACCCGTACAAAGCATTCATGCGAGCAGATACTACGTGACCCACGTGAACAAATACGTGCCTATACTGTATATTGATTAAAGGTGCATATTCATACCAGAATGCTTGAAGATAAGTTTTTTAGATTGTATACTTTTATGGGCTTAAATTATGTGCCCATGTGTAATGAAACGAAATAAATCTTAGCATATGATGATTTCATTGCATATAAATTAATATAGTTTTTTAAGTTGCGAAATTGAAATAGAGGCTCGTGCCTCTATTTCAATTTCGCAACTTAAAAAATTAAGTAAAATAATGTATTTCAATGTTAACGGAGTGGGGCGGCATTTGCCACTTTGATGGCTCATCATGGTGACTAGATTCATACAAGCTGATATTCTACTGCTGGATGAAATATGATTCCATTCAATGGTTACATGGTCAGACATAAACGTAAGTCAACATGCAATGTCATAGTTTCCAGACATTTTCTCTACAACACGTGCATAGTTATGTAACTGAACAATATCCACCCACCCCACCCCAACGCACCACCACCAAGCCCACCCACCCCAAGAACTGTACAGTTACTGAATAAACACTCATAATTCCCTTTAAATGGTACCTTTACTGGAGATATGGAATAGTAGTGATTTCTTTATATGCTAATATTAGTGTGGTAATTTCCATCACTTACCGAAACCACACACGGCACGTGGGTTGATGCTAGGTTTAGGATTACTAACCGACACGGGATATAAGACTTATGGAAAAAAGAAGGATTTCATGAGACTGATAGCATCCCTTCAATAGTAACCGAAGACCAGCAGGAGACTAAATGTAGGATCTGGAATTAGATTGCTTCGAACACACGATTTATTACAGGATTTCTGAACTGAACAATTTCATCGGATTTGATTGATCGTGGATGCATTTGGAAGTGTGCCGAGGGTGACGAAACGTAAGCTGAAAACATGACCAATCCATCATTATAACGACGAGATCTCCTGAAATAAGCCGGACCTGGCATGTGGGTTGATGCTAGCTTTATGATTTCTAAGCGACACTTGATATAAGACGTAAGGCAATGACATTTATTTATGCTAAAATGGAAAGTAGAAGATTACGAAATCCATCATGCGTGATGGACTTGTCTCAAATTCACTTTAGTATTGCATAAAAAAAAAATTCAAAAAGACAATCAATCAAATTACGTCATCAAAACGAGTTTTATGTCTAGAAATTCTCCGGCCATTCACCCGCTTCCAATAATACAAATTTGATTGAATTATTATTCATATGGCGTCATAATCAACTACATAATGCATAGAATGACATCACAATCAATGCCGTCATTATGACGTCATGAATGACGTATGCATTCGGGGATGGAATAATCCCAACACGACGAAGTGTGGGTGGAGCGTAGCTAGAGCCGGGTGGGGCATAGCTAAAACTGGAAAGGTCCATCGATCATCCATCTGTCCATGTGTCTGTATGTCCCAGATATAAGTATTGACATTTTACACTTAATTGGTATGCTGTTTATTACTCATACGATTGTACATAGTATATATACTCTTTAAACATTATATATATATATATATATATACATTCCTTAAACATTATATATATATATATATATATATATATATATATATATATATATATATATATATATATATATATATATATATATATATATATATATATATATATATATATATATATATATATATATATATATATATATATATATATATATATATATATTCTTTAAACATGCACCTATTTGTAGAATCCACACAAATTCACTTCATAACAACCAGCGAGGATGGTAATATTTGGTATAAATATATGCATTGAAAAAAGTCTGGACCATATTTAATTTATTGCACTGTTTATTTATACAGACACGATAATCACAGAACCATTCAATATCGCCGTCGCTTATACACATTCTCCACAGAGAAGATTAGCTACAATGGTGCCCCAGCATTCCCTATGCCAGGAACCTCTGGTACAGGAATGTAGTTGCTGCCTATTCAAATCCTATAATCGGCTAACCACGATACTCTCGTTCTTGTCTCTGGCTTATTTTGGTGTAATTTATGTGGTGTGTAGTCTTTTTTTATAGATCACTGTGGCCCATTATGTGGCAAAATATTTTGAATTTCTTGTTTTTATGCGTGGATTGAGATATAGCTATATATATTGACCCGCTTTACTATTTGGTCAGTTTCACTATGGTCATCCTCGCGGTACTGTACAACAGAGTGAATGGTTGACATGACTTGACCATAGTTTGTAACCTTGTTGTCAAACATACTTTTCTTGATGTTAACACATTCTTCATTTTCATTTCTACGACTCTTCCGATTTTATTCTTCTCCTCTCTTCATTTCCTGTTCCTTCATTTCTAATCCATTTCTTCTATTTATTTCAATTTTCCATCAATGACAAGAAACTAATCCAGTTCATGGAGGCATAGATATAAGTCATGTCACCGGCTATAATCTGTTCAGGTCTAGTTTGCTCCTTTAGACATAGTAAATAATTTGTTGTGGCCTATTAAGTGGTGAATGACTGCGTCATACTATATGTGATAACACCAAATGACTCTCTATTAAATCTATTTATGTGATATACGAGAATATATTGTTGTCAAACCAGGATGTGATTTAGAAGATGTATTGGCAATAAAACGTCTATGCGCTCCTTTTTATTATTGATGGCGAACATTTAGAAACGATATAATGAGAATAGCCTGGATAAACTATGGGCAAAAGGATTTAGCTCAAAGTTGGCCTAAATAAAAAGGGAAACTAAAAAGACGAGTACTTGATAATGCTGGTTTACTGGGCCAATACTGAACCAATACTGAGTCAATGCAGCCCGGTATCAGCCACGTACCTTGCGTTATCACGGTTGATTAACAAGCAATGCATCTTAACAGTAGGCACGATTTGTCTACAATAATATGATCATAGCTGATAATGAGAAATTGAAAGGAATTTCTATTAGGATAATTTGTAATGTTTGACATTCAAGATGAAGGCATACAAAATTACTTTAAATCATGAATCTTTAGTTTTGGGAAGTTTCACTAATACGGATGTATGCTTAGTATCCCAACATAAAACAGACAAATAGAAACCATATGCTATTGTTATGACACAATTGGAGTGTCATAACAATGTGACACGCACGCACGCACGCACGCACGCACGCACGCACGCACGCACGCACGCACGCACGCACGCACGCACGCACGCACGCACGCACGCACGCACGCACGCACGCACGCACGCACACACACACACACATACATATATATATATATATATATATATATATATATATATATATATATATATATATATATATATATATATATATATATATATATATATATATATATATATATACACATATGTATGTATGTGTGTGCGCGTGCGTGCGTGCGTGCGTGCGTGCGTGCGTGCGTGCGTGCGTGCGTGCGTGCGTGCGTGCGTGCGTGTCACATTGTCGTGAAAATTAAAGGCACACATTTACACCGGACGCTGGAAACAAGATTGTTAAAATTATATACATTTAGAGGCTTAAATTATGTAGCTCAATGTAATGAACAAAAGATCTTAAGATATGATTTCATTCCATATAAATCAATTAAACTCTTCAAAGTTTCAGCAGTACTGCAAAGCAGTGACCGCAGGATTTTACTTTTCCTCCATGGTTCACCACCACGAAGTGGGTCGTCATTTTCTATAGTTTCATACTCTATGGATAGGTATATGTCGGTGAACTCTGTTTTGGATTCATTCATAAAGAGACTCTCAATTTTTAGTTTGCTTGCAGCTATTGGGAGAAGTTCGTCAAGTGGTTTCTTTTCCTCATCTATGAAGTCCACATCGTCGGCATATTCCATCTCTAGCGGCATGCCAAGTATTGACATTGGATTTTTTGGTCTTGTGGAACTTTCCCGCACAGATTTCAATGCGGCAGAAAGGTAGCAGGTGAAAAGCAGCGGAGATAGACCATCTCCCTGTGGGGAGCCGAGTGATGTCTCAAGCTATACAGACTTCACTGACTTGACTCGTACTCTCAGCTTGGTACCTGCAAGCAGTAGTCTCACTAGTCGTAGCTCATCGTCATTGCAACTGGCCTGGCGTAGTACATCAAGGCTCTTTGAGCGTTTAATTGTGTCGAAGGCTCGTCACATGTCAATGCCCATTTTGTGGAAGTCCCAGTGTTTGGACTTTAATACCGACATAAGCATGCGTTGAGCCTATACAATGTCTGCGCAGCTGCGTCCACGTTTGAAGCCAGTTTGACATGATCTGGTGAAGTAATCGATCTTGTATCGAATGCGACATAGAGTAACATTGGAGAGGATTTTCTGTATGCAGTTGAGGAGCACAATTGGTCGCAGATTGCCAGGGGCCCAGGTGGCTTCTTGGGCTTGGACAGTACGATAAGGGTGCCTTGGCCTACAGTGTCGATGGGAAGGTGGTGCATAAAAGCTGAATTGATTGGGTGCGGGATCGGTTTTGAGATAATGTCACTTGCATATTTGAATAGTTCTTTGCTCATGCCATCAGGTCAAGATGCACGTCCATTTTCAGGGCTATAAGTACCTTGTCAACTTCTGCTATTTTAATTGGTGTTAGTAATGACCTGGCGTCTTCTGAGAATGGGTGCAAGGGCTCATCATCGTTGTCAGTGAACTGTTCCTTGAACCATTCTTGGATCGCCTCGGCTTTTCCCTGGTCAGTCCAGATAAAGTGTCCTTCAGAGTTGTGTACAGTGAGTGGTGGTGTCTAGTCAGTAACTTTCAGGGCTCGGGCTGCCCGAAGCATTTTGTTTGTGACAGTCATCCGTGGCAGTGGTTTCATCTACTAGGGAGTCTGCCTGTTGAATAGCAAGATCTTTTAAGCGTTTACCAATGAGGCGCATAATAATATTGCGCTCCCGGTGTAGTTTGGTGTGGTCTTCACTTTGGCCACGTTGATAGATGCGCAGCTGTAATGCTTTCTGCTCTGTTGACAGTTTTACTACCAGAGGGTCGTCAGTATTCCTAGTTTGGTTGTTTAAAGAACACCTTTGGTGCTGGTAGCGGATGATTCCATAGATTTCAATATTTTGGTTAGGGCTTCATTTGGATCGGAGCTAACGTCGATGCTAGCTATCTGCTCCCCGAGGGCTTTTTTGTATGACATTTGAGTGTCAGTGTCGCTGATGAGCTTGAGTATGTTGTAGGTGACTCTACTCTCTTGCCTGGTATGGTGTTTATATATTAGGTAGAGCTCGTTCATCTGAATGCGTGTAATGACTAGCTTATGGTCAGAATTGAGGTCTGTGCCACCATACGAACGAGCTTTCCGGAGTAAGGGGCTTGCTTCTGTCTTGCATAGTATGAAGTCTATTTGGTTGAAGACAGTGGTTGTAGCCTTAGAACATTTTGGGGCCGTGCGATCAGTAATTTGTCCCGTCCATGTTGTCCGGTGACGGCATGAGTCTTTGAAAGCCGTAATTGTGACAAATAGGCTATTGGAACTGAGGAATGCCACCAGTGCATCTCCATTGCTGTTGCGTGTGCCCTCACCATAGGATCCCATGCATAAGTCCTGAACATTTGTCCGCAATTCCGAGTTTACCCAGCTTGGAGTTGAAATCTCCACACATGAACAGTTGCCATCTAGCTGGGATCGTAATGGCGGAGACAATAATAGACTATTAAATCAAAAACACAGCACCATATATACCGCAACATTCCAAACATTGCTCAGTTACTTTTCATCACCTGCGCTTGCAGATATAGATCTTGCGGTTTGTGACTTGCTGACTTGTTAGTTTAATAGTGATTTTATTAGTTTCTATTTCTCTTCGATGCCATGTTTCTCATTTTAATGTTTGCCGTTATATATACTGGCATCATGGCCAAAGGGGTAGTCCAAACCAGTTTGACATTGCCGTAGATGTGTAATTATTGCACAGCAACTGCATGGGATTCACAAGCGCGAACCCATTATTTGGTGATAGACGCTCTGACAAAACACACTGAAGACATATCACCGTACAAAAGCAGGTCTCCTAAATGAGTTCACATTGTGAGTGACACAGTAGTGTGGGGATGATTACAAAAATGGTTCTCAGATGTGCTATTGTCACTTTACCGACAAGTAACGATGTAATTAAGCGGCATACAGCCCAACCATGCAGGAATTGTTATGGTGACTTTATAGCTGAAATGGGATGGCAAACATATCTCTGGTAACAATAGCACTCAATCAAAGCACTGACTATCATCTTTAGCTTGCGTATATGTTACATGTTATTTGTGGCCAAATTGTGAGGCCTCGCATGATGGATCAGCTTCACACTAACTAACTGTTAATCTGAACATGTATGACAGCCCCAGGTGCTCTCCAGTGTATACCATGAACTGGCTGTTAATCTGAACCTGACAGCCCCTGGTGCTCTCCAGCGCGTACCATAAACTGGCTGTTAATCTGAACCTGACAGCCCCAGGTGCTCTCCAGCACGTACCATAAACTGGCTGTTAATCTGAACCTGACAGCTCCAGCTGCTCTCCAGCGCATACCATGAACTGGCTGTTAATCTGAAACTGACATCCCCAGCTGCTCTCCAGCGCATACCATGAACTGGCTGTTAATCTGAACCTGACAGCCCCAGGTGCTCTCCAGCGCGTACCATAAACTGGCTGTTAATCTGAACATGTATGACAGCCCCATGTGCTCTCCCGCGCATACCATGAACTGGCTGTACCATCTGACAGACGTTGGATGATAGACATGTTTATTCTAGTTGCCATGAAAACCATCGATATATCCATCGAATTTGACAACATTCAGTGCTATTTCGGAGAGCACAGCGAATAGGACAGATGCCAAACGGATAAAAACTTATTTATATTTTCTTGGAATTCAGCTACAGAAATGAAAGATAGTAGGTATGTGATAGAATGCACAATTGAATGAATGAACGAAACGAATGGGAAACGACCAAACGAAGGAACGAACGATTGAGGGAATGAGTAAACAAACTAATGAACACATGAATGATCGAATGAGTGAAGGATTGGATGCATGAGGGAATGAATAAATGAAAGAAACAAATAAAGTAATAAATGAAAGAACAAAGGAATGGAATGAATGAACGAATAAGCACATGAGTAAATGACTGAGTGAATAAGCAGGTAAATGAACCAATGAATGAATGAACAAGGGAACGAATGAACGAATGTATGGACTAATGAACAACTGAACGAACGAATACATGAATGAACGAATGAATGAACGAATGAACAAGCGAATAAATAATCGACCAAATGAATGATCGAATGAATTAACAAACAAATGATAATGAACGAATGAAGGATTGAATGAATGAACGAATGAATTAACAAACAAATCAATGAACGAATGAACGAACGCAAGTATGGGTGAACAAATGAATGAACGAAAGACTCTTCGAACAAATGAACAAATGAATGAATCAATGAACCAGAAAATGAATGAATGATTGGGTGAGTGAATGAATGAATGAAAGGCAGGCGGACACGTGGCCGGGTAGGCGGATTGGCAGGCGTGTGGCTTGGCAGGCACGCGGGCGGGATGGATGGACAGATGGATTGATGATCAAACAAATGGGAGGGAAAACAGCCAGAGATACAATCCTCGCTTTCATTTATGTGATAATGGTGACAAGGAACGAGATGCGTTTATCAAGCACGTGTACAAAGAATAAATAGTTACTGTCAGTAAAAAGTCGACTGCATGTGATTAGTGTCTGTGCTTTTGACAGATCTTCCTGGATCTTGTCATCTGTTGCCATAGATACATGTATCATATTCAGGTGCAGCTGAGCTGTCTGACATCACTGGTTTAATCTTTAATCTGACATCTAGCTTTCTGTTATCACTCCTAAAAATAATGAATTTACTCTCTGCCTGGCCTCTCGTCAAATATCTTTGCATTCCAGCGGTGAGCGTGGAATCTGGAAATATGTGAATTAGGACAATCAGAAAGTTTTGAAAGTCTTTACTGAGATAACAAACTGTGCGGTTTTAATGCTACTTTCCATGATAGCATGTTCTCTTAATCTGGGAACGTCGTGAGCGGAAAAGATCTACAATATTCATAGATCACAGAAAAATTGTATAATTAAGTCCAAGTAAATGCTGGTTAGTTAGTGCATGATCTAATTCCACTGATATTATGCCCAGTCTATTTTTGAAATTGTGTCTTGCTTGCACTGACAGAGTGGCTACTTTGCATAGAAATGTTTCACTTGAAAATGTTGGTTGGTTTTCAATTAAATGTAAGCAATGATAGAGTGAAATGTTGGCTAGCTTGCACTGAAATGTTGCCTACTTTGCATTGAAATAGTTGTACGTCTGCACCTATATATTGGTTAATTCTTACAGGTTGTCATACATTCGTAATTTACTGTCCGATACGTTTTGCATTTCGTTTTTGCTAAACTCCTCATGCTTGTTCGCAAAGCTGGCAAAACTCATTTTAAAAGTGTAACATATAACACCTTTGTCCTTGGATATACTACTTCTACTTAAAAGACACGCAATATTTTGAGGCGAAACTCGCAATAAGTGACTGTAAATAGTGTGTGGCCTTTCTTCAAAGCTTTGCACGCTCGAAAAATAATGATTTCTGTTCCCAGATCTCCGACAACAAAAATCTCCGGAAATTGATTAAAACATATTTACCGATAACAGTGTCTTCATTCCCGATCCTACAAACACATCAGCTAATTTACCATCATCTGACCCAACTACTAATGGCTTTGCTAATAACATGTTTCAATGTTCATGATGTTAGAGATATTTATGAAATCGGATATTAACTGATGACGGGCAATGTGTCGCAGCAGAGAGTCATTTCAGCTGTAGGTTTAAATAAAGAACTCTTGGCCTGTATGTTGGCAGCGACTAAGCACCGCCATTTAGATCTTCTGGAGCATTACCCTCGTAATCGTCAAGCCAGGCACACAGTCTCTGCAGTGGTCTTGAATAATATTCATTTGTTAACAGAAAGCTATCTTGTAAATTCCAGTCGTAAATTTATTGAAGAAATATCATTCTCTTGGCCTGCAAAAATCTCGGATATTTCTGATATCTAGAATGGGCATGCCTATAAATGTACATATATGTCGCAGAGTTCTGCCGGGTTATGCGTTTGGGAGGATATGCGGTATTCAAACATATTCTGATTGGCGCCTAGCTAATATGTACATCGAAGTGATCCATCACTAGTGAGCGAAGCCTCACATTACTACCACAAATGTTCCGTAACAATCACCAGTATGTCGTTTGAATGATTGCTATTGTTCTCACAGATTGGTGAAATATTTTTATTGTCGTCTTTCACATTTGAGGAAGGATGTCATGCGGAGGCTGGATATGATTGGAACTGAAGACCTTGCATTATCCTTTAACACGCCCACACGTGATTAATCCGTCCCATGGGCTTTGCCAAGCGACTGGCTTCTTAGGAATTGTGTTGCCAGAGAGGCCTATTATGTCTTATAATCATTTCTATGATGGGGCCCATATCGGTGTCACTAGCCACATGAGGGTAGTTGAGAGGCCATCTTTTGTTCGTTGGTTCGCAGCCACATTCTCTATACATTCTCGCAACTATATCACCATTTATATATGTTAAAGATAATTTCCTTGCCTTTGTGCAAACAATAGTTTTACTGTGCATTACTCTATAACAATTCAACACCGGCATCATTGACCTGCTCAAAACGTATGAATGATTCCACTGACTGGAATGCAGTTATATATTATGAGAGACAGTCTGGGTTAAAAACGACGGGAAACAGTGGAAAACTAATAAAATAACTATTAATTCACCTCTACATCGTATCCATCTACCGTCTGACGCCATATGACGTCATAATCAGCTAAGCGGCTCGTAGAATGCCATCATAATCATCACGTCATAAATGATTCTATATGGCCCGTTCTAACTCTTAATAGTCCGACACGTATGAATTGTATGTCTCTACTATTTAATAAACATGCAGTTGAATATTTTGAAACTAATTTGCCACAGGCAGAGGCAGCGCCCAGTCAATTTAGTTCCAAAATATTCAATAGCTTACCTGTTCTGGAAGTTGATAGTCAGGGAGTTCCGAGACCGATCGATCCAAACACGAGCGAAGTGTGGGTTGAGGTTAGCTAGAGATGGGCGGGGCATAGCTAAAACTGGAAAGGTCCATTAAGCATACAGCACGTCAGAAGCATCTACATCTATCGACAGGTGCAGATGTTGAAAAGCCAAATGAAAGAACATTTGGAATGTTTGAAACGTTTGAAATATTTCAATCATACTTAATACATTGTACAAAGATAATTTTCATATTAAATTGCAGTATTGCTTTAGATGGTCATCAGTCATGTCGTACCAGATGTTACCCATCAAACCCATCCCACCCACCACTCGAGTAACGCGTACACGGGGGTTGGAGTGGGGGGGGGTTGGTATTGAGAATTTGCTCTATTGTTCTCTGACATATCTGTCACGTGATTTAATTAATCTGTTAGATGTAGTGTTGCTTAGGGTGCTTGACGTGCCAAATGTTCAATAAGCCAAGCGCAAGCACAACGTGGCAAATATGTGCAAATAGTATCTACTGATTATTTATTTTTATGGCGTGGAAACTATTTGTGTGTAATATATATGGCCTTGGCGGACAGCATAACTCTATAAATTAGTCTCATACCTTTCAAACAAATTAGACATCTCTTAAGGTCCGTGGAGAGTTCTGGTCACTTGCCATCAACCTGACTAGATTTATATAAGTTGATGTTCTATTGCTGGATGAATGGTGACCACAATCAATGTGTATGTCTTTTCTGATAGAGATGATAGCTGTCTCCCAAATGAGAAAGTTATTAGCTTTTAGCTCCTAAATGAGAAAGTTATTAGCTCATAATCATCATTGAAGATAAATTCACCTTTCCAGAGTATCCATCCATCATCTGACCTCGTATGACGTCATAATCAGCCGAGCGCGTGTATGATGATGTCACAATCACTACATCACAAAGGGTTCCATATAGACCGTCACCAAATCTCAAATACTCCAACACGTTGTATGAATTGTATGTCTTTGTAATTCTTTCCAATTTAATAAACATGTTGTTGAATATTTTGAAACTAATTTGACTAGGCGCTGTTTCTGCCCTAGGCAGCAACAGCACCCAGTCAAATTAGTTTCAAAATATTCAACAGCTTATCTGTGTAGTTTTTTGGAAATTGATAGTCAGTGTGATCAGAGCTCGATCGATCCCAACACAAGCGAGGTGTGGGTGGAGCTTAGCTACAGGTGGGCGAGGCATAGCTAAAACCAGAAAGGTCCATTGGCTGCGTCAGTTCACGCGCTTCGGCGAAATGTGACGTTTACATGCCCCATCAGTTTAATCTGTGAATATGGGACTCCATTGCTAGCCAAGCTCCATCCATTTTGTACGCATGTTTGAAATCATTTTAACAATTGAAAACCTGCATTCCCAGAATCTTAATTTAAATTTAACGTTACAGGCAGTACAGGTAAGCTGTTGAATATACTAAAACTAATTTGAGCAACAGCTTCCAGTCAAATTAGTTTCAAACTACTCAACAGAATGCGTATTAACAAATTTTTTTAACAAGTGGCACAGGAAGCAAATTTTAAGAGGGTGGGGGGGTTGGGGTGGTGGGGTATGTTCCACATAAAGGCACACTGGATAGCACTGTCTAGAGGAAGATCTGAAATGGGGTTTCCTCCCTCATAGATAAGTGATTGGGGATACCAACCCACCCACCCAACCATCACGAAAAACATTGGAAGTGCAGCCTCTAAGATTCGGGCTTCTGCATTATGAGTTACCTATGATCCACGTATACATGTTAGCGCAATGTTGATCGAAGAATTTATGTATTCTTTGGTCAATTGAACTGCTTTCCATTTCGCATTATAATGAACAATATTATCCTCTGATGCATGCAGTATGTCTGCTTCTGTTCAACTGGAAACTGTGACTAAGGGATGTCTAGCTCTTCATGTACATGCATACATGCGTACGTGCATGTGAGTGCGAGCGTGGGTGTGTGAGTAAGCGAGCGAGCGGCTGAAAGACTGTTGGCCGTCGGTGGAATGGGTGTGGGATGCTGGGGTGGGGTGGGTGTGAGTAAGAGAGCTGGTGGACTGGTCTTTGTGCCGGTAAGTGCGTGGGTATGCACGGTGGACATGTGCAGGTTGCCTTTTAAAAATGTGATTGGACCTTAGTTCCTTATTAAATTTGTTACATTGCGTAATAATCCCTTCAGCGTTTTGAGCGGAAAAGTGTTGCTTTTTGTGAAAAATATAGGTTATCCAAGACGGTTGTAAGTCAAATTGAGCACTCATTTTGAACACGTGAGTAAAGGTTATTCAGATTCTGCCTTAGATGAAGTTTCTTGAGTTTTATGTCAATGCCCCAAGCAGTTCCACAGAAGATCTTTAAACGTAATTTTAAAAATAGTGCAAGATCCAAGATCGACCAAGCAGCTTCCCGGGACAAACCTGGATCCGAATCAATTGCTTCTTCTTGTTCCTGAGGCCTCTCTTAACGAAAAAATTGGGCAGATAATGGATGGATAGTTGCCGCTGCGTCGGCGGCGGATGCGGCTCCTTCTGCTGCTACGTGTTAAGCCTAACACACTTAAGTCAAATTAAAAACAAACTATTCAACAGCTAGCATGCATGGAATGAGTGATTTAAATTATCATTTCGCATCCTCTTACTTAGCCATATTGGTCGCAGGGACCCAGACTCAGGCTCAGACTATTCAAAGGAGGCCTTTCAAACGCCTGATTTCGTTTTCATGTTGGCGTTGGCATCATATTTTTGAAAATATGATCCACTGACGACACGAAACATATTATGGCTAGAGCCCAAAGGCATGACGTGACTAAGCATGTGTATCACAACCCTGTAAGTTGGTTGGGAGGAGGGTCGAGGGGTCATACTCATACAAAGAGTACAGTATCCAAAAGTCCAAGAGGATGATATTTATTACTGTAAATGCAGGAGATTTCCTCTAACCGCATCTAATTTTCAAATTCATCCGAGGTGTGTCACGTGCCGTGGTCGTGGCAGCACGTGTTAGACCCATTCCTCAACTGCCTTCATTGACATCGACCCCGCACTATGGCCGCGTGTATACAAATTCTGTCAGCCTTTGCATACAAAGTCAATTCTAGTATCCCAGGAGGGGCACCGGGAATATCCCGTGTTGTAGTGCTCCCAAATGGTGGCGCCAACCACGCACATATTTTATCCTATCTATTAGGCATTATCATTTCAAATTCGTTACTTGTAACATTTAAAGTGCCCAATTGTATGTATTTGATGAATTTATAATTCATTTAACATTTTATTGAATATTTTGAAAATAATTTTACTCGGTGCGATTGCTGCCAAAAGCAGCAACAGTTCCCAGTAAACTTAATCTCAGATACTTATATAGTTAACTTGAAATTGTGAATCTGTGAACGCAGGTTTTAAAGTGTTGCAATTGATTCCAGCATCCACGTCCTCGTTTTCTATCTACATTTCCTCTACAATGTGTGTATATTTGAAGGAGGTGTAGAAAATGGCAATCTTATTCAACTACTCAGAATCGCTTCTAAATTGTGATATAATAATGGGTAGAATACACCCGCTATCCACCCATTAAACGGCTTCTATTGTTGTCGATTTGATTGCCCTTTCATAGGACCTGAGCAAATGATGTGGCATTCTAATCTTTCCACAAATAACCTGCAATAAACGGATCATTTTCCAGCTGTACTCCGCTCAACATCTCAGATATAAGTCAAACCACGCGAACTAAGCTGTTTACGTATAGTTAGCTCATATAGACATGATGTATAATTTCCACGGTCCATTGAGCGATGAATGTGTCATTAGGAATGCATTAAATCTAAATGGGTATCAATGAAATCCGTATATATGGTATTGACGAATCTACGTGAGTAAATGATTCTTTGCCATAAGTATCGAGATAAACTCGAGCTAAACATCTATAATTGAGAAAACACATAATGAGAACTGCTACAATAGTTTATGACTAAAATAGAATTAGCCTTTTAACATACAAGCCGACCCAAAATGGCTTCTGCAATTGTCTTGGAAACTGTCAATTTGTAGACCAAGATAATAGTATTTTTTGGGAATTTATCATCGGAATGATGGATCAATAAACGAACTATTAATTCTTTAATTTATCTTGGATTTTACGATTTAACAAATTCGAGGGTTAAAGGTTTAAGGTTCACGAAACAGAGGGATGGAAAATAATAAATCTCCTTTTATACAAGCAATCATATAAATCAAACTCTCAAAACGTGACTAAATTAAAAACATCATTGATGATTGCAAAGAAACTGAAATCAAATTCTATTAGGGGTTTCCAAATACTGATCTTAATTTATGTGTACAATTCTAAATGAATGTCTACAAGATTGCGTGACAAACATCTATGAATCCTATGAAAGTCACCTTCCGAGGGATTACATCCTTAAAATCTTAACATAGATTGATTGAGTTTAAATGTCGTGTCATTCCCACGATTACGCTCCAATTGAACTTTCTAGTGTATCCTTCCATCATAGCACCAATGGCCAGGCTGCCTTACTTCAAACGATCCACTATACAAGATGTTTAATACATCGCCTTGGAATTCGCCCTACTTGGAGCCATCAAATATAAAACCAGGAGAGGACTTCATTGCACAAATCTGTTAAGCGTACTGCGAGGTGACCTTTAGAAAACAGGACCGATACACTTTGATCAGGTAAGAACCTGGGGAAGCTAAAGATGTTAGCTGAGGACAAGTCACAATGGGCAAAAACGAAGAAGGGCTGATGGCAGCTGTAGAACGTTTTTACTACTACCGCCGCTGAATACAGTAATCATACATACTTGCCAGTAGATATTTCTTAAATCGTATTTTTTTAAAGACGTGCACTATTTACAAAATTGCCTATGTATTTTCATCTAAACGATTCCAAATTGTTTGCTAAATTTTAAGGAAAATCCCAATCCTTTGCTAGCATCAGGATAAAATCCAACGGTGTGAATTCTTAGTCTATGTATACAACTTTCCTTGTGTTAATATGTGAAAGAAAATGTATCAATATTAGAAATAGATGGGTACAAACACGCAGACGGTGAGATTAAATGTAGCGCAAAAACTCACTTTCACGTATCATTTAAATTCGACCAGAAGTCAACGAATTCTAGAGACAATATTAACGAGCTTTCACTTTCTACAGCATCATTATATATTTCTTTTATCTAAATCTCATTATCAAGAGAAATCGATGATTCTGGTTAGAGTTACACCGGGCAGTCTGTGCATTGAACCGTCAGTTTATGTTAAACGCCAGTTTATATTCGGTTTTCTCAGCTATCGTCTTTCGCAAAATCCTATTTTACCAAATCTATTGATTCGCGTGCAATATTTCAAATTATTCTTGAATGCGTGCTCGACAGTAATGTATACTAAGTATCCCTGTGAGAATACGAGTTTTCCTCTCAGTTGATTATAACAATATCAGCCTGAAATCGACAACGGTTATTGGACACACAATCTTTCTGACATATCATTTATATACTGTTTTATGCAGATTGACGGACACTTCACTATCCCTGTGCATTGAACCATCTTATTAACGCTTTTCCTTAACGTCAGTTTATGTAAAGCTTTCTCAGCTATTGCCTTTCGCAAAATTATATTTTATCAGAACGAGAGATTTGCATGCACTAGTTCAAATTATTCTTGAATGGTCCACAGCAGTGTATAATACGTATTCATGTCAGAATATGAGTTTTCCTCTCAGTTGATTACAACAATATCAGCCTGAAATTGACAGGAGTTATTGGAAACAAAATCTTTCCGACATATTATTTATATAATGTTGTATGCTTGTGGAAAGCGTCTTCATCTGAATGAATGATTACTGTATTCTGCGGCTGTAATAGTAGAAACAGCATACAGCTGCAATCAGTCCCTCTTTGCTTTTGCCCACTGTGTCTTGTCCTGAGCCGAAATCTTTAGCGTCCTCAGGTCCATTCTTGACATGAGTATACCTAGTCCTGCTTTCTTGAGGTAACCTCATAGCACACTTAGCAGATTTATGCAATGACGTCCTCTCCTGGCTTTGTATGTGCTGGCTCCTAGTAGGGCGAATTCCAAGATTCTCTGTGCTGGCGATGTATTACACATCTTGTATAGTGCATTGTTGGAAATTATGTCGTCTGGTAATCAGTGTCCAGTGATGGTGCGTAGAGTTTGCGGTGACAGAAACCGAGCTTGTCTAGAACTGCCTTTGGCGTTGCTCAGCTGCTACTGTTATACAGCATAAAGCAGCATGTTTTGTAAGTATATGTGGGTGTACTCTGTTTTGGATTCATTCATAAAGAGATTCTCACTTTTTGGTTTTGCTTGCAGCTATTGAGAGAAGTTCGACATGTTCCTAAAATTTATTGGCTCTTTGCATCAACTCACGTACTAAATGTATCACTTTATGGTTGCCAGCCTCATCTTGATGTATCACATCATGGCTGCTGGCTATAGAATGAGCTCGATGTATCATTTTATGGATGCCCAACTGAGCGTGATGTATAAATCCTACCCGCCAAGTGGTATCTATGCCTGATATCTTGACATATTCTCAATGTATTCGATCCGGCAAAATCGTAAGAGGCACATAAACACCACAAAGATATGATCAGCTTGAATTAGCATAAGCTGTACAGTCAGGATGATGATTAATTGTGCTTTTGTGGACGCAATGCAGATTAAGCAGCAATGCTATTTAAGGCATGGGATTATACAGACTCTGATTTACATCACTGCAATAGATGCCATATTGACGAGTTCAGTGGCATTACAGATACATGCATAACCTATATATTATATATGAAATTGTGTTACCACATTTTATGGAGGACTAATGTGTAAATGTTTTAAGACACGGTTTGCGTCAGATTAGGTGCACGATACACGCTGAATAGACCCTACTGTTTAGCTCATATTGCCAACATTGATGCAAATCCAAATGGTATCATCAGATTATAAAAAATTAAAATATTTATTTTATAGATAGCTTAACATGATCAAAGTGCGATGCTTCAACAAACAATACTGATATGCGATATATGATTTGAAATACATTGTGCTGGGAGTATATTGACAACATCGATAGAAAGATGGTATTTATTCTGTATGTGCATCTATGTGTATTCCTCATGGACAAGATATACCAGATGCCATATTGGTTTCATTTGAAAGGACAAACCAATAAGCTGGGAAGAACATATCCGTATGAAAGAGCCAGCTATGCATGATTAATTCTTTTAGAACCTGTTAATATAGAGGAGAAAATTCCTGAAAAGAACCGAGCTCAAAAAGACGACTTCTAAACAAAGATGAAAAGTACATATTTTGGTATCATACTTATATAGAAGGCACTTCGCCAATTAATTTTGAGTCTGATCGTGATATGAGGATAATTGAAATAGAACAATATGAGATTGATGTGTCCTCAATTGGCAATAAGCTTCAGACCATATGTGTTGTTGACGAGCATTGCGGATCTTACGTACGCAGGGAGGTCATGACCATGCATTATATTGGCACTGTCGTAATGATACTAAGATGAATGAAATTGATGCACATATCACCTACTTCTTGCATGAACAATCATAGTCTGTTGTCTTATGGCATATCTTGCTTGCTTGTCACTGTCACTTGACTGTCAGATTCTCAGAATCCAGTAATACCCTTCGATAAATTTGAAATAACCATACATTCTATAATTAATGAAACTCTACATTTGGTGTTTTGTAATCCTCCTGACTAATTATAACTATGATGATTTGTCATCTTTGTCCATGAAAACTATCTGATATTGGGTGAAATGTAGCTCTTTATTCTGGTTTTTCACAAGAATCTGATAATATATAAAATTTGATTAAAAATGCCACATGCTAAACTAATACGACAGTGAACAATCCACTGTGATGCTAAATACGTTTGGGTTATTGTATTCTATTGAGTCAAAGCTCGGGTAGTAAAGAGCGACGATCTTATCCTCTAACACATTGTATTTCATATCATAAGAGCAACCTTATGTTTTAAATGTCTGAGATACTTCCTTTCAAAATTTTGTTCGTTTACTTTTGTCAGTTCCATGCCATTTAAATGCCTGTTGTGGACACCTATCATCAGTAACCTCTGCGTGCGTGTGCGCGCGTGTCCGTGCATATATATGTGCGTGCGTGTTCCCATATGTGAATAAAACAGTTAAACCTGACCTTCATAATTTTCTCAATAAATTCTAATATCCGACATCTGATATCTTAATATCTGAAGCCACTGAGAACACGAGAATCTACGAACATCTGTGGGTATTTGATACTCAATAACAAATAGTAGTTACACGTTATTGTAGGGCTGTGTGTTCAGACATTGCTTATTGTAGGGTTGTGTGGTTAGACACTGCTTAACCGGCTAAAGTCCATGAGAGAAATGTCGAATAGCCATTCGTGTCTTTAGGATCTCTGAAATTCCATTAGTCATTTCTGTCTTGTAACTCAGTGAGTGTACATCTGGGGTGGCGTCTATCGGGTCCCTGCTTACATGTCACAGTCACTTAACAGTAACTCCTCAACAGAGGTGCTATTTATGCTTCTATTGTGTTGTTTGCGCGTGATCGTGTTAATTACAGGATTAATTTAAACATGTTTGCTTAGCTGGAGTGGAATAATGCTAAGCTGGGTTCGTTATCTCTGTAGGGGAGAGATTGGGATAAAATCTATTGACTAATCGATATATAGAACAATACCAATTCCATATAAGATTGAATTTGTGACACGTCATTATCAAATTGATTCGAAGATGACACTAAACAGAGTAAACCAGTATGATTTTTTAAACTATTTATTTATATTTCTGCGTAAAGATATACTGGGCAGATGAAGAATATTGATTAATTGATATACAGAAGAAATCAAATTACATTTAAGATTAAATTTGTGGCCGTTAAACAGTTTGACATGTTAGCTGTTTATTGTTTAAATGTATGCTGATTGATTTTTCCCACATCGCCTGCAATGGATATTGTATTGCCGATGTTGCATTTGGAATGGTACTATTGGAATCACTGCTGGCAGAGAAACTATTGTGCCACAAAGAATAGTTATATTAAAAGCTTAATTATATATAACATTGCATGTGCCAGGGGACAGTGCCTGAATGAGTATGGGTGTTACCGAATGTCTCCACGAACCTGACTTGACCAGGAATCAGATTCTCCAACCACCGGCATACTAGGCTGTGTTCGATCAGTGATAGATTGTTGAACCACGTGATGGTTGTGTCATTTACAATTAGTCGTCGATTGAGTAGAAATAGAAGGCTCCATTTTTATATGTGTCCTGCACAGCTGTAGATAAACTCAAACACACACACCCCACCCCCACACCCCACCACCACCACCTCACGTTGTACGTGTGTATGGATAGATATTAACACGTTCAACCCTGAATTCTATATTTCAAGACAACTATATAGAGAAAATGTTACATATGTTAAAACTAATTTGGCTGGGAGATAGATATTGATGCCTATGGCAACAGCTGCCAGTAAAATTAGTTTCAAAATGTTCAACAGAATGTTTATAAAATTGTAGATTCACAAAAGTCATATGCTTCCGAATGTTACTGTCAGACATTTAACAATTTTGTGCCAGACCTACATCATTTGATTGTGATGTCATTTAGTGGGTAATGTATTTTTGTGTATGACGTCATACTTGAGTGATCGATCACATGGCTCTATTATGGCAGTGTGTTGTGGTCAAACAGCTGTCCATAAAGCTACACGTGGGATCAGGCGTCTGCAAACAAATCTTCTACTTATTATTTAGCTTCCTTGAAGCTGTATATCTATAACAGCTGGGCAGCCCAAAAGACAGCTCTAGATATGTCTTCAGAGGGCCATAAGTTCGATTTTAGTCACCACCATTATGGCTGGCATTAGGGTATTGTGGTTCCTACTCGATTACCATTCATTCTGTTTTTCTCAGCCTGCTCCAATTTCCAAAGCTTCGCTTACTATGTATTGTCAGTGTTCTTTCAAATATTCCGAGTTTCTTCTGGGGATTTCTTTTTAATTTCTATGTGATGCTTCTTCTATTGTTATTCCTTGAGCTTAAAATAGCGTCGCAGCAAATCACGTAATATGTAAATATAATTTGTTCTATATATCGGAGTACCAGAGTTATCTTTGTCAACCAGATCTGAAAACTCAACGACAAACTGAATGTACATCTCACCCAGCTTCACAAATTTTATGGTGACTGCCTAGGTCATCTTGAGTTTTTGTCTAAATATGGAGTCCGGAATTCCGGCTCGGTATTGATGGTATGGTGTCAAGATTCCATGAATGACCATGATACCGTGGATTTCTACTACCATAGCCAATCCCAGTCTCGTGTCACTGATCTTTTGACTGGCAGAACAATGATTTACCGATTGGTTAGTGTACATGTATTCATTTTTTATTCCGGTTTGGAACCTTTCTAGGTACTTACTACTTAGTCTAATGTTGATCTAAGTCAAGTTAAATTACAATGGTTCCTTTTACACAGCGTATTCAATTTCTGATATCACTGTACAGAGCTGTCTGTCTTCAAATCGTTCTCTCTAAGATTTTGTAGAAATAATTCACCAAAGACAGAAGCTTTACAACATCTCTGATTTCAACTAATTGTTTCCCAGATTCTTCCTGACTTATATCATCTCTGATTTCAACTACTCGTGTTCCTGATTTTTCCCCGGCTTATATCACCTCTGCTATCAACTACTTGTGTTCCGGATTTCGCCTTACTTATATCATATCTGACCTCATCTACTTGTGTTCCGGATTCTTCCTGACTTATATCATCTCTGATCTCAACTACGTGTGTTCCAGATTCTTCCTGAC
Source organism: Chaetoderma sp. LZ-2023a (assembly GCA_034401795.1). Classification (NCBI taxonomy): domain Eukaryota; kingdom Metazoa; phylum Mollusca; class Caudofoveata; order Chaetodermatida; family Chaetodermatidae; genus Chaetoderma; species Chaetoderma sp. LZ-2023a. The sequence goes on along the minus strand of CM067369.1, from coordinate 272,512,524 downwards.
CTATATCACCTATGATCTCATCTACTTGTGTTCTGTATTCTTCCTGACTTATATCATCTCTGATCTCAACTACTTGTGTTCCCGTGTCTGCCTGATTTATATATCATCTCTGATCTCAACTACCTGTGTTCCGGATTCTTCCTGACTTCTATCACCTATGATCTCAAGTACTTGTGTTCCAGTTTCTGCCTGATTTATATATCACCTATGATCTCAACTACTTGTGGTCTGGATTCTTCCTGGCTTATATCACCTATGATCTCAACTACTTGTCTTCCAGATTCTTCCTGACTTATGTCACCTATGATCTCAACTACCTGTGATCACGATTCTTCCTGACTTATATCACCTATGATCTCAACTACTTGTGTTCCAGATTCTTCCTGACTTATAGCATCTCTGATCTTAACTACTTGTGGTCTGGATTCTTCCTGGCTTATATCACCTATGATCTCAACTACTTGTGTTCCAGATTCTTCCTGACTTATGTCACCTATGATCTCAACTACTTGTGTTCCAGATTCGTTCTGACTTATATCATCTCTGATCTCAACTACTTGTGTTCCTGATTCTTCCTGGCTTATATCATCTCTGATCTCAACTACTTGTGTTCCGGATTCTTCCTGACTTATATCATCTCTGATCTCAGCTACTTGTGTTCCGGATTCTTCCTGACTTATATCATCTCTGATCTGAACTACTTGTGTTCCCGTTTCTGCCTGATTTATATATCATCTCTGATCTCAACTACGTGTGTTCTGGATTCTTCTTGACTTATATCATCTCTGATCTGAACTACTTGTGTTCCCGTTTCTGCCTGATTTATATATCATCTCTGATCTCAACTACTTGTGTTCTGGATTCTTCTTGACCTATATCACCTATGATCTCAACTACTTGTGTTCCAGATTCTTCCTGAATTATATCATCTCTGATCTCAACTACTTGTGTTCTGGATTCTTCCTGACTTATATCATCTCTGATCTCAACTACTTGTGTTCTGGATTCTTCCTGACTTATATCACCTATGATCTCAACTACTCGTTTTCTGGGTTCTTCCTAACTTATATTATCTCTGATCTCAACCACGTGTGTCCTGGATTCTTACTAACTTATATATCACTTCTGTTTGAACACAATAATAAGTTTCCAATCACATGCATCTTTTTATGGATTCCTCTGTATCATTCTCACAAGTTCTTTTTATTCAACCCTTGGTCGGATATAACTCAACTTTCCACCATCAGAAAAACATAATTTAGTGATGTTAGTCTTCATCGATCCCATTATTTTAGCTTGATATTTGGGATTTTATTGTTCTCGCGGCTGCCCTTTATGTAACGTTAATGACAGTCTTTGTACTGCTTCGTCCAGGCTGAGCAGAGCTTCTGCAATAGAAGATAGTAAGCATATAGTATTTCGACTCTAAATCGATTATTCCAATGGCATAGAACAGCAATAACCTTGCTTCAAAGTGTTGGCAAAATAATCAGCAAATAATACTATTATCACTAGCTAACGTTTTGATAATGCTTTAACTGAGATCCTTGTTGCAACAACTTTCAATCGAATTGTCCTCAGAATAATCGTGACTATTGTCACTAAATTTCTAGTTCGATTTTCTCCTAATCTTATTACCATACGATAATATTAAGGAGAGCATGTAGTACTTAGCATCACTAATGTGGACAGTAAAGATATAGAATGTCATAACGTCTAGTTCGTTCAAGGAGCCGCTGGTATATTGAGCATATATAATGGTACAACGTCTAGTTCGTTCAAGGAGCCACCAGCATGTTAACCATATAAAATGGTACACCGTCTAGTTCGTTCAAGGAGCCACTGGAATGTTGAGCATATATTATGGTACAGCGTCTAGTCCATTCAAGGAGCCGCCAGCATGCTAATCATATATAATATCATAACGTCTAGTTCATTCAAGGATCCGCTGGTATGTTGAGCATATATTATGGTACAGCGTCTAGTCCGTTCAAAGAGCTGCCAGCATGCTAAGCATATATAATGGTATAACGTCTAGTTCGTTCAAGGAGCCGCCGGTGCGTTAAGCATATATTATGGTACAACGTCTAGCTCGGTCAAGGAACCACCAGTATGCCAAGCATATATAATGCTACAACGTCTAGCTCATTCAAGGAGCCGCTGGTATGCTAAGCATATATAATGGTACAACGTCTAGTTCATTCAAGGAGCCGCTGGTATGCTAAGCATATATAATTGTACAACATCTAGTTCGTTCAAGGAGCTGCTGGTATGCTAGGCATATATAATGGTACAACATCTAGTCCGTTCAGGGAGCCACCGGATTGCTAAGCATATATAATGGGTACAATCTCTAGTTCGTTCAAGGAGCCATCGGTATGTTGTACAAATGGAGCCCTCTGCTATCCTATCATTCATGATTAAGTAAACCACAATCAGTCTAATAGTTAGAAGACAGTGCGGCTGGTCTAAGAAATCTACTATGACTCGGAATCGGCATTTCCCACATTGGGGATATTTCAGGAAATACTTTCCCGCTATGCATTGCCCACAACACTTCTCGCTGGTAAACGTGCCACGAGACGCACTAACAGTATTACTTTACCATTGGGCTCGGCTACAGAGCACTCTAAACAGTTTATATCAAGAACTGAGTTGATAATATTATTGAACTCATGCGTCATTGGAAAACTCATACAATTACCATACATTTATTATGTTAATTTTAATTTTGAAATCCCCCTAACTGTCCACTTGATTTAATCAAAGGAGGCATAATGATGTATTTGATATATGCAGCTCGGTGAAATTTATTTTGAAAATATAGAAAAATAATACACTTATAATATTTTAGACAATTGGATGCGCTTTCCAATGATGTATGACTTGAATAATATTGTGATTTTACTTTATCCTAGGAACGGTTTAAATTGCAATGCACTATAATGCAATCGTACCTCAATAGTATCGCAATGCACGTTGCCTGCTTGCTGCTGGTTGTTAGCGGTGGTGCTCTGAGAGTTGATTTAGTGTAATCTCGCCGTAATGACATTAATGTTGGAAAGGGGTATTGCCACAAACACTTCTCAGTTCAAAATCTTTAGAATATATATATGTAGGGGTGTAAATTTGTCATCATATGTGATGGTAGCAGCATGGTTTGTTTAAAGATATCCCTCCAATATGTCCATTTAGTTTTTGCTGTGGAATACTGCCTCCTACGAATTAAATACATATCATTACCAGCTTAACTGAATGGCTGAAGTATATTATCATAATACATGTGATTTGTTGTGATAGCATGGTGTGCATGTATGAGGAGAGATTGTTGTGATATCACCGTGTACATGTGTGATGCTTTTAACTATATCATTCGCTCAAATATATGGGATAGCCATTGTCTAGTATCTATGTATGAAATGAGAGAGAGAGGGAGAGAGAGAGAGAGAGAGAGAGAGAGAGGGAGGGAGGGAGGGAGAGAGAGAGAGCGTGCGTGCGTGCGTGTGCGCGTGCGTGCGTGTGTGCGTGCGTACGTGCGTGCGTGCGTGCGTGTGTTACATTAATGAGTTAATCATTATATAGAGCAATTACCATTGTATTTAACATTAAAGAGTCAATTTGATTTGGAACCGTGCTACCCAAAGTGTTATAGGTTAACCATGTTCTTATTTCTGCGACCTTATGCGTAGCAGTTCTTTAATAACACCGAAAGACCAATTGTCAGAGAACACATTGATAGTGCAGATAACTGGGCCAATAGGGGTGGGGTGGGGTTGGGGGTCTAATATTGGTCAGCATCGGCCTAGTATTAGTCAAGTACAGGCCCAGTAACCTGCATTATCTTGACTTTTTGCTCAATTAGAACAGAATACATGTATTTTAAACGGGCGTTCTATCATACATATAAGCATGTGAATTGATCATTTTGCATTCCGTTGGTACTATCTTAATGGACGTGAGCCTAATCTAGATGCACTGCTGATTAACTAATAATAATGTCCATAGCATGTGCGTTATGTGCATGGCTTTATACTAGCTAAAACCAATTTGCCATCTCCGGAACCACAGGTTTAAAATATCGCACATCCACGTCCTTACAGGCACAACTGCTCTTGCGCAATTTTGTAACGCCATGCTATAATGCGCAAGATGGTGGTGACAGCTATGAAATTAAATATTACCAAATAACATGAAAAAATATGTTCTGTACGTGATCCGGTGTGATCTGAACATCCTTCGTTGACAGCTATTTGCATATCTGTCAACATTTTTTATTAGAAGGCCGTAACTATTTGATTTACAAAATACTTAAATAATCTTACAAACTTGAAATATGGCCCTTGTGGACTTGCTGCCAGCAATGCATGGTTATTTCTTGCAGATGTGGGATTTCTCTGGTGAGATAATACATGCATATATCGTCATTATTTGTGGTATTAGATCCTTAACCTGTTTCTCACTTTACCAAAGATCATTCTTATATCCATTGCTGGTGTTTATCTACCTTTGGTGGCTTTAACATTGCATCAGAATTCGTGGGTTCATTTCAATACCACATCCAGACTAGCATCTCAACCCCTCATCTAATAGTTCGCTTAGACGCAGAAAGTCCACAACATTTAGATGGTCGCTTTGACGCAGAGCCTCCACATAATCTAGATGCTCGCTTTGACGCAGAGCCTCCACATAATCTAGATGGTGGACTTGACACATTGCCTACACATCAGCTTTATGGTTGCTTTGACACTGTGCCTACACATCAGCTTTATGGTTGCTGTGACACAGTGCCTACACATCAGCTTTATGGTTGCTTTGAAACGGTGCCTACACATCAGCTTTATGGTTGCTCTGACACAGTGCCTACACATCAGCTTTATGGTTGCTTTGAAACAGTGCCGACACATCGACTTTATGGTTGCTTTGACACAGTGCCTACACATCAGCTTTATGGTTGCTTTGACAGATTGCCTACACATCAACTTTATGGTTGCCTTGACACATTGCCTACACATCAGCTTTATGGTTGCTTTGACACATTGCCTACACATCAGCTTTATGGTTGCTTTGACACATTGCTTACACATCAGCTTTATGGTTGCTTTGACAGGTTGCCTACCCATCAGCTTTATGGTTGCTTTGACACAGTGCCTACACATCAGTGTTATGGTTGCTTTGACACAGTGCCTACACATCAGCTTTATGGTTGTTTTGACACAGTGCCTACACATCAGCTTTATGGTTGTTTTGACACAGTGCCTACACATCAGCTTTATGGTCGCTTTGACACAGAGCCTCCCCATAATCTAGATAATCGCTTTGAGCCTCCATATATTGTAGATAGTGTCTTTGACACAGAGCCTCCCTATATTGTAGATGGTTGCTTTGACACAGAGCCTTAACATAATGTAGATGGTTACTTTGACACAGAGCCTTCACATAATGTAGATGGTTGCTTTGACACAGAGCCTCCACATAATGTAGATGGTTACTTTGACACAGCGCCTCCACATAATGTAGATGGTTGCTTTGACACAGAGCCTTCACATAATGTAGATGGTTGCTTTGACACAGAGCCTCCACATAATGTAGATGGTTGCTTTGACACAGAGCCTCCACATAATGTAGATGGTTGCTTTGACACAGAGCCTTCACATAATGTAGATGGTTGCTTTGACACAGCGCCTCCACATAATGTAGATGGTTGCTTTGACACAGAGCCTCCACATAATGTAGATGGTTGCTTTGACACAGCGCCTCCACATAATGTAGATGGTTGCTTTGACACAGAGCCTCCACATAATGTAGATGGTTGCTTTGACACAGCCTCCACATAATGTAGATGGTTGCTTTGACACAGAGCCTCCACATAATGTAGATGGTTGCTTTGACACAGAGCCTTCCACATAATGTAGATGGTTGCTTTGACACAGAGCCTCCACATAATGTAGATGGTTGCTTTGACACAGAGCCTTCACATAAGGTAGATGGTTACTTTGACACAGAGCCTCCACATAATGTAGATGGTTGCTTTGACACAGAGCCTTCACATAATGTAGATGGTTGCTTTGACACAGAGCCTCCACATAATGTAGATGGTTGCTTTGACACAGAGCCCCCACATAATGTAGATGGTTGCTTTGACACAGAGCCTCCACATAATGTAGATGGTTGCTTTGACACAGAGCCTTCACATAATGTAGATGGTTGCTTTCACACAGAGCCTTCACATGATGTAGATGGTTGCTTTGACACAGAGCCTCCACATGATGTAGATGGTTGCTTTGACACAGAGCCTCCACATAATGTAGATGGTTGCTTTGACACAGAGCCTTCACATAATGTAGATGGTTGCTTTGACACAGAGCCTCCACATAATGTAGATGGTTGCTTTCACACAGAGCCTTCACATCATGTAGATGGTTGCTTTCACACAGAGCCTTCACATAATATAGATGGTTACTTTGACACAGAGCCTCCACTTAATGTAGATGGTTGCTTTGACACAGAGCCTCCACATAATGTAGATGGTTGCTTTGACACAGAGCCTCCACATAATGTAGATGGTTGCTTTCACACAGAGCCTCCACATAATGTAGATGGTTGCTTTGACACAGAGCCTTCACATGATGTAGATGGTTACTTTGACACAGAGCCTCCACATAATGTAGATGGTTGCTTTGGCACAGAGCCTTCACATAATGTAGATGGTTGCTTTGACACAGAGCCTCCACATAATGTAGATGGTTGCTTTGACACAGAGCCTTCACATAATGTAGATGGTTGCTTTGACACAGAGCCTTCACATAATGTAGATGGTTACTTTGACACAGAGCCTCCACATAATGTAGATGGTTACTTTGACACAGAGCCTTCACATAATGTAGATGGTTACTTTGACACAAAGCCTCCACATAATGTAGATGGTTGCTTTGACACAGAGCCTCCACATTATGTAGATGGTTGCTTTCACACAGAGCCTTCACATAATGTAGATGGTTGCTTTGACACAAAGCCTCCACATAATGTAGATGGTTGCTTTGACACAAAGCCTCCACATAATGTAGATGGTTGCTTTGACACAGCGCCTCCACATAATGTAGATGGTTGCTTTGACACAGAGCCTTCACATAATGTAGATGGTTGCTTTGACACAGAGCCTCCACATAATGTAGATGATTGCTTTGACACAGAGCCTTCACATAATGTAGATGGTTACTTTGACACAGAGCCTCCACATGATGTAGATGGTTACTTTGACACAGAGCCTCCACATGATGTAGATGGTTGCTTTGACACAGAGCCTTCACATAATGTAGATGGTTGCTTTGACACAGAGCCTCCACATAATGTAGATGGTTGCTTTGACACAGAGCCTCCACATAATGTAGATGGTTGCTTTGACACAGAGCCTTCACATAATGTAGATGGTTGCTTTGACACAGTGCCTTCACATAATGTAGATGGTTGATTTGACACAGAGCCTTCACATAATGTAGATGGTTACTTTGACACAGAGCCTCCACATAATGTAGATGGTTGCTTTGACACAGAGCCTCCACATAATGTAGATGGTTGCTTTGACACAGAGCCTCCACATAATGTAGATGGTTGCTTTCACACAGAGCCTTCACATAATGTAGATGGTTGCTTTCACACAGAGCCTTCACATAATGTAGATGGTTACTTTGACACAAAGCCTCCACATAATGTAGATGGTTGCTTTGACACTGAGCCTCCACATAATGTAGATGGTTGCTTTGACACAGAGCCTTCACATAATGTAGATGGTTACTTTGACACAGAGCCTCCACATAATGTAGATGGTTGCTTTGACACAGCGCCTCCACATAATGTAGATGGTTGCTTTGACACAGAGCCTTCACATAATGTAGATGGTTGCTTTGACACAGAGCCTCCACATAATGTAGATGGTTGCTTTGACACAGAGCCTCCACATAATGTAGATGGTTGCTTTGACACAGAGCCTCCACATAATGTAGATGGTTGCTTTGACACAGAGCCTCCACATAATGTAGATGGTTGCTTTGACACAGAGCCTTCACATGATGTAGATGGTTGCTTTGACACAGAGCCTCCACATAATGTAGATGGTTGCTTTGACACAGAGCCTTCACATAATGTAGATGGTTGCTTTGACACAGAGCCTTCACATAATGTAGATGGTTGCTTTGACACAGAGCCTTCACATAATGTAGATGGTTGCTTTGACACAGAGCCTTCACATAATGTAGATGGTTGCTTTCACACAGAGCCTCCACATAATGTAGATGGTTGCTTTGACACTGAGCCTTCACATAATGTAGATGGTTGCTTTGACACAGAGCCTTCACATAATGTAGATGGTTACTTTGACACAGAGCCTTCACATAATGTAGATGGTTGCTTTTACACAGAGCCTCCACATAATGTAGGTGGTTGCTTTGACACATAGCCTTCACATAATGTAGATGGTTGCTTTGACCCAGAGCCTTCACATAATGTAGATGGTTACTTTGACACAGAGCCTTCACATAATGTAGATGGTTGCTTTGACACAGCGCCTCCACATAATGTAGATGGTTGCTTTAACACAGCGCCTCCACATAATGTAGATGGTTGCTTTGACACAGAGCCTTCACATAATGTAGATGGTTGCTTTGACACATAGCCTTCACATAATGTAGATGGTTGCTTTGACACAGAGCCTCGACATAATGTAGATGGTTACTTTGACACAGAGCCTCGACATAATGTAGATGGTTACTTTGACACAGCGCCTCCACATAATGTAGATGGTTGCTTTGACACAGCGCCTCCACATAATGTAGATGGTTGCTTTGACACAGAGCCTTCACATAATGTAGATGGTTGCTATGACAAAGAGCCTTCACATAATGTAGATGGTTGCTTTGACACAGAGCCTCCACATAATGTAGACCTGGCTACTCGTGATATCTTTATTTTGTATATATCCTACTGTATAGTATCAATATTGATAAATCGGGTTATATATTTTAAGCATAAATACATGGGCAGATCTCATATTTCAGAATTCAAATAATACAACTATGTTCTGTTTCCTGATGGATGAGAATGTGCATTCTCTCAAATTTACCAGTAACTGCATGTAATGTTGTATCTTGTTTGTGTTTTTTAAATTCTTAAATCCACAACGAACGACAGTTGACTTTAATAGAACGATGCAAGTGAGAATTAAAAATAACAATTATATGCTAAAATTATTTTGATAGTTAACGCTGCATGGTGTGTGAAGAGATATAATGGCCCTTTCCAGTTTTAGCTATGCCCCGCCCATCTCTAGCTAAGGATCACCTACACCTCGCTTGTGTTGGGATAGATCCATCCCCGAACGCTCTGACTATCAATTTCCAGAAAACTTTACAGGTAAGCTGTTGGATGTTTTGAAACTAATTTGACTGTGCACTGCTGCTGCCTATGACAACTACAGCGCGCAGGCAAATTAGTTTCAATATATTCAACACAATATTCATTAAAAAGTAAGACAAACAATTCGCTTAGTCTGTCTTTAATTAAGCGTTCGTGACGTACTTACCCACGCCATTCATGACGGCATAGATTATGATGTCATCCTACACCTCGCGTAATTGATTATGATTGATGGATACACTGGAAAAGTCCATTCAATCTCTGCTTGTCTAGGTTTTTTTCTAGGCCTTTGTGATTGTGACTAATATTGAATCATGTGTAAGACAGTTTGGTCAAGGAATATCTTTCACTGTGGAAATGAGGTTGAATAAACAATGACTATTAACCTAAGCACACAGTTTTCCGACGACGTGGATTCATTATTTAATATGAAAAGAATAAATTGTCCCAGGCACATGAAAAGCCAATCATTGTAATTAAAGAATGGAACAGCAATTGGTATACATACAGCACCTTTCAGCACCCGAATAACAAAATGCTGACGAGATGGGTGTGAAATGGTTGACCTCGCAACATAAAAGTGGGGCTCGCATTTCAGCATAAGAATGTGGACGCCATGCTTCAAATGGCAAAATGCTCTGTCAGACTATTTGCTCTCAACATAAACCATCCCCTTCGATGCGACTCAGTCAGGAAATATTCATTCCATTAAACAGAGTTTGTTGACCTTGATATTGTTTTCTCAACTTTTTGTCGGACAGCATAATCAATAATCTCTAGTACAGACTGTGAGCCAGAGGACGAACCAGCGATCGCTAGAGAAACTCTGTGTAAACACGAGAATAAACTAAATCTTTGTTGTCTATGCTAGTAATAGTAATAGCAGTAACATTAGTAGTAGTAGTAGTAGTAGTAGTAGTAGTAGTAGTAGTAGTAGTAGTAGTAGTAGTAGTAGTAGTAGTAGTAGTAGTAGTAGTAGTGGTAATGGTGGTAGTAGTAGTAGTGGGGTAGTAGTAGTGGTAGTAGTAGTAGTAGTAGTAGTAGTAGTAGTAGTAGTAGTTGTAGTAGTAGTAGCAGTAGCAGTGGCAGTGGCAGTGGCAGTGGCAGTGGCCGTGGCCGTGGCCGTGGCAGTGGCAGTGGTAGTGGTAGTTAGTGGTAGTGGTAGTTACATGGTTATGCAAATTTAATCACACCATCAACAAAAACTTCTCGGAATTAAATGTTTTGCCCCATTGCCGATAAGCATCATATGTCAGTGAGATTGACCGTTGACCTTGTAACCTCAATAACATCACGCGTAGTCAGCATATGCAATCTTGGATCCAAGCTTGGTTTCAAAAGGGTCACAAAACCCTAAATATCAGCTAAGGAGTTTTCTAAACGAAAACACTTAACAGTGGAAAACATAATTTTCTACGAAGGTCACAGTTAATTGACCTTTGAACGCAATGTCACCATGTGGATTCTTAGCATCATATGTAACTATGAATCCAAACTTAGGTACGATAGACATGACCAGGTCTGAAAAATAAGCCAAAACTATTTGCTTAAAGCAAGACAACATCGTCGTCGTAATATTGGTGATCCATATGTCTCGCTTCTGTCTTCTGGGTGAGACAAAATTAATGCGTTGAAACTGAACCAGTACGACCAATGGAAGATTCCAGTTTCTCCGTCAATCATATGACGTATTAATCAAATACGTGATCTGTAGGATTATGTGATACTCAATTATCGTAGCTAAGTTTATCACAAATGTTTAATTGATGATGGATTGAGTGCATGAGTGCATGTGCGCATGTGTGTGTGTGCGAGCAGGTGCGTGTGTGTGTGTGTTCACGTGTGCGTGTGTGCGTTCGTGCGTGCGTGCGTGCGTGCGTGCGTGAGTGTGTGCGTACGTTCGTGCGTGCGGGCGTGTGTGCGTGCGTGTGTGTGTTATAAAATGTTATGTGTGATGCTGTGGTACCTTTGTGTTTTGCTACGGCAATAAATTGCGAAGGCTCCCGCCTTCGTCTTGAGCATGAAATGAATCAATCTCATTGGTCGCCTCGTGCAAAATTTTATTTCGTCCTCAGAGTGATTTAGACACTGCTTGCAGAAATTTATCTTATTGTTGCTTTATTTGCCAATGCTAATCAATTATTTTACAATAAATACATACAATTTCTTCAATTGCAACAAATATCTTATTGTCGGTATTGCTGTAGATATATCGTGATCCTGGTTAGCAGAGGCTTTAATAATTTTTCTGTTCAAGAAATCTATTTTGGTCGATACCTATCGCGGCTGTTCTATTGTTTTTTTTGTCAATATTAGTTTCCGATAATAAACAGGGTATTAATGTATTCATTAAAATATTTATGAATCCAAAATCAGCCAATCAGGACGTGACGTGACAGCACTATATCGTCCCACACCCCATAAACGGAAGATTGGACCGTTGTGGTGTATTGCCTTTATTATGACACATTCACAAGCTACTGTCGCACAACAATTATTTATTATGTCTGTGCAAACTAACTATATGTGGAATTATTACATACTCTGACATGGGTTGGATCTAATGCTTGCTTCAGCTTGCTTTGTCTGCTGTAATCCATCACATGTGCACGTTTATTAAGCCGAATAACAGCTAAAATCGTGTCATTGGATTAATGGTGCATGCCAATAGACAGTCGTAAAATACCTCGAATGTGGACATGTTTATGTTTCCACTCATTTTCCTGCGTATGACTGGTTACTTCCGACCAGAAGATGGAAACGGATTTTTTCTATAAGCGATTCCTTTGGAAGATACATGCATAAGATGGTATGACAATGTTAAAATTGTATATTGTTAGACGTTTAGCTTATGTATTTCAATGCAAGGGTATTAGAAAAGTTTTAGCATATGAAGATTTTATGTCATATAAATTATTGTAATTTTTAAAGCTATGAAATTTGACTAGAGACATGTATCCCTGATTCAACTTCAGAACCAATAAAATGTATTAATTTATATGTCACGAAATCCTCATATGCTAACATTTATTCCATTCATTACATTGAGGTTTAAAATTCAATTTTCACATCTTTAGTTTCAAGCAGTTTGGTGAGAATGTGGGACATTAAATTCCAATTGGACTAGTCGATATTTCTTCTCAAGTTAGAATGTGTGTATGCCATCTTTCGTAGACTAGCGAAATTTTGGGATGTTGTATATTTTAAGTCAGATATATTTTATCTCCTGCATTCAATGCTGTTATAAAATGAGTTAAGCTTTCCTTTAAATGTGCTAAAATCATAAGGACATGTGAAATATGTAGCATATTCATTACGAGTTTTCTGTGGTGATGGACGAATGATTAATCATTGTACATAAAACATTGTAATTGGCAACTTAATCTGACAATAAACCACTATTGAATTAAAACACAGCGCCATATATACCGTTGAAACATTCAACACATCTCTTAGTTACTTTTCATCACCTCAGCTTGCAGATATAAATCTTACGGTTTGTGACTTGCTGACTTGTTATTTTAATAGGGACATTATTAGTTCCTATTTCTCCTTGATACCGTGTTTCTCACTTTAACGTGTGTAGTTATGTATACTTGCATCATAGCCAAAGGGGTAGTCCAAACCAGTTTGATATATCAGTATAGTTGACATTGTCATAGATGTGTAATTATTGCACGGTAGCTATATGCGTTTCACAAAAGTGAACCCATTGTTTGCTCTAACAAAACACACTGAGGACATATAACAGTACAAAGGCTGGTCCCCTAAATGAGTTCACATTCTGAGTGATTTTGATGTGAGGATGAGGACAAAAATGTTTCCCATATGTGCTTTTGTCGGCAGAGTGACAAGTAACGATGCTATGAAGCAGCCTGCTGCCCAAATCATAAAGAACTGTTATGGTGACTTCATAGCTGAATTGGTGTGGCAAACACATCTCTGGTAACAATGGCACTCAATCAAATTACCGACAAACATCTCTAGCTTGTGTATATGTTACATGTTATTTGTGGCCATATTGTGAAGCCTCGCATGATGGATCAGCGTTACACTAACTAACTGTTAATCTGAACAGATATGACAGCCACAGATGCTCTCCAGTGCGTACCATGAACTGGCTGTTAATCTGAACATGTATTGCAGACCCAGGTGCTCTCCAGCGCATACCATGAACTGGCTGTTAATCTGAACCTGACAGACCCAGCTGCTCTCCAGCGAATACCATAAACTGGCTGTTAATCTGAACCTGACAGCCCCAGCTGCTCTCTAGCGCGTACCGTGAACTGGCTGTTAATCTGAACATGTATGACAGCCCCATGTGCTCCCCAGCGCATACCATGAACTGGCACTGCGATCTGATAGAGGTTGGATGATAGACATGTTTATTCTTGTTGCCATGAAAACACTCAATAGATCGACCGACTTTGATGACTGTCAGTGATAGTTCGGAGAGCACAGCGGATAGGACAGATGTCAAACAGATAAATACTTGTTTATATTTGATTGGAACTACAGAAATGAGAGACAGCAAATATGTGATAGAATGCACGAATGAATGAATGAATGAAACGAATGTAAATGGGCCGAACGAATGAACGAAGGATTGAAAGAACAAATAAACAAACTCATGGATAAATGAATGATCGAATTAGTGGATGAATGAATGAATGAATGAATGAATGAATGAATGAATGAATGAATGAATGAATGAATTAATGAATGAATGAATGAATGAGGGAATCAATAAATGCGATGAACAAATAAACTAATTAATCAAAGAACAAAGTACGGAATGAACGAACAACCACATGAGTAAATGACTGAATGAATGAGCAGACAAATGAAACAATGAACTAATGAAGGAATGAACAAAGGAATGAATGCATGGACTGATGAACGAATTAACGAACGAATGCATGAGTGAACAAATGAATGAATGAACAAACAAACAAACATATGAATGCATGAACAAGCAAATCAATGAGCGATCAAATAAATGGATGAATGAATTAAGAACCACATGGGAATGAATAAATGAAGTATTGAATGAACGAACAAAGGAATTAACAAACACATGATCGAAGAGCAAACAAATGAATGAGTACACAAATGAACAAATGAATTAACAAATGAACGAATGAACGAATATATGACTGTATGAATGAATGAATACATGAACGAATGAACGAACGAACGAATGAATAGCTGAACGAGTGAATGAATGAATGAGCAAACAGACAAGAACGCGGACTGGTGGGCGGCCAGGTTGTCTGGCGGGGGGGGGGGGTGGTTAGCAGGCGGGTCGTTAGGCAGTCAATAAGGCAGGAGGGTTGTTAGGCAGGCAGGCAGGCAGGCAGGCAGATGGGTAGATGAATGGATGGACGGATGGATGGATGGATTGATGCTCAAACGAATGGGTGGGAAAACAGGCAGACATACAATCCTCGCTTTCATTTATGTGATAAAGGTGACAAGGAACGAGATGTGTTTATCAAGCATGTGTATAAAGAATAAATAGAGTTACTGTCAGTAAAATGTCGTCTGCACATGATTAGTGTCTGTGTATTTGACAGATCTTCCCGGATCTTGTCATCTGTTGCCATAGATACATGTATCATATTCAGGTGTAGCTGAGCTGTCTGACATCACTCACTTAATCTTTAATTTGACATTTAGCTTTCCGTTGTCACTGTTCAAAATAATGAATGTGCATTCTGAGTGGCCTCTCGTTAAAAATCTTTGCATGTCAGCAGAGAGCGTGGTGTCTGGAAATATGTGAATTAGGACTATCAGAAAATAGATAAATTAACAAATGCGGATATATGCCACTTCAAAATAAACATTCAACAAGAAACAATTTGTGGACACTTCCAGGGCCCAGGCATTTCGAAAGCAGTGGCAAATTCTCATCTTCTTTTCATGTGCTCTTGGACAATGAATGAATTTAGCATATTTGTGAGTTTTTGCGGCCTTTCTTGACTGCCAACGATAAGATTCTATAGAACCTATATCTGGAACTCTTGAGATTGGTCTTGATTTGGTTCTATGTCTCCTTGTCCTTATTCAAAATCATTAGGGTGGTGTAGTCAATAGATCCTTATTTAATGCTGTCCATGCAGTCTGGTAGGAGGAGAAAAGAAGGAATCTAACTGCCACATCTACATATATCTGTTTCTGGTTGTTATTTAAAGTCTTTACTGAGATAACAAACTGCGTTGTTTTAATGTCACTCTCCAGAATTCGAATCCATCAGCAGTATGGCGTGTGCTCTTAATCTGGGAACGGTGTGTGCAGAAACGATCTACAAATATAAAGACAATAATTATAGATCAGCGCGCATGGCAAAATTGTTTGATTAGGCCAAGCAAATGCTGGTTTGTGCATGATCTAATTGCACGAATATCATGTCTAGTTTATGTGTTTTAATTTTGTCTAGCTTGCACTAACAGCGTGCCTACTTTACGCATAAATGTTAGCTAGTTTCGCTTGAGAATGTTGGTTAATTTTCAATTAAATGTAGGCTATTACAGAGGAAATATTGGTTAGCTTGCGCTGAAATGCTGCCTACTCTGCCTTGAACTAGTTGTTAGTTTGTACTGAAATGCTGGCTAATTTGTATGGAAATGTTGGCTAGGTTGTCATATATTCGTAATTTACTGTCTGATACGTTTTGCATTTCGTTGTTGCTAGACTCCTGGACACTGGTTCGTAAAGTTGGCAAAACTCATATTAAAAGTGTAACATATGACACCTTAATAAAATTTGTCCTTGGGCATACTACTTCTTCTAAAGATACCATCATATTTGGAGGCAAAACGCGCAATAAGTGACTATAAATGGTGTGTGGGTTTTCTTCAAGGTTTTGCACGCTCGAAAAATAATGATTTCTGTTCCCAGATTTCTGACAACAAAAATCTCCGGAAATTGATTACATCATATTTAAGGACAACATTGTCTCCATTCCCGATCATAGAAACACATCATCTAATTTATCATCATCTGCCCTCAGATACTAATAGCTTTCCTAATAACATGTTTATATTTTCCTGATGTTAGTGGCAGTTGTTATGAAATTGGAAATTAACTGATGACCGTCGAGCAGCAGAGAGTCATTTCGATTGTAGATTAAATATTTGCTTGGCCTGCACGTTGGCACCGACTAAGCACACATATTTAGAATTTCTGGAACATTAAACACTTAATCGTCAAGCCAGACAACCAGTCCCTGCAGTGGACGTGAGTAATATTCATTTGTCAACAGAAAGCTATCTTGTAAAGTCCAGTCCTAAATTTATTGAAAAAATCATTCTCTGGGCCTGCAAAATCTAAGATATTCTGGTATCTGGAATGGTCATATATGTCACAAGGTTCTGCCAGATTATGCGTTTGGGAAAATATATGGTATTCAAACATATATACTGATTGACACCTAGCTAATATGTACATCGAAGTGATCCATCACTAGTGAGCGAAGCCTCACATTATTACCACAAATGTTCTGTAACAATCACTGCAACAATTATGTTGTTTGAAGGATTGTTATTGTTCTCACAGATTGGTGAAATGTTTTTATTGTCGTCTTTCACATTTGAAGAAGGATGTTATGCGGACACTGGATATCATTGGAATTGAAGACTTTATATTATCTTCTAACACATCCACACGTGATTAATCCGTCCAAGTTACTAGCCGCTTAGGAATTGTGTTGCCAGATCAGCCTATTATGTCTTCTATTCATTTCTATGATGGGTCCCATATCGGTGTCACTAGCCATATGAGATTAGTTACGACGCCTTCTTTTGTTCGTTGGTTCATAGCCACATTCACCATACATTCTCGAAACTGCAACACCATTTATGTTAAAGGTAATTTCCTTGCCTTTGCGCAAATGATAGTTTTACTGTGCATTACTCTGTAACAATGGCAACATCGTACCCCTTTAACCTGTTCAAAAGGTATGAATTATTCCACTAACTGAAATGCAGTTATATATGAGGAGACTTTCTGGGTTAAACGACGGGAAACATTGTATAACTAATAAAATATTTATTAATCAAGCAGTACAGCATGTCTGACGCATCTATATCTATCGACTGGAGCAGATGTGGAAAAGCAATTGAACGAACGTTTTAAATGTTTGAAATGTTTCAATCATTCTTAATACATTGTACACAGATATTTTGATATTAAATTGCAGCATTGCTTTAGATGGTCATCAGCCATGTCATACCCGATGTAAACCAACAAACCCACCACTCGAGTATACGTCTATGTGGGGTGGGGTGGGGTGAGAGGCTGTGTGGATGGGATGGGGTGGGGTGGGAGGTTCTGTGTGGGTGGAAGGGGTCGGGTGGGTTGGGTTGGGAGGGTGTGTGGGTTGGAGCTGTGTGGGGTTGGAGGGTGCGGTGGCTTTGAGAGGGTGAGGGGGCGGTGTGGAGGGGAGATGAGAATTTGCTCTAATTTTCGCTGACATATCTGTCACGTGATTTAATTAATCTGTTAGATGTAGTGTTGTGCAGGATGGCTGGCGTGCCAAATGCTCAATAAGTCAAGCACACGCTCAAAGTGGCAAATATGTACAAATAGTCTCTATTGATTACATTTTTCTATGGCGTTGGAATTAATTGTGTGCACTATATATGGCCTTGGCGGAGAGCAAAGCTCAATAAATCAGTCCTATACCATTCAAACAAATTAGACATCTCTTAAGGTCCGTGGAGAGTTCTGGTCACTTGCCATCAACCTGACTAGATTTATATAAGCTGATGTTCTATTGCTGGATGAATGGTGACCACAATCAATGTGTAAATCTTTTCTGATAGAGATGATAGCTGTCTCCTAAATGAGAAAGTTATTAGCTTTTAGCTCCTAAATGAGAAAGTTATTAGCCTTTAGCTCATAAATGGGAAAGTTATTAGCCTTTAGCTCATAAATCTGAAAGTTTAATAACTTTCTCATTTATGAGCAAAAAGCTAATAACTTGCTCATGCTTAAATATAGATAAATTGGCGGCTTCAGTTCAGATGCTTCTGCGAGATGTGACGTCTAGATGCACCATCAGTTTAATCTGTGAATAGGGACTCCACTTTTAGCCAAGCTCCGCCTATTTTGTACGCATTGTAGATATGGGATTGTCTCATGGGAAGTCATGACCCCGCCGGATGTTTTATATTTACGAGTAAGTCCTAAAGTGAAATTCATATTTGAAAATACCAGGTGAGCTAATGGACCGAGTGACTGATGTATTATTATTTAGTTAAGTATTACAAGGTACTAGTTGACATCAGCCAGAGCTGATGATGAACGGTTTCGGCGAAACCTAATTGAGGTTGGATGAAGTTTCATCCCTAAAATTGAATAGATTAAAATAGGTCCTACGGTTCTGAGTTGATGTGTATCTGGAAATAGTTGAGATAAAAGTTGTTGCTGCGGGCGGAATCAGCACACTCTTTTATAATATTCAGCAGTCGTTTGGATCAGTAGTTTAGGAAATAATCAATGGATAAGAATCGATGGAATCGTATGTGACAAACTGACTATAGTTGATGACGATAGGCATTCTGATTCTCATACGAGAATAGAACCACATCAGCTGGCAGTGAGATCATACAGCTCATGTGCCTATTAACGCTATTATCCTACAGGCTTATTCACAATAGGCAATGGACAGGACATAGACATTGTAGCGTCCTGTAGGAATTAATAACACAATCGATATTTGTATATCAACTATATGTCAATAATACAATGGCATGCTACAACAACACATTCCATAATGTTGTTAGTTAGCTGACAGATCGCATCAAATCAGAACCAGCCAACACCGCTTTGCCTATGTGCAGCAGTAGCTCCATAGAAGAATAGCCCAGAGTTTGATTGGTCAGAATGACGTCACGATCAATGAGCGTCGATCAAACTCTGTGGCAGAGAATTAAATGGAACAAGTTTCAGAGTAGAAATTGAAATGTAAGTGATCACGGATTGGTCAGGACGACCGACAGTTACTAGATAG
Source organism: Chaetoderma sp. LZ-2023a (assembly GCA_034401795.1). NCBI lineage: Eukaryota > Metazoa > Mollusca > Caudofoveata > Chaetodermatida > Chaetodermatidae > Chaetoderma > Chaetoderma sp. LZ-2023a. The sequence goes on along the minus strand of CM067369.1, from coordinate 272,493,101 downwards.
AAGCTTCTAGGAGGGAATAAGCAGAGGTTGATTGGCGGACTGATTATCCAGACCAGTCAAGCTGTGCTTATACCCTACCTAGAAGAATCATTAGAACAAAGTATACATATTACGATATGTATATAACTATATATCGTAATATGTATAGATCTTCAGAGCTGCTGAAGGGAATAAATAAGGCACTTTGCCGTTTGTAGAATCAATCAATCCAACACCAGGGTTCCGTAGACATCATCAGTGCTACGTTAGCTTAGAGTAGACATTGTATCAGTACTAGCCAAGTACTGCCGATAGAGAATTATCAAAGTATTTTATTCAAGTTGTACAGTTAAGTTAGCTTTGTTATTAAAAATTGCATCTTGCCAACGCAAGACACGAGTTTGGTTTTCATTAAAGTAAGGACTCTAGAGTGGAGAGAAACACTCCACCGAAGCCAGGAATCTTCTTATCGTCAGATAGGCCCGATAGTCACAAAGAAATATCGTCGCACCTCATCAGCGACGAGGCGAGCCGACTATCACCCTTTGCTTCTCTGGTAAGAGGTTGTCGCAGCAACGTTTCGACATCATAATCTTACCATTGCCGTAGTAGGAAATATCATCAGTTAAGAAACCACCCGGAGATCCAAAATCTTCAGCATGTTTGAAATCATTTTAACAATTTAAAACCTGCATTCGCAATCCTATTTTAAATGTAACTGTACAGGCAGTAAAGGAGGGCTGTTGAATATTCGGAAACTAATTTGAGCAACAGCTTCCAGTCAAATTAGTTTCAAACTACTCAACAGAATGTGTATTCATTAATATTGTAAACAGGGGCGCCTTAAGCAAATTTAAGGCGGGGTTAGGCGAGGTTCCACCTGAAGGCACACTGGATAGCATTGTCTAGAGGAAGATCTAAAAGGGGTGTTCCTCTCTCATAGGCAGGTGATCGGGGATACCAACCCACCCACCCAACCACCACAAGAAAAACATTGAAAGGTGCAGCATCTAAGAATCGGGTTTCTGTAGTCTGAGTTACCTATGATCCATGTATGAATGTTAGAGAAATGTTGAATTTGTGTGCTCTTGGTCAATTGAGCCTCTTTCCATTTTGCACTATAGTGAACAATATTATCCTCTGATGCATGCAGCATGCCCGCTTCTTGTCAACTGTAAACTGTGATTAAGCGTTGGCCATCTCTCATGGGCGTGCATGCATACGCGCATACGTGCATGCAAGTGCGAGCGTGTGTGTGTGTGTGTGTGTGTGTGTGTGTGTGTGTGTGTGTGTGTGTGTGTGTGTGTGTGTGTGTGTGTGTGTGTGTGTGTGTGTGTGTGTGTGTGTGTGTGTGTGTGTGTGTGTGTGTGTGTGTGTGTGTGTGTGTGTGTGTGTGTGTGTGTGTGTGTGTGTGTGTGTGTGTGTGTGTGTGTGTGTGTGTGTGTGTGTGTGTGTGTGTGTGTGTGTGTGTGTGTGTGTGTGTGTGTGTGTGTGTGTGTGTGTGTGTGTGTGTGTGTGTGTGTGTGTGTGTGTGTGTGTGTGTGTGTGTGTGTGTGTGTGTGTGTGTGTGTGTGTGTGTGTGTGTGTGTGTGTGTGTGTGTGTGTGTGTGTGTGTGTGTGTGTGTGTGTGTGTGTGTGTGTGTGTGTGTGTGTGTGTGTGTGTGTGTGTGTGTGTGTGTGTGTGTGTGTGTGTGTGTGTGTGTGTGTGTGTGTGTGTGTGTGTGTGTGTGTGTGTGTGTGTGTGTGTGTGTGTGTGTGTGTGTGTGTGTGTGTGTGTGTGTGTGTGTGTGTGTGTGTGTGTGTGTGTGTGTGTGTGTGTGTGTGTGTGTGTGTGTGTGTGTGTGTGTGTGTGTGTGTGTGTGTGTGTGTGTGTGTGTGTGTGTGTGTGTGTGTGTGTGTGTGTGTGTGTGTGTGTGTGTGTGTGTGTGTGTGAGTAATCGAGTGAGCGAGTGAAAGACTGAGCGAGCTGGCGGACGTGTGTGAATTGGGTGTGACTGGTGGGGTGGGTGTGGGCATGAGTATGTGTGCTGGTGGACTGGTCTTTATGCCAGTAAGTGCGTGGGTCTGCACGGTGCACCTACACAGCTTCCCTCCAGAAATGTTTGATTGTACCTTAGTTCCTAATAATATTTGCTAAATTGCTTACTAATCCCTTCAGTGGTTTGAGAGGAAAGGTGTGGCTTTTTGTGAAAAACATAAGTTATCAAAGACGGCTCCAAGTCAACTCGAGCAATCATTTTGAACACGTGAGCAAAGTCTGTTCAGATCCTGCCTTAGATGAAGTTTCTTGAGTTTTATGTCAATGCGCCAAGCAGTTCTACAGAAGATCTTTAAATGTGTGTGGGTGGGTGGGGAGGGTGGGTAAGTGGGTGGGCTGGTGGGTGGGTGTGTGGGTGGGTGGATGTGTGCGTGCGTGCGTGCGTGCGTGCGTGCGTGCGTGCGTGCGTGCGTGCGTGCGTGCGTGCGTGCGTGCGTGCGTGCGTGCGTGCGTGCGTGTGTGTGTTATAAACTCTGTTATGTGTGATGCTGTTGTACCTTTGTGTTTTGCTACGGCAATAAATTTCGAAAGCTCCCGCCTTCGTTTTGAGCATAAAATGAAACAATCTCTTTGGTCGCCTCGTGCAACATTTTATTTCGTCCTCAGAGTGATTTAGACACTTCTTGCAGAAATATATCTTATTGATGCTTTATTTATCAATGCTCATCAATTATTTTACAATAAATACATACAATTTCTTCAATTGCAACAAATATCTTCTTGTCGGCAATGGTGTAGATATATCGTGATCCTGGTTAGCAGAGGCTTTAATAATCTTTCTGTTCGAGAAATCTATTTTGGTCGATGTCTACCGCGGCTGTTCTATTGGTTTTTTTTGTCAATATTAGTTTCCGATAATAAACAGGGTATTAATGTATTCATTAAAATATTTATGAATCCAAAATCAGCCAATCAGGACGTGACGTGACAGCACTATATCGTCCCACACCCCATAAACGGAAGATTGGACCGTTGTGGTGTATTGCCTTTATTATGACACATTCACAAGCTACTGGCGCACAACAATTATTTATTATGTCTGTGCAAACTAACTATATGTGGAATTATTACATACTCTGACATGGGTTGGTTTTAATGCTTGCTTCAGCTTGCTTTGTCTGCTGTAATCCATCACATGTGCACGTTTATTAAGTCGAATAACAGCTAAAATCGTGTCATTGGATTAATGGTATATGCCAATAGACAGTCGTAAAATGTGTTGCCAGATCAGCCTATTATGTCTTCTAATCATTTCTATGATGGGTCCCATATCGGTGTCACTAGCCACATGAGATTAGTTACGACGCCTTCTTTTGTTCGCTGGTTCATAGCCACATTCTCTATACATTCTCGAAACTGCAACACCATTTATGTTAAAGGTAATTTCCTTGCCTTAAAAATAGATAAATGGGCGGCTTCAGTTCAGATGCTTCTGCGAGATGTGACGTTTAGATGCACCATCAGTTTAATCTGTGAATAGCGACTCCACTTCTAGCCAAGCTCCGCTTATTTTGTACGCATGTTTGAAATCATTTTAACAATTTAAAACCTGCATTCCCAATCCTATTTTAAATTTAACTGTACAGGCAGTACAGGAAAGCTGTTGAATATTCTGAAACTAATTTGAGCAACAGCTTCCAGTCAAATTAGTTTCAAACTACTCAACAGAATGTGTATTAATTAATATTGTAAACAGGGGCGCCTTAAGCAAATTTAAGGCAAGATCTAAAAGGGGTGTTCCTCTCTCATAGGCAGGGGATTGGGGATATCAACCCACCCACCCATCCGCCACAAGAAAAACATTGAAAGATGCAGCATCTAAGAATCGGGTTTCTGTAGTCTGAGTTACTTATGATCCATATATAAATGTTAGAGAAATTTTGAATTTGTGTGCTCTTGGTAAATTGAACCTCTTTCCATTTTGCATTATAGTGAACAATATTATCCTCTGATGCATGCAGCATGCCCGCTTCTTGTCAACTGTAAACTGTGATTAAGCGTTGGCCATCTCTCGTGGGTGTGCATGCAAACGCGCGTACGTGCATGCAAGTGCGTGCGTGCGTGCGTGCGTGCGTGCGTGCGTGCGTGCGTGCGTGCGTGTGAGTAATCGAGTGAGCGAGTGAAAGAATGAGCGAGCTGGCGGATGTGTGTGAATTGGTTGTGGGTGGTGGGGTGGGTGTGGGCCTGAGTATGTGAGCTGGGGGACTGGTCTTTATGCCAGTAGGTGCATGGGTCTGCACGGTGCACCTGCACAGCTTACCTCTAGAAATGTGTGATTGTACCTTAGTTCCTAATAATATTTACTAAATTGCTTACTAATCCCTTCAGCGGTTTGAGAGGAAAAGTGTGGCGTTTTGTGAAAAACATAATTTATCCAAGACGGCTGCAAGTCAAATCGAGCAATCATTTTGAACACGTGAGCAAAGTCAGTTCAGATCCTGCCTTAGATGAAGTTTCTTGAGTTTTATGTCAATGCGCCAAGCAGTTCTACAGAAGATCTTTAAATGTTATTTTTAAAATAGTGCAAAATCCAAGCTGACTATCAACAACATCGACCAATCAGCTTCCCGGGACTAACCCTGGATCCGACCTAATTCCTCATTCCTGCCCGGTTGATCCTGAGGCATCACTTAACGAAAAAATTAAACAGATTATGGATGGATAGCTGCTGCTGCGTCGGTGTTAAGACTAGCCAACATTATCAACTTTTTCAACTCCCGAAACCAAATATATTAAATTCTTTAGGGTGTGTTTTTAAAAGTAATATTATTGGAAGCTTGAGAGAGCAACACCCTTAAGTCAAATTAGTAACAAACTATTCAATAGCTAGCGTATATTGAATGGGTGATTTAAATTATTATTTCGCATCCTCTTACATAGCCATATTGGTGTGGATGTGTCGGAGAGACTTGCACTCAGGGTCAGACTATTCAAAGGAGGCCTTCAAATTTTTTTTAAGCTGATACCACTGCCCACATGAACATATTATGGCCGTAACACAAAACCCTGACGTGTATGGATGGGGTAGCGACCATCCTCATACAAAGAGTACGGTACTCAAGATCCAAGAGGATGATATTTATTACTCTGAATGCAGGAGATTTCTTCTAACCGCGTCTAATTTTCAAATTCATCCGAGGTGTGTCACCCTGACACGCTCTCTTCCCATTCTGTGCAACGTACCGAGGTCGTGGCAACAAATCATAGACCTAGTCCTCAACCGCCTTCACTGACATCGACCACGCACTATGGCCGCGTGTATACAAATTCTTTCAACCTAGTATCCCATAAGGGGCACCGGGAATATCTCTTGTTATAGTGTTTCCACATGGCTGCGTCAACTGCACACATATTTTATCCTATCTGTAGGCATTATTATTTTTAATTCATTACTTGTAACGTTTAAAGTGTCCGAATTGTATGCCTTTGATGAAGTTATACTTTATCTAACATTTTGTTGAATATTTTGAAAATAATTATACTAGGTGCGATTGCTGCCCAATGCGGCAGCAACAGTTCCCACCAAAATTAATGTCAGAATATTCAACAGCATACCTGTATTGTAACCTTGTAATTGTGAATCTGCGAATTCACGTTTCAAAGTGTTACAATTGATTCCAGCACATATGTCATCGTTTCTATCTACATTTCCTCTACAATGTGTGTATATTTAGATTAGGTGCAGAAAATGACAATCTTATTCAACTATTCAAAATGAACTCAGAATCCCTTATAAATTGTGTGGTATAATAATGGATAGAATAAAGATGGGTTGTAGCGTGCAGAAGATTTTCTACGGAATTGTAGGATTTATGGATTAAAGTGCTACACCATCCATTATGTACAGGAAACTCGTCTCAAACTCACTTATACATGGAGTGTAAGTCAAATGTCGAAAACACATTCAATACATGTAATTGATTTCAGGTCTTTATCTACACCCGCTATCCACTCATTAAACAGCTTCTCTTGTTGTCGATTTGATTGCCCTTTCATAGGACCTGAACAAATGATGTGGCATTCTAATCTTTCCACAAATAACCTGCAATAAAGGGATCAATTTCTAGCTATGCTCCGCTCAGCATCTCAGATATAAGTCAAACCACGTGAGGTAATCTGTTCACGTATAGTTAGCTCATATAGACATGATGTATAATTTCCACAGTCCATTAGGTCATGGATGTCTCATGAGAAATGCATGAAAACCAAATGCACCTTTATCAAATCCGTCTATATGTTATTGAGGAATGTACTGTTGTCACACCAGAATGGGAATGGATGATTCTTGGCTATAAGTATCAACATAAACACATGTATATGGATTTAACATTTTAACATACAGGCTGGCCAAAAACGGCCTCTGCAATTGTTTTGGAAAATGTTAATTTGTATACCAAGAGAAAGCTATTTTTGAGAATTTATCACGGGAATGACTGGCTCGATAAACGAACCATTATTTAAAAAGGAAAATAGCATAACTGAATTAATAGAAAATAATAAACCGCATAGTATACAAGAAAGCATAGAAATCAAACTCTCTAACGTGACTAAATAAATAACATCATAGCTGATTACAAAGAAAACTGAAACCAAATTCTATTAGGATTTTCTTAATATGTCTCAATGTATGTGTAAACTCAAAATAAATGTATACAAGATTACGTGACCAACATCTGTCCATTCTGTGAATGTCACATTCACAGAGATTACATCCTTAAAATCTTAGCATACATTGATCAAATCTAAATCATGCTTCAATGGACCTTTCCAGTTTATCCACCCACAATAAGACGTCATAATCAACTACGTGACGTGTAAGATGGCGTCATAATCAATGACGTCCTGAATAACGTAGGTAACCTCGTCACGAACGCATAACTGATGATGGTCTAAGCGTTGTTGTACGAATTGTATGATGTCTTTACTATTAATAAACGTGTTGTGGAATATTTTGAAACTAGTTTGACTGGAGGCAGCAGCAACATCCAGTCAAATTAGTTTCAAAATCTTCAACAGCTTACCTGTATAGTTTTCTGGAAATGCATAGGCAGGGAGGTCAGGGCTCTAGCGATCCAAATACGAGTGAGGTGTGGGTGGGGATTAACCACAGATCGGCGGGGTATAGTTAAGTGGATTCCTCAATTACAGTTAAAATAGATTTCTGAGGCATCACGAAGGATTACGGTTACCTGGCAATGTAGAAATCCGATAAGTTACTCAAGTATATGACGTCATAAAAAATCACGTCATATGTATGTTGACGTCAAGTGTACTAATTGTATGTTTTTCCTTGATTTAGTATTTAGTAGACATTCTGTTGAATATTTTGAAATTTTCTAATATTTAACACCTTACCTGTATAGTAACCTGGTAAATGTGTTTCTGAAAATTCCGAGTTCAAAGTATAAACCGATCTCAACACGCACAAAACGTGCGCGGAGCTTAGCTAGAATGCGCGAGGCATGGATAGAAATGGCCCTCTCTCTAATGCCAATGAATATGTAATATCTCATACTAAGCACACACAATATTACACGCATGGTGCCGATCGTAATCAACAGATTCCCTTTAGCTGCAAGCAAACTGAGAATTGAGAATCTCTTTATCACTGAATCGAAAACAGAGTTCACCCACGTATACCTATCTACAAAGATGAAACTAAAGAAAATGATGATTCACTTCGTGGTGGCGAAACCACGCAGGAAAGGAAAAATCATGGTCTCAGTGCTTTGCAGTACTGCTGACATCGCTGCACTCCACGTCATGGGGAGCATAGCTTCCCAGTTCTTCTGGAAGTTATGGATTCGTATATCAGTTATGTACCTGACAAAAGACTACGTTTATATAAAGCAACTTGCGTATCCTTGAAGCTGTATAACTTTAACAGCTGGGCAGCCCCCCCCCCCCCCACCAACACACACCCCCACCCCACCAGGCAGCTCTAGATAAACTTGATTCTACGCACCATCACTGGACAGTGGACACCAACGCCTTGTGCTAATGATGCCAGAAGACACACGGCCGCACAGAAAGCCTCGGAATTCGCCTTAATGGGAGCCAGCTAATATAAAGGCAGGAGAGGACGTCATTGCACAAATCTGTTAAGCGTACTGCGAGGTGACCTTTAGAAAACATGACCCGGTACACTCAGGTCACGAATGGGACTGAAGACGCTAAAGATGTTGCCTGAGGACGCAGTGGGCAAAAGCAAAGAAGGGCTGATTGCAGCTGTAGGATGTGTCTACTAGTACAGCCGCAGAATCCAGTAATCATACATACTTGCCAGTAGATATTTCTTAAATAGTATTTGTAAAGACTTGCACTAATTACAAAATTGCCTTATTTCTTTTTAACAAGTTTCATTAATCGAAATAATGCTAAATTGTGTGCTAAATCTTAAGGACAAAACAATCTTTTTGTTTTCTAGCGTTCCATAGAACCAGACTCCAATCATAATCTGGATTTTGGATTAACACAAAATACAACGATGTGAATTCTTAGTCTATGTATGTAACTGTTCTTGTGTTGATATTTGAGAGAAAACGTATCAATATTAGAAATAGATGGGCACAAAGGAAAAGCAATCTATTGTTTCCAAGCGTTCCATAGAACCAGACTCCAATCCTAATCCGGATTTGGATTAGCACCTAGATAAAATCCAACGATATGAATTCACCTTTCCAGAGTACCCACCCATCACATGACGTCATAATGAACTGCGTGATGTGTACAAACACGAACGCATATTTGAAGACGGTCTATGCGCTGTTGTACAAATTGTTTGCTTTTACTATTTAACAAATATTATGTTGAATATTTTAAAACTAATTTGACTGGGCGCTGTTGCTGCTATAGGCAGCAACAGTACCCAGTCACATTAGTTACACAATATTCAACAGCTTCCTTGTATAGTTTTCAGGAAATTGATAGCCAGGGCAATTGGGGATCGATCAATCCCAACACGGCGAGGTGTGGGTGGATCTTAGCTAGTGATGGGCGTGGCATAGCTAAAAATGGAAAGGTCCATTCTTAGTCGATGTATGCAACATTTCTTGTGTTGATAATTGAGAGAAAACGTATCAATATTAGAAATAGATGGGTACAAACAAGCACGGAGATAGACAAGCAATGCCATCTCACGCAGACGGTGAGAGTAAATGTAGCGCACAAACTCACTTTCACTTATCATTTAAATTCTACCAGAATTCAAAGAATACACGAGAGAATATTAAACGAGCTTTCCTTTTCTGCAGCATTATTATATCTTTATTTTATCTAAGTCTCAATCGCAAGACAAATCGATAATTCTGGTTAGATTTACACCGGGCAGTCTATCAGATTGACGGACACCTCACTATCCTTGTGCATTGAACAGTCAGTTTATGGTAAACGCCAGTTCATATTGGGTTTTCTCAGCTATTGTCTTTCGCAAAATCCTATTTTACCAAAACTAGTGATTCGCATGCAATATTTCAAATTATTCTTGAATGCATGCTAGACAGTAGTGTATACTAAGTACCCCTGTAAGAATATGAGTTTTCCTCTCAGTTGATTATAACAATATCAGCCTGAAATTGACAACAGTTATTGGACACACAATCTTTCTGACATATCATCTATATAATGTTTCATGCAATCGATTGTGGACAACATCATCATCTATCATTGTGATATAATTTTCTCCAAACCCGTAACACATAAATGCACTTTTAATGTTCACTGATGTCCAAATCTGAATGGTAATAGAGGGATATGACATGCTACTCAAGTTTCTGCCATAACGAGCAATTTCGTCACTAGTTGGATGATATAACAATCATAATGCCATATAGGTCCGTCATGAAAAGGGAAAAGTCTTTGTATAAATAGTGTATGAATTGCAATTTCGAGAAAACTATACAGGTAAGCTGTTGAATATTTTGAACGTAAATTGACTGGTCGATGTTACTGCTTGTGGCAACAACACCGCCCAGTCAATTTAGTTTCAAATTATTCCACATAATATTTATTATATAGTAAAGACATAGCAATCGTAAAACTTGACGCCTATTAAGCGATTATAACGGAATATTTTTAGCTATGCCCCGTCCAGCTCTAGGCTCCACCCACACCTCGATCGTGTTGCGTTTGCAGACCAAGAGAAGACCAGCCACGGTCTTTTAACCGTGCAATGACTCACTAGATAACCTAGCCAGTCATTCCAGGGGCAATTCCTGAAGATAATCCTCTTCCTGTCCGCAGACGCTCTCCATAACAGAATCGAAATATGTATATACATATATGCAAAAGTGTAAATATAAGTGGAATATGTTACAATTAAAAATAATCTTAACTAAACCGTATCACAATTTTACTAGCAGTTATGGTCATACATTATGCATCACGTTAGACGTTTCATCATAGTGCGTGTATGCAGACGCACGGACGTGTTACATAATGGCGTGCATGCATGTGGGCGTGCGTACATGCGTATGCCCATGCGTGCGTACGCACTCACGTCCGTACGCACCCACGTACGCCCATGCATACGCACGCACGCATAGGCATGCGCATTCCCACACGCCCGTACGCATGCACGCAAAACCCGCACGCACGCACGGCCGCACACACGCACGCATGCCCGACCGCAAGCCCGCCGATTTTGTTATGGAGAGCGTCCGCCCGTGGCCTATAACCCGTCCAACCCCCTGAGTTTACTTAGACTGGACATTTTCACAATATTGCATGGCTGCTCGAGGCCCGTTAAAATGTAATATGTGTTGTTATTAATCTAACTGGATTGAAAAAAATTGATTCGCTAAACCTTGTGCGACTCTGATGATCGTTACACGCGGTCGGAGTTGTTTTAAATCTCAACTAGTTAATTTTAATCTGTTGGAGTAATAACTAACCGATTGTCCTTACGTTATAGATTGACCATTTAGCATTGCTCTCCCATGCTTGAATGAGTCCCAGAGTCAGAATAAAGACTAGTCCAGAGATGTAACCTGTCAATCATACTTACGCTATACATTAACCCTTGTCAATCAATACGATAATTACCCTTAGGCTCAACTCATTGGAGGACAGGTGTCAGAAAACAAGACGAGTCCAGACAAGCAACCGGTCAATAATCATTACGCAATACACTAACCCTTGTACGTTTCGCCTGGCTAGAAGAGATCATCGCTTAATTAAGCACATTAACCCTTGTCAATCAGCATTACTCTAATTACCCTTAGGCTCACCTCATTGGATGCCAGGAGTCACGTGATTTAATGAGGGGGCAGGGCTTCGGGATGGAATGAGTTCTTAGAGTCAGGAAAAGACGAGTCCAGACATGTAGTCTGCCAATCATCCTTAGTTACTATCATTAACCCTTGACAATCAGCATTACGCTAATTAACCTTAAGCTCACCTTATTGGATGTCAGGAGGCACGTGATTTAATGAGGGGAGGGGCTTATGGCAACCCTCTACCTCTAACATCCAATCAGAACCGGAGGAGGGCTGGGCGCTTCAATGGAAGCCGACACAAAGGATTTTCAGACATAGTTGTGAAAATCCTTTGTGTAATTAGGTGTGAAAATCCTTTGTGTCGGCTTCCTTTGAAGCGCCCAGCACGCCTCACCTCCACTCCGGTCACTTTAGTTCAATAGCATTCAACATTTACTTTGAGATCTCGCTTGTGTGAATTCAGGTTTCAAAGTATAATAACATCAATTTCAACATGCGTAAAAAGCTGGTGGATATTAGCGAGAATTGTGATAGGCATTACTAATTTATGAAAATAACATTGCATACCAAATCTTCATTGTGTCTATTATGTTGTATGCATTCGGAGGTTGAACTGAAACAAGTTATCATCTTTAAAGGGCAGGAAAAGTACATTTTGCAATAATTTGTCTCTCACTGGCTATATGCATCGACCCCCCCCATGCTCAATGTATCACAATATGGCTGGCAGCCTGAGCTCGATGTGTTACATTATGGCTGCTAGAACGAGCTCGATCTATCATTTTATGTATGCCCAACTGAGCTTGATGTACAAGTCCATTTCTACCTGCAGAGTGGTATCTGTGTCTGATATCTTGACATATTCTCAAAATGTATTCGACCGAGAAATAAAAGAGGCACATACACACTACAAGGATAAGAGCAGCTTAAATTAGCATAGCTGTGCAGTCAGGCTGATGATTAATTCTGCTTTTTGTGGAAGCAATTCAGATTAAGCAATATACATCTCACAGCAATACTATTTAAGGCATGTAATTATACAGACCCTGATTCAAATCACTGTAATCCATACTGACAAACTCAGTGGTATTAAAGATGCATGTATAAGCAATATATTATATGTAAACTTATGTTACCATACTTGATCGATAACTAATTTGTGAATGTTTTAAATATATATTTGCTTCAGATTAACTGCGCAATAGACGCTGAATAGACCCTGCTGTTTAGCTCATATTGTCATTCAAGATGAAATGGACTTCCTGACAACACACACTAAGTGGCAATGCCACCGTGTGGCATTAGCTTGCCAAAATCGATGCAAATGCAAATAGTATCGTCATATTCCAAAACACGAAAACTGCTGGTTGCAATTTTATCTTTTACATTTTCCGGTTGGTATGACATTCGTTTGGGGGGTGTATAAGCATTCGTAGGTAGTCCCCTCAACGGAACATATCCATGTATTAAATACACGCAACCTGGGAAATGTAAGCATATATGTTATTTAGTTTATAGAAAGCGTAAACATGATCGAAGTGTGATGCATGCCCAAAGAATACTGATCTCTGATATAAGATTTGAAATGCATTGTGCTGAGAGTATATTGACAACATTAACAAGCAATTTTGTAACGCCGTGCTATAATTCGCAAGATGGCGGTGACAGTTATGAAATTGGATATTATCGCATTTTGACGGACATGCGCCATTTCTTAAATACCGTGACGCGCTATCATCTTGCCAGGCAAAATTCACATGAAAAAATATATGGTCTGTACTTGATCCGCAGTCATCTGAACATCCTTCGTTGACAGCTATTTGCATATCTGTCACCATTTTTATAATTAAAGCAATATATCTTTGATATGCACTTAGCGGAGGCCATAACTATTTCATTTCTAAAACACTTAAATCGTCTGACAAACTTGAAATATGGCACTTGCGGACTCGCTGCCAGTAATGCGTGGTTATTTCTTGCAGATGTGGGCTTTCCCTGATGAGTTAATACATGCACATATCGTCATTATTTATGGTATTAGATCCTTCACCAGTTTCTCATTTTTACCAAAGATCATTGTTATGTCTATTCTATGATTACGGTATGATTACTGTATTCTGCGGCTGTAGTAGTAGAAACATCATACAGCTGTAATCAGTCCTTCTTCGCTTTTGCCAACTGTGTCTTGTCTTCAGCCGAAATCATTAGCTTCCTCAGGTCCATTCTTGGCTTGAGTGTACCGAGTCCTGCTTTTGTGAGATCACCTCGTAGCACGCTTAGCAGATTTATGCAATGACGTCCTCTCCTGGTTTACTTGCTGGCTCTGAGTAGGGCGAATTCCATGGCTCTCTGTACTGGTGGTTCTTCTGGCATACTTAGCACAGTCATGGCCAAACATCTTTGCTGGGTGAATTTTACAGGCAGTGGCGACGTATTACACATCTTGCATAGTGCATCATTTGAAATTATGCTGTCTGGCCGTCGGTGTCCAGTGATGGTGCGTAATTGTTTGCCGTGGCAGGCGTCGAGTTTGTCTAGAGCTGCCTTTGGAGCTGCCCAGCTTTTACAGTTATACAGTAGCCTTTTTATCAAGGGCATCTTTACTCTACGAATCCATAGCTTTCAGAAGGACCGGAAAACAATCTTACCCATGACGCAGCGTGCAGCAATGGCAGCAGTACTACAAAGCAGTGAGCCCAGGATTTTACTTTTCATTAATGGTTCACCGCCATGAAGTGGATCGTCATTTTCTTTAGTTTCATAATCTATTGATAGGTATATGTGGGGGAACTGTGTTTTGGTTTCATTCATAAAGAGATTTAAAAATTTTAAGAACACCTATGGTGCTGGTAGCTGATGATTTCATAGATTTCAGTATTTGGCATAGGGGTTCGTTTTGATTGGTGTTGGCTATCTGCTCCCCAAGGGCCTCTTTATGGCATTTGAATGTCAGTGTCACTGATGAGCTTGGGTAGGATCTAGGTGACTCTATCATCTTCCTGCTATGGCTTTTATATACTAGGTAGAGTTCGTTCATCTGCAGGCGTGTAATGCCTGGCTTATGGTCAGAATTGAGATCTGTGTCTCTATATAAACGAGCATTCCGAAGTAGGGGTTTTGCTTTTGTCTTGCATGGTATTGAGTCTATTTGGTTGAAGACAGCTGTTGTAGCCTTAGAACCTATTGGGGCTTTGCGATTAGCAATGTGTCTTGTCCATGTTGTCCAGTGACGGAATGGGTGTTTGAAAACCATATTTGTGATAAATAGCCAATTGGAACTAGCGATTGCCATCAGTGCATCTCCATTGCTGTTGCGTGTACCCTCTCCATACGCTCCCATGCATAATCCAAGTCCTGAACCTTTTGTCCGCAATTCCGTGTTTACCCAGCTAGGAGTTGAAATCGCCACACACGAACAGTTGCCATCTAGCATTGCTGGTGTTTATCTACCACTGGTGGCTTTGCCATTGCATCACAATTCATGGGTTCATTCCAATACCACATCCATATCAGAATCTCAACGAATCATCTCAAGGCTCGCTTTGACGCAGAGCCTCCACATAATCCAAATTGTCACTTTGACACAGAGCCTCCACATAATCTGGATGACCAAATTTGACGCCGAACCTCCATATAATCTAGATGACCGCTTTGACGCAGAACCTCCACATAACCTAGATGGTCGCTTTCACGCAGGACCTGTATATACTCTAAATGGTGGCATTGACGCAGAACCTGTATATAATCTAGATGGTCACATTGACTCAGAGCCTTATATAATTTAGATGGTCGGATTGACGCAGAGCCTCCACATAATCTAGATAGTCGCATTGACGCAGGGCCTGTATATAATTTAGATGGTCGCATTGACGCAGAGCCTCCACATAATCTAGATGGCGGCTTTGACGCAGATCTCCATATAATCGAAATGGCCTCCACATCATCTAGATGGTCCCTTTGATGCCGAGCCCGCATATTTATAATTGAGGTGGTCTCTTTGCCGCAGAATCTCCATATAATCTAGATGTCCGCTTTGACGCAGAAACTCCATATAATCTAGATGTCCACTTTGACGCAGAAACTCCATATAATCTAGATGTCTGCTTTGACGCAACAGATCCACATAATCTAGATGGTCGCTTTGATGCAGAAACTCCATGTACTCTAGATGACCGCCTTGACGCAGAAACTCCACATAATCTAGATGTCCACTCTGATGCAACACATCCACATAATCTAGATGGTCGCTTTGACGCAGAACCGCCACATAATCTAGATGTCCACTCTGATGCAACACATCCACATAATCTAGATGGTCGCTTTGACGCAGAACCGCCACATAATCTAGATGTCCACATTGACGCAACACATCCACATAATCTAGATGGTCGCTTTGACGCAGAAACTCCATGTACTCTAGATGACCGCTTTGACGCAGAAACTCCACATAATCTTGATGGTCGCTTTGATGCAGAAACTCCACATAATCCAGATGGCCGCTTTGACCCAGAAACTCCACATAATCTAGATGTCCTCTTTGATGCAGAAACTCCACATAATCTTGATGGTCGCTTTGATGCAGAAACTCCACATAATCCAGATGGCCGCTTTGACCCAGAAACTCCACATAATCTAGATGTCCTCTTTGATGCAGAAACTCCACATAATCTAGATGGTCGCTTTGACGCAGAAACTCCACATAATCTAGATGGCCGCTTTGATGCAGAAACTCCACATAATCTAGATGGCCGCTTTGACGCAGAAACTACATGTACTCTAGATGACCGCTTTGACGCAGAAACTCCACATAATCTAGATGGTCGCTTTGACGCAGAACCGCCACATAATCTAGATGTCCACTTTGACGCAACACATCCACATAATCTAGATGGCCGCTTTGACGCAGAAACTCCATGTACTCTAGATGACCACTTTGACGCAGAAACTCCACATAATCTAGATGTCCACTTTGACGCAACACATCCACATAATCTAGATGGTCGCTTTGACGCAGAAACTCCATGTACTCTAGATGACCGCTTTGACCTAGCGCATCGACATAACATAATTGATATGGTCGCTCTGATGCAGAGCCTTCATATAAAATCCATGGTCGCTTTTACACAGTCACCACATCATCTAGATGGTCACTTTGACGTGGAGCCTTCACGTAATCTAGATGGTGGCATGGTAGCCGCTCAATCAGATATTCTATGTTGCTGTATGAATTATCAACAATTTAAACGTTTTAATCCTATCACCCAAGGAAGTAATTTGAGTTCTCATTCATGAATATTCTTCGGATAAACAATTAAAGTAAGTAAGTGAGAGGGCCTGCATTAGTGAAATGTAGCATGGTGACATGTGTCAATCATACCTTGCTTCTCGTGATCTCTTTATAGTGTATAAATCCTACTGTATTTTATCAATGTTGATAAACCGGGTTGTATATTTTAAAGAAAGATACACAGGTTGTTCCCATATTTAAGAAATTAAATAGTGCAACCATATTCTGATTTCTGACGTTGAGAATTTACGGTTTATTTTCTCAAACAAACAACTTAAAAATGAATTGCATCTGACGTCACAGCGAAGACAGAATGAGAATCATTTTTTGATACAGAACCTCATCCATCTAGAATTAGGCAAACACATTGCAGCCATTGGCAACAGGTGTAATTGCTAATTTGAATTCAAGTGAATGACCTAAAATAATTTTAAGTCCCAAACGTTATCGTGTTGGTGCAAACTTACGATTTGGATGTTGCGATTTAGCAAATAGGTAATTCCCGGTCGTGTGGACTGAAGTAGGTGTGTTTGTGCACAAGTGGCAAACGTGTTTGTGAGATCTACACCAATCTATATGAACTCTAATATTTCACAAATCCCAATATCCATGGAGATGGTAGCACACTATTTCTTGCATTTTGTTATCATTTAAGGAGCCCGTAGCCTTAGTGTCACAACCTGTGATCACATGCATAACACGGAAGGCGTCACACAGGTGTGACCGCATGCATAACACGTGATGTGTCACTCCAGGTGATTGCATGCATAACATTTGATGTGTCACAACCTGTGATCACCTGCATAATGTGTGATGTGTCACACCAGGTGATTGCATGCATAACATTTGATGTGTCACAACCTGTGATCACCTGCATAATGTGTGATGTGTCACACCATGTGGCCGCATGCATAACGCGCGATTTGTCACACAATGTGATCGCATGCATAACACTTGATGTGTTACACAGGTGTGGGCGCATGCATAACGTACGATGTGTCACACCATGCGATCGCATGCATAACATTTGATGTGTCACAACCTGTGATCACCTGCATAACGTGTGATGTGTCACACCATGTGATCGCATGCATAACACTTGATGTGTTACACAGGTGTGGTCGCATGCTTAACGTACGGTGTGTCACACCATGTGATCGCATGCATAACACTCGATGTGTTACACAAGTGTGATCGCATGCATAATGCGCGATGTGTCACACCATGTGATCGCGTACATAACGTGCGATGTGTCACAACCTATGATCGCATGCATAACGCGCGATGTGTCACACAATGTGATCGCATGCATAACGTGCGATGTGTAACACCATGCATGTGATCACATGCATAACACTCGATGTGTCACAACCTATGATCGCATACATAACACGCAAGGTGTCACAACATGTAATCGCATGCATAAGACGTGATGTGGCACACCCTATGATCGCATGCATAATGTGCGATGTGTCACACCATGTGATCGCATGCATAGCGTGCGATGTGTCACACCATGCATGTGATCGCATGCATAACACTCGATGTGTCACAACCTGTGATCGCATACATAACGTGCGATGTGTCACACCATGTGTTCGCATGCATAACGTGCGATGTGTCACACCATGCATGTGATCGCATGCATAACACGTGATGTGCCACACCATGTGATCGTATACATAATGTCACATCCTATGATCGCATGCATAATGCGTGATGTGTCACATCATGTGATCGCATGCATAACACTCGATGTGTTACACAGGTGTTATCGCCACCATAACACGCGATGTGCCACACTGGTGTGAGCTGATTACTTCAGAAAATCAAGATATGTTGGAATCGCTAGCAGACAGTGTACTTAGAATGTGGATGCTAGAATGTATGGTAGGTATTTAAATAATATGTAGTTCATACTATTCAACATTGCCAACTGTTGGACATAGTCGTGACAATGGGTCGCAAATCGCATTCTCTCAAATTTACCAATAGCTGCAATGTTGTAGCGTTGTGGGTAATTTTAAATTTCTAAATCAAAAAGAACGATAGCTGACTTTAATAGAACAATGGACGAACGAATTAAAAATTAACAATCACCTGCTAAAATTACTAGGATAGTCAAGGTTTCACCGTGTGCAATGAGATATAATTCACACCCTGCTTATCTGGTCTTTTGCGTGAGGAGATTTGCTGATTATGAGCTTGCTAGTGACATCGGTTGTGATTGTAACCTAGATCAAATGGTAAATGAAGTCTTGGTAACTGTGACTAAGCTTGAACCATGTGTGAGACAGTTTGATCCAGGGACATCCTTCACTGTGGAAATGAGGTTGAATAAATACTGGCTAGCAATCTAAACACACAGTTTCCCGACTGAGTGGGTCCATTATTTACTATGAAAAGAAGTTAATTGCCCCAGGCATGTAAGACTCCAATCGTTGTAACTATTGGATGGAATGGCAATTTGTATGCATACACTAATCATAACCTTTCAACAACGGAATAATAAAATGTTCAATAGTTATTTTTCAGATGGATGTAAAATGATTGACCTTACAACATGAAAGAGGTATTCGCAGCTCAGCATAAGAATGTGGACCCCATGCTGCAAATGTCAGAATGTTCTGTTACACGATTTGTCTCAACAAAAATCCTCTCCTTCGATGCGACCCAGTCAAGAAATACTCATTTCAATAAACAAGGTTTGTTGACCGTGATCATATTTTCCTCACCATATTGTTGGACAGCATAATCAATGGGCCTACGAGCCAGAAGACGAGCCAGCAAATAGCCAAAGCAACTATATGTAAACACTAGAATAAACTTTATCATTGTTGTCTATGGTATTAGTAGTGTTCCAAAAAGTGGTTAAACGATTCCTTCATGAACAGTCCTATTATTAATAAATATAATAAGCCCATGTATGGTTGCACTCTTGCCACAGCGAGCAGTATCAATTACACATGCCTCTAGGCTCAACAGGAGAATACGAGACATATCCTATTTCTGATTCATTAAAATTATAAAATGCCAGTGATTGTTATAATTTAAATATTAGAGTAGTTTGATTGGTAAATGCAATTCTAGTTACCTGATATAACGGAATGGTGTACCTCAGTTATCGTTGTATAAACATAGAAACACGATAGAGTAGTCGGATTTGTCTCTCCAGTATCTGACGTCATAATCAGGTACGTCACAAATTATTTGATGCTATAATCAGAACGACGCAGAGCTCTCTGTCATAAAACTCGAAACGTCAGTCATGTGTACGAAGTGACCGTCTTTGATGGAGTTACAATTTAATAACCATTCTGTTGAATATTTCGAAACTAACTTGACTGGCAGCGGGTGCTGTTCCAAAGGTTGCCTGTATATTTATCTTGAAATCGGGATTCTGGTAATTCTGGATTCGAAGTATACAAACCGATTCGAGCACACATACGCAGTGGGCGGTGTTTAGCTTAGAAATAAATATCCCAATTCGAACGCGTGAGTGTATAACAGCGACCAGCAGAGTGTGTCACCTATTTATCAACCCATCCTATAACGTCATAATCAACTACGCTACGTGTAGAATGACATCATAATGAATTACGTCGATAAGCACGTCACGAACGCATATTTGAAGACGGCCTATGCGGTGTTGTACGAATTGTATGTCTTTACTATTTAATCAATATTATGTTGAAGATTTTGAAACTAATTTGACTTGGCGCTCTTGCTGCCAGCAACAGCATTAAGTCAAACTGCTCACAAAATATTCAACAGCTTACCTGTATAGTTTTCAGGAAATTGATATTTAGGGAATTCGGGGATCGATCAATCCCAACACGGCGAGGTGTTGATGGAGTTTAGATAGAGATGGGCGGGGCATAGCTAAAACTGGAAAGGTGTATTTAGTGCAGCGGTTAAGTAAAATATCGTTCAAATTGTGATAAAAGCACCAAATTTGTCTGAGACATAGGTTAATATATGCTTTATGATCCCGAGGTGGCGGGGTGGGGTGTGGGTGGGGGTGTCCACGAAATTGGTCCCAGGTTTTCCCCCAAAAGCGCCGTAACACCTGTGCGTAACAATTCGCGCTAATTTTAATGAAATATTTTGATGTGTATGTGTTTATTTTCACTCGAAATGTGATATAAAATCCAAAATTGTTACAGACATTGTGTAATAGACCTTTTACAATTTTCACAAAGTTAATTAATTCTGAGATATTTCAACAGAGCCAGTAGTGTCACCTATAGGCAAAGACTTCCTTTTCCAAAAGAGATATTTTGAGCCATATTTGATTCAGATTTTAATTAAACCACTCTGGATTTTGGCAGGTATGTTTTTCTAGCCGCAAAAATAATTTTCCACCTATATTTATATTTAACACGCCCCTAGAGGTGTTTCCTTCCATCCGACATAAAACGCTTAAATGTTCCTGTCTCCCACAATTACAATGCCACACATAAATCCGTGGACGTCAGATTTGTCGTGTAACATTTACACCGACCAAGGCATGCTACTTCACAACCACTGTGGATCAGCTCATGACATGGCTTACTGGCTTCGAGTAAAGACGACCATTTAGGAGACCATCCATGGCTGCGTTGTTCCCACACCCATAATGAAGGAGAGGGAAGCTGTGGTTTTGCAGTTAATGCCTGCCCCCATACATAGGCAGCTTGAAATGTCGCTCGTTTTATGTGCTGCGTCAATGCTCCTAGTGTTGGTGGAATGTTGCTCGGGTCCCTGAAGCAAACATGAGCTTCATGGTGTGACGACTATTGCTATCATATGATCGCGGTGATCATGCATTGAAATCGAATTTTCATACAATCACGTTAGCTTATGCCATCCGCAACATGTTTGGACCCCAAATCACGATATCAAGTCGCCCCTATATTCTAAACGCGCCGCTCCCACTACATGGCCACGCAAGGGGACACCTGCCACGCTCATTCCAATGGTTTGCTTATTTTAACTGAGATAGGCCTACAATGTATCAGTGCGCGACTGATTTGACTAAATCGTTGAAAGATATTTATAGATGTTGTTATTATCAAATGGAAACCAACGACAAAATACTTTTCCTGTGGCCTCATTTAATGTGCTGAAATATTCCTGATCGTTAGTTATGAGATCATCGATAAAAAGAAGAAATTAAATGAATTGAGGGCGCATTAACCTGTTCATGCTTCAAAACTGAAAGTCAAGCATCTCGCTTTCCAGGCAGCTGTATTGTTAATCTATCGGTGGGTATGTAACCGTACTCTGAGTTGGTATAGTGTTAGGTGAATGTGTGACGCTCAGTAGGCAAAATGATACAGCTTTTCTTTATCGTAATGATCTACCTCGTGTCTCTAACATCACTGTAATGTAACAAGACCTATGGATTTCTGGACGTTTTTACTGAGGTGTTGCAGATTTAATCGGAATTAAATGTTTCGCCTCTCCTCCTCATTGCCGATGAGCGTCAAATGTCAGTGAAATTTACCTTTGACCTTGTGACCCCAATGCCATCATGAGGATTCCTAACGGCATATGAAATCTTGGATCCTAGTTTGGTTCCAAAAGGGTCCACTAAACGAAACCACTTAACAGTGGGAAACATAATGTGCTACAAAGGTCACAGTGACTTCACGTGGATTCTTAGCATCATAAGTAACCGTGAATCCAAGCTTAGCTTCGATAGACGTGATCAAGTTGGAAATGTAAGTCAAACCGACTTGCTTAATGCAAAATAACGTCGCCATCGTGGTAACGGGTGATGTCTCACTTCTTTCCTGATGGTGAGACACAATTAATGCATTGAAACTGTGTCAGTGCGAACATTTGAACATTAGACTACATGTTTGAAAAGGACAAACAATGTCTCTGACCGTTCCATCATTCAACAAACGTGTTGACAGCGATGGACTAAACTAGCTGAAACAATTAGTTGTTATAGCAGTCACCATAGGGTCGATGAAAACGATCTTTGATGACTATTGAGTTCAACTGACATGCGTTCCTTTCTGAAGACAGTGTTTCTGTGTTTGTGAGTATAGCACAGTTGAGGTAACTACCCCGAAACTTTATCGAACGTGTAACAATTCATAGAGAGGGATCAATTTCTAGCTGACCTCGGCTCACTTTGTGTTTGAATCAATTTAAAACTTTGAAACATGATTTTCCAGAATCTAATCTTCAAAGTCACTATACAGGTAAGCTGTTATTTTATATATGTAACTGATAAAGATATATAAAGACATGCAATTCGTACAATTTTGTGACGGACCTTTCGATTTTCATGTCAGAATTTGACTTCATCTTAATTGTGATAGCAGCTAACTTATGCCGTTTGCTGATGATGCCAGACATTTCAGTGACAGAATACCTCCATAGTACCATGTCTCATGGAAGTAGTGTCAGGCTAATGCGTTAATATATTTACGCCGCCCTGAGTAGGCCTGTGCTAAGAAAAGTAAACGTTAAAATTTGGACTCGAGCATTGCAACGGAAAATACGACAGCACATCCGGGCAATAAGAAATGCGGATTAGATTAGATTGCATGCAGTAGTGGAACTGACAGCAAATCGGTTCGTCAGAATATATTTAGATCGCGTTCAGTATTTGAATCGAATGTAAAGAGTAATAATTATTACGTCTGAAAGAGTAGATGTCGATTTCATGCAGAGGTTGTATTTAAAGAAAAATAGTTTAATCTTGACGAATCGGCACAGTCCAATAATCAATTATGAGCTACATAATGCTTATTCAATATTTCCAAAATAATATGTTTTCAAAGTTATTGCTCTTGACGACAACAAAAAACGTCTATAAATTTAATCTTCAACCTATTGTCTATATGGTTATACTCTACAGCTATGCCACGCCCACTTCTAACTATTCCCCACCGATTTCTAACTATACCCACCCATTTCTATCTATGCCCCATCCATTTCTAACTGTCCCAGCAATTTCTATCTATGCCCCATCCATTTCTAACTGTCCCACCCATTTCTATCTATGCCCCATCCATTTCTAACTGTCCCACCCATTTCTAGCTATGCCCCATCCATTTTTAAATATGCACCACCCATTTCTAACTCTCTCCACCCATTTCTAAATATGCTCATTCAATTGTTTAGCTATGCCCTATCCATTTACACATATGTCTGGCCCATTTCGAACTATGCACCGCCAATTTCTAGCGGTGCCCCATCCATTTCTAACTATGCCTCACCCATTTCTATCTATGCTCTAACCACTTCTAACTATGCCCCGCCCATTTCTAACTATGGCCCCGCCCATTTCTACCGATGCCCCCGTCCATTTCTACCTATGCTCTGACCACTTCTAACTATGCCCCGCCCATTTCTAACTATGTCCAGCCCATTTCTAAATATGCGTCACCCATTTCTAACGATGCCTGTTCCATTTCCACCTATGCCCGCCCATTTCTATCTATTCCCCGCCCATTTCTATCTATTCCCGGCCCATTTCAAACTATGCGCCGCCCATTTCTAACTATGCCCTACCCATTTCTAACGATGCACCATCCATTTCCAATGATGTCTCACCAATTTTAACGATGCTCCACCCATTTCTAGCGATTCCCCATCCAGTTTTAGTGATGCCCCATCCATTTCTAACGATGCCCCACCCATTTCTAACGATGCCCCACCCATTTCTCTCATTCCCCCGCCCATTTCTAACGATGCCCCGCCCATTCTAGCTAAGCTCACATTGGACGCGTGTTTGAATCGATATTAACACATTGAAACAAGAATTCTCAACATCTCAATTTCAAGGTAACGATGAATGTATTGAATATTTTGAATCTAGTTTGACTGGGAGCTGTGGTTATGGCAGGAATATCCCTAAGTCGGTTTATTTTCAAAATATTCAAAGGAATGCTTAGTAAATTATAAATTCACCAGGGACATACAATTTGGTCTGTTTCTTGCTGACATTGTCCACGTTCGTGCGGTGTTATTTGATTACGTCAGAAAAAACACGTAATATGTTTTGACTATGAGGTCTGACAGTTGAGTGACAGTTTTTGTTTTAATAACACATCACATGGCTTCTTAGCGTAACACGTGCTCCACGCGGGAAAAAATAAAGATGAAAAACTGAGATTGTCCTGTTTTCCTTTAATTCGCAAATTTCCTGCTTTATATTAGCTTTGCATTTCATGCATTTGATGGACGCGAGGTCTAATTTAGACGCGGTGTCAATATTATGTGTTATGTTCTTAATCTCTAAAGTGAAACATTTGTGTTTTTTGTTTTTCATAGGCCAGTTTAGATTTTAAAAAATCCTCAGCAGCTTACGTATGATTGATCTGAGAATGGGATTCCATGCATTCCGAGCTCATAAAAATATTTAGATGGTAGGGGCACTACACCACCTTTGAACATTCTATTTTAGAATTTTAGAAATCCATACGCGTTATAATCCCATACGCATTATCAACACCTATTCCGATGCACTCAAATGCCGCATTTTATCGCGGCATGTGGACAGAATTGCCGACGGTGGCTTGTTATCAGACATCCGGCTGTAAACCATCTATTGGCATAGCCTCGAGTCATTTCCTAGCAAGCTAGTCAACATCGCAATGCAGTCCAATCAAATGCACTCGGCCAGCAACTATTAAATCTCGTTAATAAAAAGGTTAAAATATGATCATGTCGATAGTCACTTACAGGACTGGCGGTATGATCAACGAACGAAAAGAAGAAGAAGAAGAAAAGGTTAAAATTAAATTGATTAATAATTACGCGCACTCGCACGATCACACACGCACACACCCACGCACACGCACACGCACGCACACACTAATGCACTCGCGCACGCACTCAACATAACATTGATGAAAGCGACTTAAGTGATCCAATCCCCGTATCTTCATGGATGTTATCACGTAATGGAGGGATGTGATACTCAGGTATATGAAGTCAAAATGAATTTGTGAAAAGTCAGTCACGAAGGTGTACGTATGGTATGTCTTCGATGAACTAAGAATTTAATAAACATTCTATTGAATATTCTGAAACTAATTTGGCTGGATCTGTTGCTACCATGTGCAGCCAGAGCCCCAGTTAAATTAGATTTAAAATGCTGAAGCGGGTACCTGAATAGTTGCCTTGAAAGTGAGACTTGGACTGCACGGTTCCAAGTGTTTCCAACTCGCGTATAAAGAGGCAGAGCTTAGTTAGAAGTGGGCATGGTAGAGCTTGAAGTAGGCGTGGTAGAGATAGAGATGGGCGTGTTAGAGCTAGAAATGGGCGATGTAGAGCTAGAAATGGGTATGGTAGAGAGAGAGAGAGAGAGAGAGAGAGAGAGAGAGAGAGAGAGAGAGAGAGAGAGAGAGAGAGAGAGAGAGAAATGGGCGTGATAGAGCTAGATATAGGCATGGTAGAGCTAGAAATGGGCGTGGTAGAGCTAGAAATGGGCATGATAGAGATAGATATAGGCATGGTAGAGCTAGAAATGGGCGTGGTAGAGCTAGAAATGGGCATGATAGAGATAGATATAGGCGTGGTAGAGCTAGAAATGGGCGTGGTAGAGCTAGAAATGGGCGTGATAGAGATAGATATAGGCGTGGTAGAGCTAGAAATGGGCGTGGTAGAGCTAGAAATGGGCGTGGTGGAGCTAGAAATGGGCGTGGTAGAGCTAGTAATGGGTGTGGTAGAGTTAGAAATGGACATGTTAGAGCGAGAAATGGGTGTGGTGGAGTTAGAAATGGGCGTGGTTGATCTAGAAATGGTCGTGGTTGAGCTAGAAATGGGCATGGTAGACCTGGAAATGGGCATGGTCGAGATAAAAATGGGCGTGGTAGAAGAAATGGGCGTGGTAGAATTAGAAATGGGCATGGTAGAGCCATAAATGGGCGTGGTAGATTTAGAAATGGGCGTGGTAGTGTCAGAAACTGGCGTTGTAGAGCTAGAAATGGGCGTTGTAGATCTAGAAATGGGAGTGGTAGATCTAGAAAATGGGCGTGGTAGAGATAGAAATGGGCGTCGTAGAACTAGAAATGGGCATGGTAGAGCTGGAAATGGGCGTGGAACTCTAGAAATGGGCGTGGTTTAGCCACAAATGGGCGTGCTAGAGCTAGAAATGTGCGTGTTAGAGCCACAAATTGGCGTGGTAGAGGCAGAAATGGGCGCGGTAGAGCCAGAAACGGGCGTGGTAGAGCCAGAAATATGCGTGGTAGAGCTAGAAATTGGCGTGGTAGAGCTAGAAATGGGCATGGTAGAGCCAGAAAATGGGCGTGGTAGAGCTAGAAATGGATCCCGCTATTGTGTTTTAACAAGTAACCCTTAACAGTAATGGAGGAATCTAGTTTAAAGCTATTCCCCGCCCATCATTAGCCAAATCCCACCAACACTTCGCCCGTGTTTGGATCGATGGATCCCCGAACTCCCTGACTATCAATTTCCAGAAAATTATACAGGTAATCTGTTGAATGTTTTGAAACTAATTTAACTGGGTGTTGTTGCTGTTTCAAAATATTCAATAACATGTTGATTAAATTTAAAAGACATATAATTCGTAAGAGGCTGGCTTTCAATATCAATGTATCTTGACTTCGCACCATGAATTGGCTGTCATATGGATTGTTGGTCATGTTTTGCAGATTTTGGAATGACCGTCAAATTGACAATATTTGCTCTATCTTATCTCATTGTAGAAGCTCTTCCTCTTCAACAGAAGACATTGGCAGTGCTCCTTGGCATGTAAACTATACACTATAAACCCTCGTCCAATATCAGATGTCAGATTCTTTGCACGAGTGTCATAGCCACATATTATTACGACACGAATATGTTTATCCTCATCGTAACGATGTCTTCGCGCTTCTAGTCAGCCAGTGGCTTTGGTGATTAAGCACCCATGGATGATGGTAATGAAGCATTTTGAAATGAAGTTGACAAGGCATTCAGGAATGACGGCGATAAAGCAACCAGGAATGACGGTGATAAAGCACACCGGAATGACGGTGATAAAGCACACATGCATGGCAGTGATACAGCACACAGGAATGACGGTGATAAAGAACACATGAATGACGGTGATAACGCATCCAGGAATGGCGGTGATACAGCACACATGCGTGACGGTGATACAGCACACAGGAATGACGGTGATAAAGCACTCAGGAATGACGGTGATAAAGCACCCAGGAATGACGGTGATAAGCCACACCGGAATGACGGTGATAAACCACGCAGGAATGACGGTATTAAAGCACACATGAATGACGGTGATACAGCACACAGGAATGACGGTGATAAAGCACACATGCATGACGGTGATAAAGCACACAGGAATGACGGTGTTAGAGCACACATGAATAAAGGTGATAAAGCACACAGGAATGACGGTGATAAAGCACACATGAATGACGGTGATAAAGCACACAGGAATGACGGTGTTAGAGCACACATGAATAACGGTGATAAAGCACACAGGAATGAGGGTGATAAAGCACACATGCATGACGGTGATAAAGCACACAGGAATGACGGTGTTAGAGCACACATGAATAAAGGTGATAAAGCACACAGGAATGACGGTGATAAAGCACACATGCATGACGGTGATAAAGCACACAGGAATGACGGTGTTAGAGCACACATGAATAAAGGTGATAAAGCACACAGGAATGACGGTGATAAAGCACACCGGAATGACGGTGATAAAGCACACATGCATGACGGT
Organism: Chaetoderma sp. LZ-2023a; assembly: GCA_034401795.1. Taxonomy (NCBI): domain Eukaryota; kingdom Metazoa; phylum Mollusca; class Caudofoveata; order Chaetodermatida; family Chaetodermatidae; genus Chaetoderma; species Chaetoderma sp. LZ-2023a. The sequence goes on along the minus strand of CM067369.1, from coordinate 272,464,875 downwards.
GATAAAGCACACAGGAATGACGGTGTTAGAGCACACATGAATAAAGGTGATAAAGTACACATGAATGAGGGTGATAAAGCACACATGAATGACGGTGATAAAGCACACAGGAATTACGGTGATAAAGCACCAATGGATGACGGTGATAAAGCACCCAGGAAAGACGGTGATAAAGCACACAGGAATGACGGTGATAAAGCACACAGGAATGACGGTGATAGAGCACACATGTATGACGGTGATAAAGCACACAGGAATGACGGTGAAAAGGCACACAGGAATGACGGTGGCAAAGTACACAGGAATGACGGTGATAAAGCACCCAGGAATGACGGTGATAAAGCACCAGGAATGACGGTGATAAAGCACACATGAATGACGGTGATAAAGCACCCAGGAATGTCGGTGATAAAGCATCCAGGAATGACGGTGATAAAGCACCAGGAATGACGGTGATAAAGCACACATGAATGACGGGGATAAAACACCCAGGAATAACGCATGACATATTTTGATTGTAGCGTCAGTAATTGATAGAGCACACCTGTATTACGGTGATAAAGCACACAGGAATGACGGTGATAAAGCACCAGGAATGACGGTGATAAAGCACACATGAATGACGGGGATAAAGCACCCAGGAATGTCGGTGATAAAGCATCCAGGAATGACGGTGATAAAGCACCAGGAATGACGGTGATAAAGCACACATGAATGACGGGGATAAAGCACACAGGAATAACGCATGACATATTTTGATTGTAGCGTCAGTAATTGATGCGTGACATATAATGGTTATGACGTCAGTTGAAATTGACATCTGATTAACAGATCGATCGGATTTATCACTTAAATATATAATTGCTCGGGAAAATCAGATGGTAAAGGTATCATCAAATAATTTGTAAAATTTAGAAATTTGTTGATATGATTGATACCAATTATGGCAGATTTGGAAATCTAGTTTATTCTTTGTGTCAAGCAGTGATAATATGACATTGACTGCGATGTTAGTTTTGCAAAATAAAGTAAGTTCTGTTTTAGTAGATATTAGCAGTTACCTAGTACTTAAATATTCTTTACGCTTTTACCATGATGGGAATTGGCATCGATCTATCCCTGCTCTGCCTGAATCTCAATCACCAGAAAACTATACAGGTAAGCTGTTGAATACTTTAAAACTAGTTTGGCTGGGTCCTATTGTTACCCATGTCAGCAAAGGCGACCAGTCAAATTAGTTTCGACATATGCAACAGAATGTTTATTCAATAATAAGGGCATACAATTCATATAGCTTGACGGACTATTACGCGTTTGTGACAGACATAGGTCAAGTAAAGGACATGAAGAGGCGGCAGTAAGCGACGGCGATGCGACAGCGATATGATCGGATACGACGGAAATCCCAAGCAATCGGTTGAAAGTTTCATCGGCTCCGCGTTGCGGTGTTATATCTGGCACACCAAAATAACCTAAAACAAATCACATGTGCGATGTGTAAGCGTAAAATCTTTTAAAGACCACGTGTGTATCGCGTGCCTTCTCCCACGCGAGTGCCGTACGCATGTTTTCAGTGGTTAGGGTATGTATGGGTGTGTATGGGTGAGTGATTGTGTGAGTGTGTGTGCGTGTGCTTGAATGTATGCGTGCATGCGTGTGCGTTCATTCGTACATGGGTGAGTGTGTGAGGGTGTCAGCAGGTCGTGGGTGGTTGGTTGAGTGAGAGAGTTAGCTGGCTGGTACGTTGGCGAGGCGGTGGATTGTTGCGTGATGGTATGGATAGGTGTGTGGGTACGTGAGTGTGTGAATATGTGTGTGAGACGTTGAGGGTATTATTAGTGTGTTGGTAGGACGCTAAGAATTGGGATGCGTTTGTGAGGGTATGGGTGAGTGCGTTGGTGTGCAGGTTGTGATGGAATGACAGAAGGGAATGAGGGAGCAACTCAAAGTAAGTTGTCAATGGGTGAGTGAATGGATGAATGAATGCTTAGTTTGTAAATGAGGGATTGAGGTTGCTGGGGATGTGGCGCGCATTGATACATGTTTGTTGAGGCAAAGATGTATTTCTGAGTTCATATAATCAACGTGCGAAACATTATACTGACTTGGGTGGCGCTGCCATGCCTGGGCAGGCAATTTATCCTTCTCCGGTGTCCAAGATGGATAAGTGTATTAATTCACATACTTTAATGGACATTGCTTTTGGCCAATTGTAATTTCATGGCAAACGACGCCCGACCGACAGAAAAAATTAATGAGCCTTCCCGTTAAAGTACGATAACTGGCGATTGATAGACGGTACGATAAAATCGTTGTTTTCACGCCCCATCGGTGCTGGTTTTGGAAACAGACCAAGGCGACGCCACGTCGATGCGACGATATCGCGCTGATTTCACGTCGTGTCGGCTTGGTGCGCGATGCCCTTTAGGTTCGCTAAAATTAGTCAGTTAAGCCTAGCACGCATTAAGCCGACGCGATTCGACGGCAATGCGATAGAAAGCGACGAGTTATCGCGACAAGTCGGTTACTGGTTTAGTCGTATCGGTGTTGTGTTTGATTTCAAGCACGCAGAATAAACTAGATAATACACTTTGACGATGCAAGATGGCATATTTATATTTGATCACTCCACGTTTATATCATATGACTCAGCGCACGTATATGCCACATAGCATATATGGTATTATTCATCTATATTTATAAAATCTGTCAGAGACGTCATAAAAGCAAGGGTGTGATTGCCATTCTTGGATTAAGGCATTGTCCTTTGCACTCGTTCATGCCCTTATTAGCCATTTGGAAAGATGTGCTTGCAATGGTACGTGGAACGTGATTGGTCAGTAAACCGCTCGTCACTGGCGACCCGTTAACGATAGCAAGGTTTTTCAAGCGTGTTTGAAAACTGGAGACGAGCGACGATTAGCAAAATCTGTCGTTTTCGTATCGCATCGCCGTCGCTTTCGAAAGCACACTATGGCGACATGTAACTGATAATGTAAAATCGCATTGCCGTCGCGTCATGTCGGCGCAATGTGTAGCGGGATTTAGTTTGTTTACTAAACATGCGTATTGGCTACGTGCATCGAACAACGGATGGTTAACTATAGTTCGTCGGTAAACGATTCCCTATTGGATTACTGCTGCAAAATATTTGGAGCCGTGTACCAGTCTCGATTATCCCTTTCTATCGTATGTTTTGCTGGCCTCCAAAATGGGTAATTTCTTTCTGTTACGACGTCAACAAGTGAAGACAATAAGCGATACAGTGGGACGGGTGTGGACCTTGGGAACATTGGTTTACCGTAGGATTTTTAAATCGCATAGGTTAGGGAAATATTAACATTTTTGTGCAGTTAACCGTGGCAAATGAACCTATCCGCCATTTTAGATTTTACGAAAATTTCGTACTAACAATTTGGAACCGAGCACGGGTGCTCAGTCCGCTCGAGTTAAATAGCTAGTTAACCGTTTGAAATTCGCTTAGTGCTTAGTTAGCTATAGGTAACTATGGTTAGTGAACTGAACCTGACCTTAAATACGTCATTCATGACGTAATTTATTATGACGTCAGCCTGTTGATTTTGACGCAAAATGATTTATCGATAAACTGTATTCATCCATTCCTGAAGATGTTATGTTATCCTTAGCATTCTCATATGTGTGTAATTGTCCTGCCACACCTTTAGAAATCTGACAAGATGACACAGACATAAGCTGACAGATACAATCGTGTAGAGCAGAATCAGTCTAACAGCTATAGTACGATGCATCATGCTTGTCAGACAGTCAGGAGCAAGTTAACGCAAAATCGACATTTAATGTAATTTTAATGACTATCGGTACCAGCTTGATATCAGGACGCATAGCGTATAATATAGCTGTGAACATTTCTTATGTGATTTTGTCAGCTTACCGAAAAATCTGTCAATTCAAATTCTGATAATAATATTTCTGAATAGTGAAATGACATTCGTAAGTTACTGGTTAAGAAAAAATTTGATCAGAATGACAAATGAAGACGGATTTTCACAAATGATTACATAAATGTAAAAGTGCAAGTGTTTCTCCCCATCTTGAAAAATAATACAATTTAAGGAAGAACACGCCGACTAAGCATTCTAAATAAATGCGTGAACATGATTGGACGATTCGAATCAAAACATCAAACATGTGACACATGGTGTCAGTATAAAACTATGTGTGGTATGTTAAGCAGCGTAATGACGGTGACACAGGCATTATTGCTCTAACCACAATATATAATTTGATGTATTGAGTGACTGTGGTATAACCGGACATGTGGTTGGGCTGGCATATGCGTTACAATATATAGAGAAATGTAATTGGGATGATAAGAACTAATAACATAAATGTGTTGACTCAGTCATTTTTTTGTTATTGGATTGCCGAATGAGTGACCATATTTAAAGAGGTTGCTTCCTGAAGTAGATTATTTCTTGATGTAGTAGAATTACGTATGGTCGGTGAGTACTACAGTGTGGTGTTCGTTTCGAAATTAGTGCGGCGGAACTATTTATGGAATATAGGTCTTATAATGAACATCAGTTGGCATTGATATTGTTCGTGTAAAATACCAGCACGTAATTCGTGGCAAGAGAGGATTACTCTGAACAATACAATTAACATTGGTAATGATGTAATCCAATGAATATATCCTTATTCACGTAATCATGTTTGCCTTTCTTCATGATGTTTGATACAACTCAGCCGTCCATATCATGTTGTTTAAGTTATGTATAAATAATCACGATACTTATCACATCATTTATTATTAATGGTATTACACCAGTGCCATACGATCACGAGGTCGTTTCATTGGATATTAAATATTATGAGAATTTGTTAGATCGAAATTAACATATCTCTCTCTCTCTCTCTCTCTCTCTCTCTCTCTCTCTCTCTCTCTCTCTTTCTCTCTCTCTCTCTCTCCCTCTCTCTCTCTCTCGATTTGTGACAGACCAGGACATTTTAATTGTGACGTCAACTACTAACAAGTAATGCATTTGTGGATGTATTACTTGAACCATCATACGGCTGCAATCAGTCCTTCTTCGCTTTTGCCCACTGTGTCTTGTCCTCAGCCAAAATCTTTAGATTCCTCAGGTCCATTCTTGCCTTGAGTGTACCGAGTCCTGCTTTCTTGAGGTCACTTTGTAGCACGCTTAGCAGATTTGTGCAATGCCGTCCTCTCCTGGCTTTGTATTTTCTGGCTCCGAGTAGGGTTAATCTCAATGCTCTCTGTACATGTGTCTTCTTATATCCTTAGCACATAGCCAAACATGGACCATCTTCGCTGGCCGACCTCTACAGACAGCGGCGATGTATTACACATCTTGTAGTGCATCGGTGGAAATTATGCTGTCGGGCCATCTGTGTCCAGTGATGGTGCGTAGGTGTTTGTGGTGGCAGGCATCAAGTTTGTCTAGAACTGCCGTTGGAGCTGCCTAGCTGTTACAGTGATACAACATCAAGGATACACAGGTTGCATTGTATAAACAATACTTTTGTCAAGGGCATCTTTGATCTACGAATCCATACCTTCCAGAAGGACTGGAAAGATATGTTCCCCATGACGCAGCGTGCAACAATGTCAGCAGTACTGCAAAGCAGTGAGCCCAGGATTGTACATTTCCTCCAAGGCTCGCCGCCACGAAGTGGGTCGTCATTTTCTTTAGTTTCATGCTTTGTAGATAGCTATATGTTGGTGGACTCTGCTTTTGATTCATTCAGCTATTGGGAGAAGTTCGACAAGGGGTTTATTTTCCTCGACTATGAAGTCCACATTGCCGGCATATTCCATATCTAGCGGCATACCCAGAATTGACAGGGGGGGGGGGGGGGGTGGGGGTGGGGTGGGGTGGGGGTAGTTGGTCGTGTGGAACATTCCCGCACGGATTTGAATGCAGCAGCAAGGTAACAGGTGAACAGCAGCGGAGGTAGACCATCTCCCTATGGGGAGCTGATTAATGTCTTAAACTCTACAGACTTCACTGACTTGACTCGTACTCTCAACTTGGTTTCTGCAAGCAGTAGACTCACTAGTCGTAGCTCGTCCTCATTGCAACTGGCCTGGCGGATTACATCTAGCATCTTTGAGCGTGGAATGCTGTCGAACCTCGTGACATGGCAATGTCCATTTTGTGGAAATGTCAGTGTTTGGACATGACTACCGACACAAGCATATGTTGAGCCCGTACAATGTCTGCGCAGCTGCGTCCACATTTGAAGCTACTTTTACACGCTCCGGTGAAGTCATCGATCTTGTCTCGGATGCGGCATAGAGTGACATTGGATAGGATTCCCCGTATGCTGCTGAGGAGCACAATGGGCCACAGATTGGCGGGGTGGGATGGAGCAGGTGGCTTGTTGGGTTTGGGTAGTGCGATAAAGGTGTCTTGGCCTACAGCGTCGATGAGAAGGTGGTGCGTAAAAGCTGAATTGATTAGGTGCGTGATCGGGTTTGAGGTAATGTCACTTGCATATTTGAATAGTTCATTGCTCATGCCATCAGGTCCCGATGCATGTCCATTTTCCAGGACTTTACGTGCCTCCCAACTCCTGCTGTTTTAATTGGTGTTAGTGATGGCCTGAGATCTCCTGAGAACGTGTGCAAGGGCTCATCATCGTGGATAGTGCACTGTTCCTTGAACTATTCTCGAATCGCCTCGGCTTTTCCCTGGTCAGTCCCGATAAAGTATCCTTCAGAGTTGTGTACAGTGTGTTGTGGTGTGTAGTCAGTAACTCTCACGGCTCGGGCTGCCCGAAACATTTTGAGACAGTCATCCGTGGCAGTGAGTTCATCTACTAGGGAGTCTGCTTGTTGAATAGAAAGATCTTTTAAGCGCTCGTTAATGTGGCGCAGAATATTATTGCGCTCCCGGCATAGTTTGGTCGACTAGTCGACTAGCGTAGGAGATATTTTATTATGACGTCAAATAATTGAGTGGCAAATTGGATCCATCCATCTGTGTCCATTAGTTCGTGGGGTAGGACGTGCGTGCATGCGAACAGACTGCTGGGCGGGCTCGCGTCTAGTCGTGCCTGCATGCATTCGTCATAATGTTCATCGGATGCTTAGCAGAACTTCATCAGTTATTGATGTTGGCGACATTATTCTAAAGGCCTCTTGTTGGGAGATTTCGTCAATATAATCATGAAGGATTGACCATGTTTTCATCGTATGCCTCCTCGCTCTCGTCAAATCTCCGTCCCGCCTTCACCATCAATCAAATTGGATGAAATTGTTCAGAAATTCCGCAATAAACCGAAAGCGTGTTAGAAGCCATCTAATTCCTGCGCCGACTTGATATATCCTTCTTGCTGCTGGTTCCTATTGAAGGGACGTCATCAGTCCCTCGCACGTCAACACAACCTGGAGGTAATCTTCTTGTATTAATGTCAATCTCCGGTAACTGGTTATCTGTGTGATGTTCTTTTGGGGAAGGATGCAACCGAAAAATGGTGGAATCATAAATTTGATATTTCAAAAGCACATAACATCTAGATATCAAAAGTCCTGAAGCTGAAGAACCCCTCCGAGACAACTTACTCAGCGTGCGATACTCAGATGCACCCCTGGGTGTATATGACCGCGTGATGCTTTTATGCATCCTATAATAATTAATGAGAATGTGGTCCAAGGATTTATAAGATGTTCTGATTTGTTGAGCAACGTGTCCTTAAATATGGACTAATGTGTCCTGTAATGTTGATTAATGTTTGGATTATCTAACGGTGAATAGAACGTTAAGAAATGACCGTACCTAGTAATTTACTAACTTGATCTTACCGAAATAATGCACATGCTGTCAAAGTACAAATTAATTTGTTTTATGTTAGTGAAGCCATCAGGGACTATTGCCATCATGTGATCACATTCAACAATTACGAATTAAGCACATTGAGAATCACATGCAATAGAGGATTCCAATCTGAATGTCATGCATATAACGCCATAGTGAATTACGTTACATGTAGGTTGACATCAAAATCAATTATGTCATGAATGGCGTATCTAAATCCGTCATAAACACTTAATAGTTCGTCAATTGGTACGAATTGTATGTATTTATTATTTACTAACTATTCACTTGAATAATTTGAAATTAATATGACTTGGCACTGTTGCTACCATAGGCAAATTCAACAGCTTACCTGTATAATTACCTTTAAAATGGCATTCTGGGAAGTCAGGGTTAAAAGTATATCAATCGATCACAACACGCTCAGTGCATAGGCGAGCCTAGCTAGAGATGGAGGACGCATAGCTAAAACTGGAATCATCCATTGCACGATGCTGAGTTGTCTTATCACCTGGCATGTAATTACAGTTTTACCATTGTCGACCGCCAAGTCGCACCAAAGAAGGCATTGTGACACATGGCTGATCTGGTCTAATTTGAACCCAACTGCATGAAGAAGTTATTAGCTACGGAAACCTAAAATATGGTCATCTGATTCAGTTCAGCAGCAAAAAAAACTAAATTCAAAAGATTAAAATTATAATTGATGTATATTTGAATTACATTACTGAATGTTACGGCATGGCGGATTAAAGAATGATATTACTGATAACCTTTCGAAGTCTTGATATAATATTCTAGTTCTTATGTAATGCCTTGACCTCTATCTTTCCACAATGGCAAGTGTCACGTGGTCTGGATGCGAAGCCCATTCAGTTTCGGTGTTATCTTCCGAGGAGTTAGGAATTAACTTTCCCCTATCTAAGCGTAATCCAAATGACACATAAGTAATACTGTCTCTTGTTAAAGTTCTCATCTATTCATAAAAGACATATATCCTAGCTTTAATTTATGACTATTTGTTACTTTATGGAAACTTTAACTAACTTGTACTGTAGCCGCCATTTTAGATAAATATTTGCTGGCGCTAGTATTTCAAACTGTAGTCTCTTCGCCGGTACTCAGTTGTTCGTATAAAACCATTCTCGTAATGCTAATGCTAGTCATTCTTCTGCTGGCTTTCAAAGTGAGCGCGTAGATGTGCATAACATGGCTCAATACCAGTTGTGTGTATTGCCTATGCTGCAAGTGACAACAAATATATTTATAACAAGTTTAATGAATACTGTTGTTATCAATATCATCAGCTGATAATATAATTGTCATTAGATAAAGATATGATAACAAGTTGCCTGAAAATTGTTGACGCAACAACTTTCAATCAAATTGTTCTCACCATAATCAGCAGGGCAGTCAATGTTGCAAGACATGCAAAAAATATTTCGAGCAACTTTATTGACAGTCATTTTTTACTCAGGCAGCAACAGCGTTGTCAAATCTTTCTCAGAATAATCAGTGGGTCTCTTTGTTGTTAGCTAACAAATGCATGCACAATAAGTTAGGCCTGTGTGATATACGGAATCAAGACCCGGTCTCAGATATGCTCGAAAATTCTGTTCATCTCATTGTCAATCAGGAGGTAAGCATATTATTCTATTCATGGTAGGCATGTCAGAGGCGATCGTGCATGTGCTGGTGGACTGCTTGATCTTTGGGAGCATATTTCATTCTGATATACGCATAGGATATCGGCCGAACTAAATGTGTATGCACTTGTTCGCAAATAAAACAACGCTATTGTGTCATAGTCAGAAATGATTGTCAATAAAGTTGAGCGAAATATCTTCAGAAGTCTTAATCTTATAAAATAAGTACCAAATTTGTTAACGAATGTTCATGTCAGTAGTCATATCCAAGTACATGGACGTTCACAAAATGGGCATCGATATATCATTGACCTTTGACTCAAAGATCCTAGACGTACTACATCAAGTAGGCTGTAATGTCAATGAACTATCACTAGTCAGGCTGCTATTCGCAAATTTGTTGAAAGTGCGAGGAGAATTGAAACTGCAGCGTACGAAACCTCCATTGGTTCTCCACATGGAGATGGCCTCTCTCTAGTGCTGTTTACCTGCTACCTTGCCATAGTCCTCATATATGTGCGAGGTCAAAGACACCTGTATCTACACCCAATCTCCCACTACAGATGGGTATGCAGACGATGCAGATTTCACAAATGAGGAAAAGATGTCTCTCGATAACCTTCTCCCTATACGTGCAGAACAATTCAAGAATGTGAATCCCTTCATGAACGACGTCAAGACAGAGTATACTCATGTACACATATCAATGTCAGATGAAGTCAGTAGCCAAGTCCGAGTTCACCCATATACATCTATCAGCGACAGACGAAGTCAGTGACAAAGGCTTCCCGCTCCATGGCAGGGAAGAATGGAAGAAGAGCAAGATCCTTGGTTCACTAGCGTACAACTCCTCTTACATCGCTGCACCTTGTGTCATGGGTAACATTGCCATCTACTCCTTTTGGAAACCGTCGGTGGTTGGATCAGTGGTCCCCCATGTCAATAAACTACGGTTGTATGACATAACCTGTACTCCTTGTAGAGGACGCCATTGCACAAACCTGCTAGGTGTGCTACGTACCGATCTACACTGGCAAACAAGAGGAACCTAACGGAGCTAAGGACTTTTGCTCAGGACAAGAAACAGTGTCCAACGAATAGGAAAAAGAAGAACTATTGCAACTGGATGATGTTTTCAAATCACTTCAGCTGCAGATCGTCGTCGTCGTCGTCGTCGTCGTCTCCAACACCACTACCGCTGACACAATCACACAATGAATGGGATCCATTTCTAATGACGCCATGCCCAGTTCTAAGTAAGATTAATGTACTTTATGCGCGCATTTGAATAGAAATTAACACCTTGAATCGTGAGTTACATTAACACCTTGAATCGTGAGTTACATTAACACCTTGAATCGTGAGTTACATTAACACCTTGAATCGTGAGTTACATTAACACCTTGAATCGTGAGTTACATTAACACCTTGAATCGTGAGTTACATTAACACCTTGAATCGTGAGTTACATTAACACCTTGAATCGTGAGTTACATTAACACCTTGAATCGTGAGTTACATTAACACCTTGAATCGTGAGTTACATTAACACCTTGAATCGTGAGTTACATTAACACCTTGAATCGTGAGTTACATTAACACCTTGAATCGTGAGTTACATTAACACCTTGAATCGTTACCAAAATCCTAATATTAAGGTAAATATACAGGTAAGCTGTTGAATATTTTAAAATTAATTTGAACCGGTTTTTTTTGCTGATTAGACAGAATGTTTATTCCATTGTAAATTCATCAATTGTATGTAATTCAAACTTTCTCTCTTGCCTCACTATTTCCAGTTTTGTGATAGATCTAGGGCATATTAATTGTGTCGTCAACTACTAACAAGTGATTTCTTTGATTATTGTAACAGATCGGATCCATTCATACTGAGAGTAAATTTATGAGAATATAAATATGTACTCCACAACATGTTGAGTGATCAATTTCATGGTTACATGGAAACACCATGGGATAAGCAACTAGACACAGTCATATATATTAGATATTTGATGATATGGCCGTCTCCACCTATCAGCGATATGTTCCACCAGCTGCATAGCTATTATCAATGGCTAAGATTATGTAGCTGTCCCAACTGAGTACACATGTGGGAATTTATCACGCTGGAGCGACAGAAAGCAAAGACAAATGTTATTGACAAAATTATTACAATAATTCCCCTTGTCGGAATTGCTGAAATGGTGATTGATCTTAGCTAGGGCGATGGTGTAACTCTAAGTGGTGATTGATGCTAGATGCGCTCAGGGTATACCTTTCAATGTTGTAACTGTATTAATTCATGATAAACAACTAAGTACCAGAATCTTAATTCGCAAGT
>CM067369.1:272319088-272452565 GCA_034401795.1 Chaetoderma sp. LZ-2023a | reverse complement strand
TCAGGCCGGTTATTCAAATCCTTTCTCTGTTACATGATTCTATGTAGTGGCAACAACAAAACTGTAAGACATTTCTGCCATCACCCCCATAAGATAAGATAAGATAAGATAAGAATCTTTATTTATCGAGGGTAAATCTTCAGAGCAATGCCCTGATCTCCCAGAGGCCCTCGCCAAATAACTATATGAACTAATTAGAATTATATTTACAAAATTTACAAATCATGCACAAAATATATACAAAACTATACATAATTGTTGCAATGAAAACCTATTTTCAACCATTTCAATATCAAATATCAAATGGCGGAAAGACGACAATAATAAGTATGTATTTGTAATTCTATGCTAATGTAATAAACATGCTGTTGAGTATTTTGAAACTAATTTGACTGGGTGTCGTTTCTGCCTTAGGCAGATACAGCACTCAGACAAACTAGCTTCAAAATATCCAATAGTTTATTTAGTTTTCTATAAAATGATATCCAAAATCTGCGGAGATCGACCGATTCCAACACGAATGATGAGTAGGTGGAGCTTCGATAGAGATGGGCGGGGCATAGATAAACCCGGAGAAGTCCGTTAGTTTCGGGAGATTAATGAACACTGGGGCCCAGAAAGTTATTAGCCCTGGGCCCCGAGCAGGTTAAATTCGGCTCTTATGGTTAGATACTATTATATTTTGCAATCGATAAATTATTATTATTATTATTATTATTATTATTATTATTATTATTAATTATTATTAATATTATTATTATTATTATTATTATTATTATTATTATTAATGCAGGTACGTTGAAACAAAGCATAAAATCATTGAAAGTGTGTATGTATGTGCATGTTGTGCTTAAAAGATGATAGCGTTTCTGAATTTATAACACACGTAGGAAGGGAATTCCAATTTTGACTAGCTGTGTATGTGAAACTGTATTTTCCATAGTTGGTTCGTATTTTCGGAGGCTTCAAATGGCTATTAGTTTTAGATCGTAGATGTAATGTGTGTGCTGTCTCTATGGGTGTAAGCATGTCGCTGATGTACTTAGGTGTATGGTTGTTTAGTGCTTTGTATGTCATAATGTTTGATTTAATAGTTATACGTTGTGATAGTGGCGTCAATTTCAATTCATCATATAATTGCCGCGATGGTGTTCTATGTGGGACGTCTAAGATGATTCTCGCTGCACGTTTTTGAAGTTTTTCTAGTTTGCTCAACAATGTTGGCATACCTGCGTAATATACGAGAGAACAGTAATCAATGTGCGAAAGTATGTATGCTTTGTAAAATAAGGTTCGTTGCTCAACATTCATGTACCGTTTATTTTTCTTTAACATAAAAATTAGGGAAGATATTTTGCTACAAATTTTGTTGATGTGTTGTTGCCAGGAGAGATTGTTGTTAATATTTAAGCCTAAGAGTTTTGCATTTTCTACACTTTCTATTTCTCCATCGACGATAGATATTTTAATTTCCGGATTTATCTGTTTTAGTTTGAATTTAGTGCCTATCATTAGTAATTTGGTCTTGTCGGTATTTATAACCATTTTATTGTTTTGACACCAATCATGGACGGATGCCATATCAGCTGTTAATTTTTCAGTTATATTTGCTACATTATCGAAATGGCAATGCATGGTTGTATCGTCACAATACATATCGATATTACAGGTAAGATTCATATGGAGGTCATTCACGTAGATAATAAATAGCAAAGGTCCTAACACCGAGCCTTGCGGTACGCCTACCGTGACTGGTAACATGCCAGATGTTTTGTCCGAGATTGAAACATACTGCTGTCTGTTTTCTAAATACGATCTAAACCATTTTTGCGCAAATGCATGAAACTTATAAATGCCTAGTTTTCGTAGCAGTATGTCGTGGTTTACAAGGTCAAACGCTTTTCTGAAGTCTATCATAATAGCTCCAACGAATTCTCCATTATCGACTGCAAATCGCCACGTGTCTATTAATTTTAGCAACGCGGTTTCGCAGGAGTGTTTGGGTCTAAAGCCGGACTGAGATTCGCATAATAGATCATATGTAGTCAAAAATTTATATAGATAATTGTGTACATGTCTTTCCAGAATTTTCGATAAAATTGGCAGAATAGAAATGGGCCTATAATTACTAATTTCGCTTTTATTATCGGACTTGTGCAAGGGTTTAACTTTTGCGCATTTCCACATGGTAGGAAATACTCATGTATCAATACTCTTATTAATAATGGCGGTGATTGATGGTGCGATAACTGGAGCGGCCAGCTTTAGGAAATGCGCGTTCAAAGTATCATACCCTGCGGATTTATTAGTTTTTAAACGGGAAATTTCACGGTAAACATAATCTACTGTTATTCCAGGTATTTTAAACTGGACATCGTTTGGAACTCTACTGTTAACATGCATTACAAGATCCTGTGAAATCGCGTGGTTTTTATTTTGTATGGCATTCGCAAGGTCGGATGCAACAGTAGCAAAGTATTTATTGAACATCTCACAATGTTGTCCGGTATCTCTAACCTCGTTTCCCTGGTTATCTAATAATATTAATGGCATTTTGTTTGTTTTGGGGCTGATGCTTTTTAAGATCTTCCATATATTTGAAGGATTATGCTTATTTTCTGTCAGCTGTATACCGAAATAGTGCCGCTTCGCGTTTTCTATCAATGACATTACCTTATTCTTCAATTCCCGGTATTTGACAATATTTTTAAACTTTTTGTGATAATCTCGGTCTTTCATCGTTTTCAAGATGTCTTGGTTCATCCATCCAGGTTGGGAGTACTTTTTAACTCGTCGCTCGACAATCGGGGCGTGGTTATTTAAAATATTAAGGAATGTTTCATGCCAAACGCTTAGTGCTTCGTTTGGATCGTTGACGAAATTAATTATATCCCAATTATATTCTAATAAATTTTGAATAAACTTGTTGCTGTTAAATTTTTTCTTACATCTGTATTTTATTGAATGATGACTATTAGTTTTATTAGTGACACTATGCCGCACTGCAAATACGGGAAAATGGTCGCTTAGCGCAAGCTCGCCTACACTCGCAGAAGTAAGCTTGCTTTTTTCAGTGCAATATACATGATCGATTATTTTAGCAGTCGTTTCTGTTATTCTGGTCGGTTTATCTATTAACTGCACTAAGTGAAATGCATCCATTAATGATTGCCATTTTGCTATTATGGGAACATTAAAATCTATATTAAAATCGCCTATCAGTACAATATCAGTATTATATAAATATGCGGCCTCGAGTAAAGATTCGAATTCGTCAATCCAGCTAGACGGTGAATCCGGCGGTCTATAAACACAGCCTAATAAAAATGGTTTTGTTTTGTACGGCTTAACTTCAATCCATAGTGCCTCCAAAGTCTCAGATTCTAGCTCCGCCCTCCTAAAATATGATTGGCTCTCCTCAACGTAAACTACAATGCCGCCTCCCGAGCGATTTGACCTATCTTTTCTCTCGATATTATAGCTATTAATTTCGATTAGGTTATTAGTCGAGATACTGCTAAGAAAAGTTTCTGTTGTACCAAGAATTTCAATTTGTTTTATGCTTGTTTCCATCATTATTCTCAATTGGCTTATTTTGGGCAACAAGTGCTGTACGTTTAAGTGGCCTATGCGTATGCCTTTCGCATTTGAATTGAACAATGGGGAGTCATATTGTTTTGTTAATTTGATAAAAGCATTGTTACATTTCCATTGATCAAGAGGTGACCTAACACTTGCATGTGTTTGTTGGTCGGTTATCTTTCCAACGACACAGTATGAAATAATATTGATGAAATTTAGAAAACTTACTTTGGACATGTTCATGTAGTAGAAAATATTTACGAATTTTAGATAATTATTATCCGTAATCCTCATATTACAATTCTCTCCACTCATGGTATTATTTGCAAAGGAGAGATTATTATTATTATTATTATTATTATTATTATTATTATTATCATAACATAGATTAGCACTAGTAGCGGTATGTGGAAATGTGGTAATATGAGCACTATAATGAACGCGTGGAGATGCGACAACTGGGTTGGCGGGTATACAAGCATTATCAGGGGTGCATGGGTTGGCGGGTATACACGCATTTTCAGGGGTGCATGGGTTTGCGGGTATACAAACACTACCCAGGGCGCATGAGTTGGCCGGTATACAAGCGCTACCAGGGGCGCATGTTTTGGTGGGTATACAAGCGCTATCAGGGGCGCATGGGTTGGCGGTAAGATAAGCATTATCAGGGGCGCATAGGTTGGCGGTAAGACAAGCACTACCAGGGGTGCACAGGCTGTCTGTAATACAAACACTAAACGGGGCACATGTCTTGGCGGGTATACAAGCGCTATCAGGGGCGCATGGGCTGGCGGGTATACAGGCGCTATCAGGGGCGCATGGAACATCATTTGGAATGGCAATAGGTATATGACTTGTATCATCATCAAGACAGCACTTTGTAGTAGGTGTCATAGAATTAACATTAGCGATAACAGTTGCTGTATTAGTGACAGTACAAGTAGCACTAGCAGTTCCTAATACAACAGAAGGAGACTTTGAACTGATAGGTGGATGGTCATAATTTGATAATATACGGCTATTATTCTCATCATCGAAATATCTTAATAAATCATATCTGTTACTGGTTACAACATTATACATATATTCCGTGGAATAAATACACGTACAATTATTAATATTATTATTATTATTATTATTATTATTATTATTATTATACTTTGTTTGAGAAATATTTTTGTTAATTTTACACAGTTTGTTTACAATAGGCGCTCCTTCTTGGCCGGCCAATTAATGTCCAAGGCACCGATTTGATTTATGACCGTAGCTGTAACAGGAATAGCATTGAACCAGTTGACCATGACGACACATGGATGATTTGTGATTGGGCTCACCACAAAACCTACACACCGCGTTTCGAAGAATGGTCACGTAATCATTTATGCAACGTACCAGTAGAGAAGATCCGGTTTTGTTTATATGCACTTTATCTGCATAAAACAGGGAATTGTTTATCATACCCGCTCGTGAATAAAATAAGTCCGCCGACTCAATAAGAGTGAAGTCCAAGAACTGCTCCCGCACCTCTAAATGGCGATTGTATCTAGTATCGATTCACATTGCTTAATACATCACTATGCAATTTATCTGGGCATTTGGCGTTACTAAGTGCAAGGTTGCTTAGTAAAATCATTTGTCTGTCACGTGATTGTGTGTTAGCTTTAGTAACAACAGCAGAAGACGACCAAAAATACTCGAAAAATGTCAACAATAAGTATCTCTTGGTTTGCATAGGGCTGACAATGTCAACGACAACACGCTGTATAAACGTATTCATAATTAGAGTATGGAGACAACAGCAGTGACAACAACAACGAGGACGACAACAAAAACATCATCATCATCATCATCATCATCATCATTATCATCATCATCATTAACAACAACAACAACATCAACGACGACGACAACAACAACAACAACAACATCGTCATCATATCATCATCATCATCAGTATCATCACCATCATCATCATCATCATCATCATCATCATCATCGACAACAACAACAACAACAACATCATAATCATCATCATCATCATCATCATCATCAACAACAACAACAACAACATCATCATCATCATCAACAACAACAACAACATCATCATCATCATCATCATCAACAACAATAACAACATCATCATCATCAACAACAACAACAACAACAACAACAACAACAACGTCGTCGTCGTCGTCGTCGTCGTCGTCGTCGTCGTCGTCGTCGTCAACAACAACAACAACAACAACATCATCATCATCAACAACAACAACATCATCATCATCATCAACAACATCAACATCATCATCAACAACAACAACATCATCATCATCTTCATCAACAACAACAACAACAACAACATCATCATCAACAACAACAACATCAACATCATCATCATCATCATCATCATCATCAACAACAACAACAACAACAACAATTACATTCCACGTTTTAAAGTGGTATCGCACATGCTACATGCACGTTGCTTTTTGTACAGTATTCGTCTGTCTAATTTTATCTGGAATTATTATAACGTATAAACTAACTGATTATCGTTTGCAATCGAACAGAATAATTTCGATTCAATCCAGGAGTCTTTAATTCTCGGTCTGGCAATCTAAATTAATCAAGAACAATTCTGAATTTTAATATAGCCAAGAAGGCCAGAGCAGCAGACGTCTGGTTGGCAAGAATCCATGATGAAATGTTAACTATGTGTGTTTGAGGATTCTAAGAACCATGGTACATTATTAAGTATTAAATACTGTTTTCTTCACAAATCTCGACAGCCCACATATTTATCCTATGACACGCCAATACCGACAGCAGTCATTTACATTATCAGTCATCGGAGGGAATCTCTGTGCAAAAGGAAAAGCTATGTTCTTTCTGAATGCGATTGGGGTGAATTCCAAAACATGCGGAAATTAACCATTCACCACCTATCATCTAAAACCAAATATTGGAGAGCTTTAGTCATAATATATATTTTGGAACTGCTCACCTGGGTCCAGGACCCCTCCCAATAAACCCCCATCGATAGTGAAAGCCCTGAGACATGTCGGCGCACAACAGTGCAACTAGGTTGGTTTAACAACAACAGCCCCCACCCACCATAGGGGAAGTACCGATGATGAAACCCTGAGCTGTACCACCCTAATCATTTTATACCAATCTAATGATCCGCCATCACTTGTGGCAATATATGGACCTATTCTGTCACTAAAGGATCTGACGTCATAATCAAATACGTCACATATTATCTGGCGTCACAAACAGCCATCCTGAATAATTGACGATTAGTTATGCAAGGGTACTTCGAAAACACTTCTGTGTAAATGACAGTCATATATTTTGTGACTGCTGCAGACTGCATCAAAGGGCGAAGAGATTACGGTGTGACCAACGATGACCAAATGATGTTGGTTCTATAAGATGGGTGGTCTTAAAACCACCCGACTTAATACACCGCCATAATTTGATCATCAGGTCTATCTACCATACGTGTATTAAGCAGTCACCTGTCTTTAATGAGCACCTTCTGAAGACCCCCGTTTATTTAGCGCCGGTGAATCTAATTATTATAGACATTAGAGCAGACCTTGGAGTATTGAAATTACGCGTTAGCGTGTTCCTGGATAAATTATCCTAAATTAAAACATTCTAATTATGGATTCTATAATTTATAATTGAATATAAGAAACATCGCGTAAATACCAGCGGCCGTTTGCTCGAAAGTGTATTACTTTATGCCCAGACTTAAACACTAATCCTGGCCTAAATTTCTAATGTCGGTATTAGTTAATACACCAAGCTAACACCGTTGTTCGAACGCATGGCCGGGCTTGTTTAATACCGTTATGAGGATTACAGTAGTGTCACAAAACTTTCTGTAATAGAAATTGCATTTGTACGTGCATACGTATGCTTATACGGGTCCGCGAAAGCAGTGATTTTATTCAATTCTAGGCCAATCAAATGGACTACTACTACTACTACTACTCCTACTACTCCTACTACTACTACTACTACTACTACTACTACTACTACTACTACTACTACTACTACTACTACTACTACTACTACTACTACTACTACTACTACTACTACTACTACTACTACTACTAATACTACTACTACTTCCACTACTACTACTACTACTACTACTACTACTACTACTACTACTACTACTACTACTACTACTACTACTACTGCTGCTGCTGCTGCTGCTGCTGCTGCTGCTGCTGCCACTGCTACCGCTGCCGCTACCGCTACCGCAACTACTACTACTACTGCTGCTGCTGCTACTGCTGCTGCTGCTGCTGCTACTACTACTACTACTACTACTACTACTACTACTACTACTACTACTACTACTACTACTACTACTACATGTACGCGCGCGGACACATAGCATCATAATATCTATTTGTAATTTTAGCGAAAAAAATTCCGGATACAGTTACGCATAAGCATACGCGTTAATAGAATTCTAGTATAACGCGTATGCGTGTCCGTATGCGCATCCGAATTTTTTTTTTCGCAACGGTATGCCCTATCTATGACGTTATTGTTGCATCATTGGTGGGCTTTCCCCAAATCCACGTGCTATTATTATGTACATGCATTCCGAAATAAAAGGTAACTTCTTAGTAAGCGCACGGGAATGTGAACGGTTGATAGAATTAGTTAGAAAACATTCCTTCCTCTTTGATGCCAGCAATGGCCCTTCCCATTTTCAGCTATGCCCCGCCCATCTCTAGCTAAGCTCCACCCACACCTCGCTCGTGTTCGGATTGATTGATCGATCTCTGAACTCCCTGACTATCGATCTCAAGAAAACTACACACGTAAGCTGTCGAATATTTTGAAACTAATTTGACTGTGTGCTGGTGCTGCCTAAGGCAGCAACAGCACCCAGTCAAATTAGTTTCAAAATATTCACCAGCATGTTTCTTAAATAGCAAAGAATTACAAAGACATACAATTCATACAACGTGTCGGAGTGTTTCAGATTTGGTGACAGTCTATTTGGAACGCTTTGCGATTTAACGATTGTGACGTCATCATACACGCGCTGGGATGATTATGACGTCATACGAGGTCAGATGATGGGTGGGTACTCTGGAAGGGTGAATTCTGACCATATTGATAAAGACGCCAATTAGAAACTAACATATGGACCAATATGACTAAAATAATGGTATGTGAATGATCACGTGTTTGATTAAATTAATAATCTGAGTAGGGCCTGCCCTGCACTATCTGGAAGCTGCTTTCAATGCCCAAGTATGCAAACACTTCAACAAAAAGTAAGTTGACATTTTTGGTGTGCATGCATGTCACCATATGAAATATTGCTCACTTTCCCGTCCACCAGTGAAAGTATTGGCATATCATTTTAAACACATCACTTGCCACTTATGCCCAAACCTGGCACCTATAGCCCTCCATACATCTCTGTTGTTGCTAACATCGTTAAAATCTTGGTGCCTTTTATTATAGATTACTGGGGTTTTCGCTACCTCTAAAATTGGTTGTTCTCCCAGATCGTCCATCTTTTCTGTGTGACCACGTGGAAATAATATGGGCGTGGTCTATAACATCACTGGAAAACGATTGATTTGTTTGGTTCATTAAATTTATCAGTTAAAAAATTGCTCTTGAAGCAATTCCACCGATACCGAGTTTTTCTGAATACAGAATCATTATCGTTATCGTTGTGGTCTAACATGTCTCATAGGGGTTGCACAGTACCGATTTTAACAAATAAATCGTTATCGTTTATCGGTATCGGAGTCGGTATAATGTGACCTGGGCTTTAGATTTCCTATTTACATGGACATATTTTATGTGCAATAAATCGAAAACGTCCAACAGTCTAGAGTTTGCAGATTTATCGTGACCGATCCAAATCGATATCCGACAAATTATTTACATGAACCGATTTATCGTTTGCGACAGTCGGCTACGTCAAATCGGCCCTAAATCGTAAGCATGTACTTTCACCTTTAAAAAGCCCACTAATTTCGCATTGTATATTAAACACACGCAAAGGACACGATGGGCTGAAGCCAAATGAGCAAATTGGCAGATATTCAACACGATAAGCTAAGTTTGTCTTTTTTATTCTATGATAATGTGGTAAATGTGTGTGCTAAATATATGACTTTAAGATCGGTATTAAATATTTAATACACCCCTGGATGTGTATTAAAATTTATGTCTGTATTAAGGATTTGGGTCCAGACTTAAAAGCTGATACACATTTAAACAACAGGCCTAAAATTTAAGACCATGTTTAAGGTGGCATTGGGGATTTAGGTCCAGGCTTAAAAGTTAATATACTTTCGAACAACTGGCCCCAGGAGATATACGTTTGCGCCACAAATAATGTCGGTTCTTTAAGATGGGTGGTCTTAAAACCACCCGCCTTAAGCAATCGACATAATTTAATCAGTAGATCTATGTATCTAACATAGAAAATGGCTTGTAATAAGGGGTCACTTGACTTTTTAATGAGCTCATTCTGAAGGCCCATATCATTATATATGACGTCATAATCAATTACGGCACACGAGGGTTGACGCTCCGATCATAATGATGTATCTCCGCGAAGAAGGGCGAGATGCCCCATCAAGCGCATGAATTGGATGTCTTTTGACGGACTTGCGATTTAATAAAGATTCTATTGAATATTTTGAAACTAATTCGACTGGAAGATATTGCTGTCATAGGGCCCAACAGCTCCCAGTCGACTTGGTTTCAAAATGTACAATAGTTCCCCGTATAGTTAGCTCGAGATTCAGATTTGGGAAAATTAAGGTTTTCAATTTTCCAAATAGATTCCAACACGCTTACAACTCATGTTGGAGCTTAGCTAGAAATGGGCCGGGCATGGATAGAAGTGGATCCCCTTGTTACTATCTTGCATGCTGGAATGACGTAGGGTATATAAGCTGCTCATCTCTTAGAAATTGAGGGTCAGATATCCGAAGTACATAGCAAGTGTGAACCGCCGCCATGTAATGTAGTGCGATTGTTGTTGAAAACATATCATGACAGTTTCATGAGAATAGGCCTTCAGCTGAAAAAGTCTTACAATGTATAATATAGCGTATAATCACTGGAGGGGTAGTATATGACGTCACAACCAATTACGTCAGATGAGGACTAACATCCTGATCATAATGCCGCTTATAACTCCGACATGAACTCAAAAAAGCCATGAAGTGTACGAAGTGTACGTTTTTTTATGGTTTCGCGATTTAATAAACATTCTGTTAAATATTTTGAAAAAAATTAGTTTGGGAGCTGTTGCCGACATAGGCAGCAAGAGCCCTCAGTCAAAATAGTCAACGGTGTGGGGCTTTGAAATTGAGATGCAAAAGAGTGTAAGTTAATTCCAACCCATTCACAAAGTGAGCGGAGCTTAGCTAGAGATGGGCGGGGCATAGCTCGAACTAGATTCCTCTATTGACTGCTGCTCTAAGCATAATCACCACAGGGTCCTTTTTCTCTCCTATTAGTTGCCCGCTCATACGCATGCGCGCACGCACGTACACCCAGAGAGATGAACGGGCAGATGTTGGAGCTAATGATTTAGGGAAGGGTCCCGCTTTTTACAAACTCACCCCACCCATTAACTACTGTTAGCTGTATAGTTACCATGAAATTGGGATTCTGAGAAGCCAAAATTCAAAGAATATAAATCAATTACAACACGTACAATACATGGGCAGGCCCTAGCTAAAGATAGACTGGGAATAGCTATAATCGGATTCATCCATTGTGCTTAGGCTAAAGAGGGAGTACATGGATTGCACCACGGTATGAAAATATCTTTGCGCTAGTAGACTATGGCAAGATATATCCACCCTGCTAAGATCACTATTTCGGATCGAAACCTAATGCTCCTAGCCATGCCTCGCCCATTTTTCGCTAAGCTCCGCCAAGTCGTTACGTATATTTGAATCAACATCAACCTCCAGGATCTCAATTTCATGGAAACTATACGGGCAACATGTTGAGTATGGCAGCAAGAACTCCCATTCAAATTAGTTCCAAAATATGCAGCAGAATGTTTAATAAATTTTTAATTCATCAAAAACATACTATTCAGACACTTTCGGGTCAGACTATTGGCTGTTTGATAACAGCCCTACGACAAATTGTGATCGCAACGTCGGTCAACAAGCAACGTATTTGACTATGACGGCAGATACTTGAACAGCTCTTATCCCTCTATCGGGAAATATGTTAACCGAATGTTGTTGTTGCTGTTTAGGACAAAGTATTTAGCAAATTGTAAAATATCCCACGTGTACATAATGTACAGTCAAATACTCATTCAGAGACTGACTAATCAGGCTAGATAACTAGATGAATCCACTCTGTCACTTAAAGCTATTTTAAGCCGATAAAACTACCAGATTAGGCTAATAAAATACCCAGAGTTCTGCTGCTAAGAGCCGCTCTACAATCTTGTATCGAGTTGTGATGTCAAAATTTCCTTTATATACCTGACTACCCAGGTAATCCATTTTAGTCGAGCGGTGCTTGTCCAGTCGATAGTGTGCAACGCGTTAGGTTAATTATCGTTAGAACAAGATGGTTCACAATTATTGTTGCCTATAGTAACAAGAACATTCAGTCATATTGTTCTCTGAAAATACAGTTTTCCACCAGCTAATGTTTTGATAAGAATTTGAATGGAAATCATTGCGGCAACAACCTTTTGTTCTCAAAAGAAACAGCAATCTAATAACACATACTGCAGATATTTCAAGCAATTTGATTGGCAGTCGTTACTGTCTAAGACAGCAACAACTGTGTCAAATTGTTCTCGGAATAATCAATAGAGTTTCAATATTTTAGCTAACATTTTTGTATGAAACGTAGCTTTTTTCTTTTTAAGGAATCGGCAACGTACATAGAATACAGGGCGAAAGCACTGGTATGCCTATGCCATATACGTTATTGAGGTCCAATGTGAAATATATTTCCAATGACTGGTAGATCCGCCCGCCACATGCACGATCTGACGTGCAGTGATTATAAATGACACGATTGACAATGAAATGAACACAACTACAGCAGTTGCTAACACTGGATTTCGATAACGTATCGGCCTATGACAAATGCTAATTGTGCCTACATCTGTTAGCCACTAATACTGAAAGCCAGGAAATGATTATTGTTATAATAATTTAACAAAGTTGTTGCTGTCTTTATCCGCAACGACTGGCAATCAAATTGCTCGAAATATCTGCAGTAAGTGAGCACTACTACATTGCTGCTTATTTTGAGAACAATTTGATTGAAAGTTGTTGCCACACTGATTTTCAGTCAAATCGTTATCAAAGCATTAGCTGGTGAAAACTGTATTATCTGCTAGATTATTCTGAGAACAATTTGAACGTTGCAAACTATCGACTCGACGAGCACTGCTCGACTAAAGTGTATTACCTAGCTAGTCCGGTATATAAAGGGAACTTTGACCAGTAGGGGATTATAATAGGGGCAGAGGGGCATTTGCCCCCCGGCCCCAGATCTTGACCAGCCCCCAATCTTTTCTATCAAAAAATCTTTTTGAGTGAATAATGTATTTTAGGCAGTTTCTCGTTTTACAAACGAGAATAGCAGTCTAGACAGGATGCCCCGAGAGTTATTCTCGTTTGTAAAGAGAGAAACTGCATAAGGTGAACAGACTGATAAGTTAATGCATGTTCGCAATCTAATTATATGTCTTACCATAGATACTCCTTTTTCATTTGACCGCTTGATTATCTCCAAGAATGTTCTAAATTACAGGTAACATAAAAATCAATATTTCCATTAAGAAGGCTGGAAATCGCATCCCAGCAGTTTTAAATTCACAAAATTTCTCTGAAGCCCACGTGAAAAACTAGTCATTTCAAGTCATTCTTTGTATGGAATATGTACGATTTAATCTTACGACAGTATGGCCATATAACCATATGTACCTCCCTGTAGTAAGGCGGAGGGTGGGGTGGTGGTGGTCTTATTGTCTTATTTGTCCATTATATATTGTTTCAGTGGTATTGTTATTAAAGTGTCTTTCTTTTGTTTTGAGACTTCTCTGATGTTTAGGCGTCATGATTGTATTACAGATTAGTATTATTTTTTATCTTGTAGATGCTCTCAGATGGCACCACCTGCACTTCCAGAGGTAAATATGGCCTTTCAGCTGACTGTTAAATTATTCTATTTTTAGATAATTAATTTCGTTTTTTGGTTCATTCAGTTTTTTTATCCAGTGCCTGTTTTCACAGCTGAGCGGATAAAAAAATTGAGTGAACAAAATAAATGAAATTAAATGGCTTAAAACACTAATTTAACAGCCAGCTGATGGTCCATATTTACCCCTGGAAATGCAGGAGATGCCATCTGCGAGCAGCTAGTTTTCAAAATTTTCCGGACCCCCCTTTTGGTTTGCCTTTCTCTTCCACCAAACTCCACAAATATTCTTTGTCCTCAGCCCTGGAAAGGCTTAATCCGGTACGGATTTTGACGTCACAGCTCGAGCGTTTTTATTAGCCTAATTTGGTGGTCTTCTCAGCTTACGTTAGTATAACGCCATAAAGAATTACATCACATACAGGCTGATGTTACAATCACAATGCGTAATGAGCTATGTAGCTAAGTCCGCCATCAACCTTTAAAGGTCCATCAGTATGTCTTTATCATTTAATAAATACTCTGTTGAATATTTTGAAACAAATTTTACTTTCAATAAGGCGTAACAGTCCCCAGTCAGTATTCAACAGGTTAGCTGTATGGGTTAGTTACCATGCTATAGGGATTCTGGCAATTCGTGACGTCATCATAAGAACATTAGGGGGGGGGAAGTTTGTGGTTTTGTAAATTATTTATGAATCGTCGATCCTCATTATTATACCATTTATATACCCGTGAAAACATTAGCCCACGTCTCGGTGGATTATCATAACGTTTCTCTGTGAGGTTGAGATTAATATCAGTTTCTTACGCCTCTTTTATATCGTATATTGATTAAATCCATTTGGAGAATCGTCTGCCTTTCTCATTTTGAGCAAATATTCTTCAAACACTGTAGTCTATTAATGCAGTTTCACTATCCAGGGGTATCGTTATTCTAATGGACATGGGCAAAGTCCTCGGTAAGGAGACAACATGAATTCATCTTTCCGGAGTACCCACCCATCATATGACGTCATAATGAACTTCGTGATGCTTACAATGATACCATAATGAATGACGTCATGAATGCCGTCGATAAGTACCTCACGAACGCATATTTGAATACGCTCTATGCATTGTTGTACACATTGTTTGCTTTTACTATTTAATAAATATTATGTTGAATATTTTGAAACTAATTTGACTGGGCGCTGTTGCTGCCATAGGCCAAAATAGTCAACCAACATCTCCACTGTATAGTTACCTTGAATGTGGGTTTGTGAGAATTCAGGGCTAAGCATATATAAATCGATCCCAACACACGCAATTCGTGGGTGGGGCTTAGCTAGATATGGGCGGAGCAAAGCTAGAAATGGATCATTTTATTCGAACACAAAGCCACGTGGTCTCTGATGACCATTGGGAAGGTAATATATTCGCCAATGAGATGCTACTGATAAACATTCAGTCTTTAATGTCACATGACCAAGGTCAATAATGCAGCACGTACATAGTTTGTAAGAAATAGATTAATCCAGTCACACCTCTTCCTCGGCAATAGACATTTCCACTTCCATCTCAATCTAAGCTCCACACATACCTCGCTCGTATTGGGATAAATCTATCCCTGAACACCATGACTATCAATTTCCAGAAAACTATACCTGCAAGCTGTTAAATATTTTGAAACTAACCAATGGCAGCAACAACGCCCAGTCAGATTAGTCTCAAAATATTCATCAGAATGTTTATTAAATGACTATTAAGCTTTAAAGACAGACTCTTTCGAATCATTCATGACGTCATGATTATGACGCCAGCATACACGTCACATAGTTATCTATGACGTCATGTGACGTCAGCTGTTAACGTCAGATGATAGATGGATAAATTTGGAAAGGTCCATTTGTATAAAGGCCCCGAAGCCAAACTGTACATGGTATTGATCGCCACCGTACGAATGGCGATCTCACTTAGTCATTCAACACATACGTTCACAGCTATTGATAAAACTAGGTGGAACAACAAGACACTATATCATAGACGTCACCATACGATCGATGTTAGCTACAGATGAATTACTATGCATGGTTCTTCTTTTCTGAAGAAACGGTACAATATTTGATCGTGTTTTTGCTAAAATCCCGATATTAGTATAGTGGTTTACTGGTCATCACCGCCCTAGCAATATGGACCTGTAACACAATAAAGTGGAACTACTTGAAAATTCTGTTGTTTTTGTTTCTGAGCCAACATATAAACTGCATAACATTAACTTCTGGAATTACTTTGTTTGTTTTCTAGGAAAAGCCATCCTTTTTTAGGCTAGAATTAGATTAGATGCATGGTAATTTAGATAGTGTTGACTCAGGTCAAATTAGCCTTCTGTATTCTCAGATAACCGGATGGATCACATGAGTGCGTGATTGATGAATAACAGCGAACCATTCTAAGTTTCACCTCTCATGTGGGCTGTTAACATAGAGTGGCACAACAAGTGTTGATCAAATGCACTCTCAATCATAATATAGATGTATGTGTCCATAAGATGTCAGTTATATGTGTTCATGCTACAATAACGTGCTGTCTTTCACACCATTCTCATGTTAGTTATATGTGATCCTGCTACAATAACGTGATGTCTTTCACACCTTTGTCATGTTAGTTATATGTGATCATGCCACTATAACGTGATGTATTTCACACCATTGTCATGTTAGTTATATGTGATCATGCTACAATAACGAGCAGTCTTTCACACCATTGTCATGTTAGTTATATCTGATCATCCTACAATAACGTGCTGTCTTTCACACCAGTGTCATGTTTGTTTGATCATGCTAGAAAACTATACCTGCAAGCTGTTAAATATTTTGAAACTAACTAATGGCAGCAACAATGCCCAGTCAAATTAGTCTCAAAATATTCAACAGAATGTTTATTAAATGACTATTAAGCTTTAAAGACAGACTCTTTCGAATCATTCATGACGTCATGATTATAACGCCAGCATACACGTCACTTAGTTAACTATGACGTCAAGTGACGTCAGATGTTAACGTCAGATGATAGAGCGATACATTTGGAAAGGTCCATTTGGATAAAGGCCCCGAAGCCAAACTGTACATGGTATTGGTCGCGACCGTACGAATGGCGATCTCATTTAGTCATTCAACACATACTTCACAGCTATCGATAAAACTAGGTGGGACAACAAGACACTATATCATAGACGTCACCATACGATCGATGTTAGCTACAGATGAATTACTATGCATGGTTCTTCTTTTCCGAAGAAACGGTACAATATTTGAGGTGTTCTTGCTAAAATCCCGATATTAGTATAGTGGTTTACTGGTCATCACCGCCCTAGCAATATGGACCTGTAACACAATAAAGTGGAACTACTTGAAAATTCTGTTGTTTTTGTTTCTAAGCCAACATATAATCTGCATAACATTAACTTCTGGAATTACTTTGTTTGTTTTCTAGGAAAAGCCATCCTTTTTTAGGCTAGAATTAGATTAGATGCATGGTAATTTAGATAGTGTTGACTCAGGTCAAATTAACCTTCTGTATTCTCAGATAACCGGATGGATCACATGAGTGCGTGATTGATGAGTAACGGCTAACCATTCTAAGTTTCACCTCTCATGTGGGCTGTTAACATAGAGTGGCACAACAAGTGTTGATCAAATGCACTCCCAATCGTAATATAGATGTGTCAATAAGATGTTAGTTATATGTGTTCATGCTACAATAACGTGCTGTCTTTCATACCATTGTCATGTTTGTTATGTCTGATCATGCTACAATAACGTGCTGTCTTTCACACCAGTGTCATGTTTGTTTGATCATGCTATAATAACGTGCTGTCATTCACACTATTGCCATGTTTGTTATGTGTGGTCATGCTACAATAACGTGCTGTCATTCACACCATTGTCATGTTATTTTATGTGTTCATGCTGCATTAACGTGTTGTCTTTCACACCATTGTCATGTTAGTTATATGTGATCATGCTAGAATAATGTGATGTCATTCACACCATTGCCATGTCAGTTATATGTGATCATGCCACAATAACGTGTTGTCTTTCACACCAGTGTCATGTTTGTTTAATCATGCTACAATAACGTGCTGTCTTTCAGACCATTGTCAAGTTAGCTATATGTGATCATGCTACAATAACGTGCCGTCTTTCACACCATTGTCATGTTAGTTATATGTGATCATGCTACAATAACGTGCTGTCTTTCACACCATTGTCATTTTAGTTATATGTGATCATGCTACAATAACGTGTTGTCTTTCACACCAGTGTCATGTTTGTTAATCATGCTACAATAACGTGCTGTCTTTCAGACCATTGCCATGTTAGTTATGTGATCATGCTACAATAACGTGCCGTCTATCACACCATTGTCATGTTAGTTATATGTGATCATGCTACGATAACTTGCAGTCTTTCACACTATTGTCATGTTAGTTATATCTGATCATGCTACAATAACGTGCTGTCTTTCACAGCAGTGTCATGTTTGTTTGATCATGCTACAATTACGTGCTCTCATTCACACTATTGCCATGTTAGTTATATGTGATCATGCTACAATAACCTGCTGACTTTCACACCATTGTCATGTTAGTTATATGCGATCATGTGACAATAACGTGCAGTCTTTCACACCATTGTCATGTTTGTTATGTGTGATCATGCTGCAATAACGTGCTGTCTTTCACACCATTGTAATGTTAGTTATATGTGATCATGCTACAATAACGTACTGTCTTTCACACCATTGTCATGTTAGTTATATGTGATCATGCTACAATAACGTGTTGTCTTTCACACCATTGTCATGTTAGTTATATCTGATCATACCACAATAATGTGTTGTCTTTCACACCATTGCCATGTTAGTTATATGTGATCATGCTACAATAATGTGCTGTCTTTCACACCATTGTCACTTTAGTTATATGTGATCATGCTACAATAACGTCTTGTCTTTCACACCAGTGTCATGTTTGTTTGATCATGCTGCAATAACGTGCTGTTTTTCACATCATTCTCTGTTATATGCGATCATGCTACAATAACGTGCTGTCTTTCACACCATTGTCATGTTAGTAATATGTGATCATGCTACAATAACGTGCAGTCTTTCATATCATTGTCATGTTAGTTATATGTGATCATGCTACAATAACGTGCTGTCTTTCACACCATTGTCATGTTTGTTATGTGTGATCATGCTACAATAACGTGCCGTCTTTCACACCATTGTCATGTTAGTTATATATGATCATACCACAATAATGTGTTGTCTTTCACACCATTGTCACTTTAGTTGTATGTGATCATGCTACAATAGCGTGCTGTCTTTCACATCATTGTCACTTTAGTTGTATGTGATCATGCTACAATAGCGTGCTATCTTTCACACCATTGTCACTTTAGTTATATGTGATCATGCTACAATAACGTGCTGTCTTTCACACCATTGTCACATTAGTTATATGTGATCATGCTACAATAACGTGTTGTCTTTCACGCCATTGTCATGTTAGTTATATGCGATCATGCTACAATAACGTCCTGTCTTGCACACCATTGTCACCTCTAGAAACGGAGACAAAATAGAATAAATGAATATACTATTGATGAAAGGGAGCTTAAATTATTCGTGTTAATTTCCTGTCCATCTATAGCAGTCTAATAGTCTAATGTCGGCCTGAATCCAAGCATACGATGGTTGTTAATGGCTCAAATCATAGAAGTGCTATACAATTACAAATGTCTTGAAATAATGACCATCTCTGATAGCAGCCTGTTCAAGTTGCCATTTGTGAGCCAGGAATTCATTTAAACTTGTTCAGTTGTAATCAGCGTGGTAACATTACACATTCTCTGATATGTCCTGGTGTTTTGGGGTGGTGGGTTGGGTGGGTGAAAGATTATTTGTGGGCAGCATGGTCAGAAGTTTCTTGCGAAATGTATACTACATGATATTGAAAGTCGGCGTGGTGAGAGCCTGTTTCCGTAACCTCTTATACAGTATTGTAAATGGGTCGTGTAGTTAAACATTGTTCGTTTAACGTCCTATATATAAATGTAGAACAGTCTCGTCACATCTTGTTTGCTTACACCCCACTTCTATCTGCTGTTGTAGGACAATTTGTTCTTACATTGTTTACTTAACCTTCTTCTAACCTAATGTTCTCTCAACCCACTTAGAGATATCGAATACCGGTTAATATTTTTCTAATCATTATAATCAAGAATCTTTGAATTTTTTATCAAATTAAACACTCACACAAAGGACGTTAAATAAATACTACTAACAATTTACA
Source organism: Chaetoderma sp. LZ-2023a (assembly GCA_034401795.1). Taxonomy (NCBI): domain Eukaryota; kingdom Metazoa; phylum Mollusca; class Caudofoveata; order Chaetodermatida; family Chaetodermatidae; genus Chaetoderma; species Chaetoderma sp. LZ-2023a. Next base: position 272,432,446 of record CM067369.1, on the reverse strand, counting down.
ATATTGTAACATAAGGATAAAATTACGTCATCATCTTAGATGCTATTTGTTAGACTAAAATAGAGGAAACGGTCCAGAAATCTATTAAAAAAACCACATATTTATATATCGCATCATCTCCGTTGTCAACTCCAGAAGAATAGTATTTAACCCTCGAATATGTTCAAGACAATTTTAAATTTTCCGCTAGAAAATGTCCATTTGCAGACAAAGAGAAGACTATTTCTTAACACTTACCACTGGAATGACTGGCTCGGTTATCGACAGACAGTCCAGTGATAAATATCCAAAAATAGTCTTCTCTTGGTCTGCAAATGGACATTTCTCAGGACCACTGTAGACGCCGTTTTTAGCTGATATGGGTGTTACACGGTTAATATCGTACTTCCTCGTCTCGATGGCACAATTGATTCCGCGCTAATTTGTAATGTCATGCTACAATTTGCAAAAGAAATCAGGGAAAGCTAAGAAATTATGTATTTGTTAATGAAGCTGGCATGTCCGATTTCATAGCTACTGTGACACTACATTATCTCCGAGAACAATATTCCAGGAAAGGGATTTAGTTTCTGCATATGATCATCAATAAGATGGATATCATTCACTGAGAGTTATTTGAATATTTATTTTGATAGTTAGCTCACGTGCAATCAATGTCACACACCACATATTTACCTGGTTCCTTGAGATTAATGCATTATAATTAATGATCTGTATGTGCAACTTGATGACAGGAGTACATTATCACCATAACTGCTATTTCTTGCATCTATTTCGTGCTAAAATCATTTGCATATCCCGTGGACAAGGTTCGATATATCATATAGATGATCGAGAAGGGGCGATACTGATTATATATACTATGGTGATTGCGAGGGGGGAGTGTGTAAGCATTTACAATAGAACACATAATTTACTGCTACACGCAATTGCAACATTTCATCAAAACCCGTGGACAGAAATATCACGTTACTTTTGAAGAATGTACAGGAAGCAACCATTCCCTCATTACACAGCCAGTGTACAATCATTAATACTGTGGCTAAGCGTGTATAGTGGTGCAACCTCCAGTCCATTTAATGGGCAGCATGATGGCTGAAGATACGGCTCTTTGCTGATGTACGTGAACCAGTACATCAAATGCCCACTGCCAGATATCAGGGAACGGGGACCTACCACATGACAAGGTGAATGGCACAAACCATTCCCAATGTATCATCGAAGAGAATTAACGTGGTGATGGTACATGTCTCCCATGTCCTAATTCCAGGACGCTTACACACACGGGGATCATATATAAAATCTCGGCACTTGAGAAGTAAGATACTATAGTTACAATGTGAAATATTGCTTTGCACCATTTATATGCTGATATTTCAAATCTGTATACGGTTATAGCAGCATAATAATCGAGTATATGTTATAGTTTAAGCACACAATATTTTCCTTTAAAAGTTGCATACAGGGTGAAGTCTTTCCAATCAGCTTAACTTGGCTTTCAGTTTTGAACCCTGCTTATTAATTGGAGGATAATATTCTGCGATGGGAATTTTCAACGCCACTGACATTTCAGATGCATACCCTATATTATCAATCTCACGCAGAATATGGATTGTATTTGGAAGATTTGGACGATAAAGGCGTTATCTAATATCTGAACGTTCATGCTGACAAATTAATTTGAAAGTATGCATGGAAAAGGTTAACGTTGCAATAATCCGCGAAACTAATCATTCGGTTTCTGAAAATATGGATGATACAAAGATCATTGCATTGGACATGTTTGCTTAAAAATGAAAACTGTGTTTGAAAGTAGAAGATTCAGATGATCTGTCAATATGATCTGTCAAATGATCTGTCAAATAATCTGTCAAATGGTCTGTCAAATGATCCCTCAAATGATCCATCAAATGAGCTGTCGAATGATCCGTCTAATGATCTGTCAAATGAGCTGTCAAAGGAGCGGTTAAATGCTCCATCAAATGATCCGTCAAATGATTCGTCAAATGATTCGTTAAATGATCAATCAAATGAGCTGTCAAATGATCTGCCAAATGATTTGACAAATGATCAGTCAAACGATCCGTCAAATGATCCATCAAATGATTCGTCAAATGATCAATCAAATTCGCTGCCAAATGATCTGCCAAATGATCAGTCAAATGATCTGTCAGGGATCTGTCAAATGATCCGTCAAATGATCCATCAAATTATCTGTTAAATGATCTGTCGAACTATCTGAGAAATGGGTCGTCAAATGATCCGTCAAATGATCCGCCAATGATCTATCAAATAATCTGTCAAATGAGCTGTAAATAACGGAGCAGTGCCGGTCACCACAAATTAGCTGTGACATAAACAATAACCTCAATATACCAAATATTTCGCTCAATACATAGGACATGGCCACACTGTGAGTATGGTACGGTGGTATATAGTTATATTCAAAAGATATCATGGCATGCACATGTGATTTATTTTGTCAATCATTGTGCGGTAATGTGATGTTCTGACTTCAGTGTGGTCTTAATATATTCTATGTGGCCACCACAGTGACACGGGTATTGTCACCGTGAGCGAAGGCAACTCACAATAATAACAGCAGAATTCTCTGATGGGCAAACTCTGATATTGACATGATGACCGTGCCTAGTTTAATAACAATATACATGAACGGTTTCATGTCCAACTATTCTTTACAGCTGTCAGGTAACATAATTCACGTGACAGAATATTATTAATCCCAGGTGAGATATGTCTGGTGAAAACACCACTGGATTATTCTAGTTTTATAGATCCTGTGTTCTAGGAGGGGGGGTGAATGCTTTGTGTGGTTGATAATATGTGGGTGGTATGGGTGTGCCTATAGTATAGGTTGCAGCATGTATGAGGCATATAGCGTGTCATTGGAAGTATGTATATGTATTATTGCAAGCATTGCACAGTTTGGATGATTATTGGAAGGTTAGACAGGGAAAGGGGTGTAGTGTTGAAGGAGGGGGTGCATGATAAAGGTATCGAAGTGTCCATCTCGGTGGTCAGTATGTGTGGTAAAGGGCAATCGCTATATATATATATATATATATATATATATATATATATATATATATATATATATATATATATATATATATAAATATATAGGGTGTATATATATATATACATATATATATATATATATATATATATATATATATATATATATATATATATATATATATATATATATATATATATATATATATATATATATATATATATATATATATATATATATATATATATATAGCATAGTTTTCTGGTCGTAGTGTAGTGGTCTCTGCAAAGAAACTACTAATTTGCTTTGTGCTTCTTGTCGTAGGGTTTGGGTTTTACAAGATGAGACTTCACACTTAATATCCATTTAAGCTTACCCATCAAAGCTGACCGCTATCAGGTAGTTGATACTGATCGTCACTGTAAGAAGCTCCACAAATCCAGGCAATTTACACAAATCAACGCCCAGTTCCCCGTGACTTATAACGCAATTAGCAACATTATATAGTACTAACACGGGTAGCAACAAAAGATCTGCTATGGCCAGCGAGGTCAGGAGATATGTGGTCAGTGCACGACATCCAAGCCTCTGCTGGTCAACACACCAAGCCATTTCCAGTCATACCTAACATAAATGGCATAGTGTATAGTGAGACTGTTGGCGTGAAATGTGGCAACTGGCGTCCTGACTTGTGTAGGTTTGACAAATCACCAGGAAAATAAAAACTACTGAATAAATTATCATTAGTATAATCCATATTGGATAATGATGAATTTGAAAGTGGCATAACTGAATCATTGCTATGGACACTGGTCATACAAGACACGACTGCTGTCTATGTAATAATAACACCAGACACGTGAAATCTAGCAATCGGATAAGAAAAATGCTATCCAATGTAAGACATCATTTGCTTTAATATGTTGAAACTGGTTCCGCTTATAGTAACTAGAAATTCCGTTGAAAATAGACTCAAAATGTCCATCGGTTTCACTTCATGGCCATATTAAAATTAGGTTTTCGCGAGGGCGGGGTGGAAGGTTATCTGAAGTAAGATGACAATATCATTGGCCTATATCATCCTGGTAATATACATTGCCAGATATTAAAAAAATTATTTTCAAGATTTTCTCTTGATAAAAAGTTGGGAAACTGTGTCCATTGCTCCATGCTTAGATGATAACGCTGCCATTAACAAGCACATATCACAAATCTTTAACACAAATAAAATATCTGGGTTCTACATGGCGGTGATGAACTAATGGACCTTTCCACTTTTAGCTATGTCCCGCCCATCTCACGTTAAGCTTCACCCACACCATGTCCGTGTTGGGGTCGATCTATGAACTCCCTAACTATCAATTTCCAGAAAACTATAACCGGTAAGCTGTTGAATATTTTGAAATTAATTCGACAGCGTGTTAATTAAATAGTAAAGACATACAATTCGCGCAACGTGTCGGACTATTAAGAGTAGAATATAATCATATATGATGCAATGATTATGACGTCATCATACACGTCACTTAGTTGGTTATGACGTCTTATGACCTCATATGATCGATGGATAAACTTGCAACGGTCCATAATAAACAACATCGCAAATAGTAATCCATTGTCAAGAGCTTCATCATCGACTAAATTAACGATTGTTCCATCACATTATCCACTGTACATTGTCGTCTGCTTTTACAAATCTGCCGGCGCGAAGCTGAATGACTAAAGACGAGTTTCAGAAATACATCGTCACATAACAAATCTCCACTTATCGATCAACTGTGCTAATGATTCTAGTCTGCAGCATATTTTTGGCGAATCGACACCCTCTAGAGACGATGGTGATTTCTCTTGGTTAATGTCAGAAACCCTATTACATAATGGCTGGTGATAATCCTATTATAATCCAGTTGATAAATATTGTATATAGGCTGTTAGAGAGAGAGAGAGAGAGAGAGAGAGAGAGAGAGAGAGAGAGAGAGAGAGAGGGAGAGAGAGAGAGAGGGAGGGAGAGAGAGAGAGAGAGAGAGAGAGACAGCGAGACAGACAGAGAGACAGAGATACAGAGAGAGAGAGAGAGAGAGAGAGAGAGAGAGAGAGAGAGAGAGAGAGAGGAGAGAGAGAGAGAGAGGGAGGGAGAGAGAGAGAGAGAGAGAGAGAGCGGTTCTCTCTATTTCTCTCCCCTCACTCACTCCCTCCCTCCCTCCCTCCCTCCCTCCCTCTCTCTCTCTCTCTCTCTCTCTCTCTCTCTCTCTCTCTCTCTCTCTCTCTCTCTCTCTCTCTCTCTCTCTCTCTACTGCTACTAGGATTTGCAACATAATGTAATTACGTTGACCGTCTGGTTGTACTGTAGGGTCAGGTTGCTTAGGCAAAACATTACTCTGTCATAAGATTCTGTGTTATGTCTATTGACAACAGCATATCTGTAAACATAATTGTGCTTATCTTCATACTGGTGTCACTCAGGATGTGAATTCATTTAGGAGAGCAGCCTTTGTGCTGTGATATATGCATGTGTTCTAAATGTATTTTTAAAGAACGTGTATGGTCAAAGCATTGGTTTTCATGAAACTGATATTGTGCATTACAAATCGCTGCCAATATCAATCATATGCAATACTTATATACTCAGATTAAATGAAACATGTGGTTGTTTTACCTAATTAGAACAGGCAAATTACGAGAAACCTGACATAAAGGAGAAATTGAAGCTAATACAGTGAAAACCGAACAAACAAAAATAATGATGTAAATCAGGAACCTCAAGGTTTATCTATATATTAGTGAGAATCAACTTTGAAATGTTTTATCAATATTGATGATTGCCTAAGCAGCACATGCTATATAACTAGTGCAAATGGTGATGGTCATGTTCTGTGTTCTGTGGCTGTTATAATAGATACATTCTACAGACCCAATCATCCCTTCTTTGCCTTTTCCTAATGTATTATACATCCCCGACCACTGTTACAATCTTTAGCTTCCTCAGTTTCATTTTTGGTCTGAGTGTGTGGAGTCCTGTTTTCTTGAGGTTACTTCGCAGAATCTATGCTATGACGTCCTCTCGTGGCTTTCTATTTAGTGGCTTCCTGAAGAGCGAATTTATGGAAATGCCATTGATTTATGCTAGAAGTGAAAATAGAAAATTACAGTGATGTTTCCATCACACAGGGACGTTTCTCCAAATTCTGTTCAATGTGACAATGAAGTCAAAGGTTGAAAACATGTTGAGTCAAGTGCCGTCATTAATTACATTCTTTTATGTACAAATTATCCATCCATTCAACGTGTAAGATTGTCAGTTTCATTGTCTTCACATTTAATTACAGGGATCTAACATACGGGTTCCACGGATGCTGAGACCGCTCAAGTTTTAGAAAAACATAGATTAGTTCAATTAGCACTTAAATCCCGCAAAAGAATTCTAATAACCATTTATAGAAAATGTCCATTTTCTGAATTAAGCTTAACTAGCCATATTTATGATACCGGTAATGGGTAGAAGTATAAATGCATTATGATTCATCCAATAGACTGGACGCATTAAGCCAATGACATGATTATATCTGTCCAGATCATAATAGAAGTGGGGATTTGCACCAAATTAATCAAATTAATGAAGCTGAAGTATGCCTTCGATCTACTCCATGATGTAGGCTGTGCTATGACCATGTAAAGTTAACTAGTGCAGACATGATAACAATTTGGGAGCCAGTGTGTTGTTAACGTGTCAGGAATAATGTGATAAAACCCAAAGGTTCAATCTCAGATCAAAGTCATGAATATGATAAGGGAGAAGGTACTCCTGTCAAGTCAGGACGTGATTTCATAATTCCTGATTAATAAACTTCTAGATTAATACATGTATTATCAGAGACAAATGTGGCAGGGTGGTTTCACTATTGGTAACATCACTATGTCACACTTGCCATTATAATAGTGCATTTTAATTTTAAGCATTATATTGTGCTATGGTAATTTAAAGACTCATCACGTACACGTATAGATGTCATTTCAGGCATGGGTTATTGCAATAGTTAGCATGCACTAGTGGCGTATGAATATTTCCCCAATTGTTTCTAACCCGTGTTTTAGCATAGGGAGGGGTAGAAAAATATAAAACAATGAGAAATTATGCTTATGATTGCTTTATCACATGCAATATTTGTCTTGTGACTATGGTTATAGAAAATAGTTTGTGTAATTAGTCCCGAGCATACAGCAAGCACGCCTGGCTTTTGCCTGTTCCAAACTTACATCACTTTTTCCATTATATTTTATGGATTTTTATATGTGTCACTCATTGGTAAAGAAAATTCAATATCAAAAGAAATATCAACCTGCAACAACACGCTTCTTGTGATCTGCTTCCACTCTGATGAGGTGTCCATAGTGTTTCATAACTGACATAAAACACATTAAAGGTCCCGAAATGCGAACGGCTTAACTTTTCAATAATTCGATTCTTGTCTTGTTTTATCTAAATCTCTTTTCTCAAAATAAAATTCAAACCAATTAAAATGAATAATAGAAAATGTTAAATCGCTAAAGTTAAAATTGATAGCTTAATAAATAATGATAACATATACAATTATAGCAAGCAATATATTCTTCGACCAAAACTGGGCTAGGCTCAGCGAACAAATAAATGTTATAGTGGAAAAATAGACATGGATAAAATTATCACAAAAACCTGTTTCACGGTATATTTACAATGATATCTACATTAAGAAGATTGTAGTTGGTAAAGGGCGATGTGGGAGTAAGCATCCACACGAAGATACAGGTTCACGAATTGGCGAGAGAAGACAGAGAACAGAATAGTACTCGATTAAACTACTGCTAGACCTGAACTAACTTTATTTACAAAGGCGGTATACAATCAAAGCGGTAGATCCCGCCCCCACAGATTTAATGACTCTGTTTTACTGTGATTGGCATCCTCTCACAATGTACATGAGCTGGTGTCACTGCCGTCGTGGCTGCTATCTGCACTATGATTTATATCATCCTCAACATACTCCCGACTCGAAATGTGGAGCTGAACGCTTGAACTATTAATAAATGCCACGTGTTACAAACCGTCCGATAAATAAGCTATACCCCCTAGAAGTATCAGCTGTAGTAACGCCTGATACTAACTATGTCATGTCAGACAGTAATCCTTACTACAATTCGATACAACAAATTTCAAACAAACGCCCATCTAGAGATGCGGCAGTGATTGCAAGAGAGAAAATCAAGATTATTTCTCGCTCATAAGATTGTTGATTGCGTTTTCAATGCATTATTGTTTTCCTGTTTAGTTTCTTTTGAAAATTCTACTATTGGAATGACTTGCAGATATGGTTTTCATTTCACATCATTGTTTTACACTATATTGAGTTTGCAGATGTGCAGATTCCATTTAAACATATTAAATGTTGAAACCCTATGGTTGAACATACTAAGATGTTTGAACTGGTGTGCATACACGTATCATTTGTACAGAGTGCCTATCCATTATTACTCAACTCGGACCTTATTACGCTGATAACGTCTAATCATGTACTGTGTCGTCATATGTAGCATTTTATTATTTTCAAGTAATTATACCTGTGTCCATTTTGATTTTAGCAGATCCAATGAGATTGTCATTTCCGTAAATAAGTTCCGTTGCAACAGCTAATTTCCAGTTAATACGAGTTTTACTGTCATCCTGCACTAGCACGATATCTCCTACAGCTATAACATTGTCAGTGTTAGACGAATGTCCTTTACGTGAAGAAATGTACCTTTCACATAACGCCGTTAAGTATTCTCTAGACCACCTGTGAATGAAATGTGTCTGTAACATAGAGAGTCGTTGAGCACGTTTTTCAAGATCAGTTTGTGAATCGACAAATGTTGGATCGTCTATCTGCTCGTCTGTTACATCCATGTGTGGTAGATTTGTGAGGACACGACCGTGTAATAGATGTGACGGTGTTAGGGGGCTAGGGTCATCAATATCAGATGAATAACATGTTAATGGCTGGTTGTTTAACACCGTTTCTATTTCAGTAACCACAGTAGTGAGTCCTTCTAGGGTCGCGAACGACCTGCCTAGGACCTTTTTGAGACAAGCTTTCGTTAAGCCGATCAACCTTTCCCAAAACCTCCATGCCATGGCGCTCGTTTCGTAATGAATGATCAGTCAACGTAATGGTTTACCATGTACTCTTGAACTTCGCTAGAACAAAATACTTTCTTGATCTCCTTCCCTACTGACAAGAAAGTGGCGGCATTGTCAGAAATTCGTTTGCTCGGTAGCGACCGATGGGCGGCGAACCGCCTGAAGGCATGGATAAAAGTACTGGTGGATAAATTTGGTACGGTCTCAAGATGGAAAGCACGGGTATTGGCACAAGTAAACAATAAAATATAACCCTTATCTTCACGTCTGCCTGTAACATCCGATTTAACGCATAGCGCTCCCGCATAGTCCGGTCCACAGATTGTGAATGGTGATGCTTCTTTGAGCCGAAATGACTGAAGCGGTGCAGACTCGGCTGGTTTGAACGGTAATCCAGTTACGAGTTTGCATTGGACGCAGTTTCTGAGTATACACTTCACGGATTGACGCATTTTAGTAATCTAAAATGTTTGACGTAAGAATGTCATTGTCGACTCGGGTTTTGAAAGTGAAGAACAATTATCCAGATTTATCATCGCTGTTAATCCAATTGTTTTGGGAGTTGAATTGTTTCCAATTATGACGTCACGTGGAGAGGGACATTCTGAATCTGTCCCTATCGCAAGAACGGCACTATCGAACAAGTGGCACACGGGCCAGTCACCTTGTCCTAACCAACTGGGTCCCTTCCACCAGATTTGGGACTGAACAAAATCTGATGACGTCACACCACGAGACAGTAAATCCCCAGGATTGTCATTCGTAGGACAATATTTAAATGCATCTATTGAGTTAGATCGAATCAACTTGAGCCGATTTGTGACAAGTATTGGTAGCTTTTTGTCGCTAGTAATCCAATGTAACACAACCTGGTTGTCTGACCACAAAATTCGCTTTGAAATCGTGATTAGAGGCGCGAGTGACTTGGCTATGTAATCCAGTAAATTTGATGCTATGGAGTTGAGGTATAGTTAATTCTTTGATTGGCGCAACAAGTGATTTTGCCATCGTTATTGAAGCTTCTTCACGACGTACGTCTCGTAAGTAAATGACACAACCGTATGCCATCTTGCTGGCATCTGCAAATGCATGGAGTTCGTATACGTTGTCCTGTATTAGTTCGTGTTTGAAATATTTACGTCGGATAACAATCGTTGACACAGAAGAAAGATCGTTCACAATATCTTGCCATTTATCAACAAAATTAAGTGGGATTGGTTGATCCCAATCATATCCGGCTTTCCACAGTTCTTGTATGAACATTTTGGCTAGTATGTGGATGGGCTCTAAATATCCAAGAGGGGCATAGATGCTCGCAGTTGTTTTGAGTACCGTGCGTTTTGTAACTGTCGTCATCAGCTGTGATAACACCGCTATTTCGATATGAAATGCAATCAGTTTTAGTGTCCCTCTGAATCCCTAGTATGTTCACTTCGCGTTTCGGATCGAATGACTTGTCTGGACAGTTTGTTGACCAAGAGCGTAATTGAAAGCCACCATCTGACATAATTTCATTGGCTTCATCGTAATATACTATGGCGCCCCACCAAGTGTTGCACCCGCTAACAACATTGTCAACGTAAATATTGTTAGCTAGGTCCTGGGAGGTGTCTGACTGATAGGTTTCCAGGTGGTTACGGGAGGCGTTCAATATGAATGGAGAACAAACTGCACCAAACAACACAACTTTGAACTGATAAACATCAAAATCACTCTCAGGATCACGATAATCAGATAACCAGTAAAATTTGGTTTATTTCCGATCATTATTTTCCAAGCTGATCTGTAAGAAAGCTTTTTGAATGTCTGATGAAATGGCGATTTTATGAACATGAAAACGTAACAGAATGGCTGCCAAGTCATTAAGTAAGGGCGGTCCCGTCTGTAGACAATCGTTCAGACTGGGCGAAGTACCTGTAGAGCATGAGCAGTTGTACACTATACGTAACGGAGTGGAAGCGGAGTCCTTTTTGACGGCTGTATGAGGCAAGTAATGACCGCAAGTTTTATCATCGTTCTCGAGGATTTCTATGTAATCACTTGAGAGTTGTTGCTTAATAATGTTATCGTATGTCTCGCGCAAGTCGGGAGACAGTCGCCGTACCAAAGCGTGTGTGCGCGTTTCCACTGCCTGACGATTAATTGGCAAGGGGGCGTTGTCATCTTTCCACGGCAGTGTTGCTATGTAATGTCCGTGTTCATTGCGAATGTGTGTTTTACGGTAGTTCACGTGATTAAGTACCGGATTAAGTCCGTTTTTCCTAACCCCTATCGTCTCTAGGTCCCAAAATCGTTGCAAGTCGATTTCTTCATCGTGATGAGAGTTAATGTCAATGTTGACATGATATACTGCTGAAGGCTTTGATGTTGACTCATTTCCAAAGGACGGCGTAGGTCCCGATAAAAGATATCTGAGTTTTGACGATACAGCTGTCGGACCTGGCCCACGAACTATGTGATTCCCGGCAATGGACCAATAATAATCTGCACAAATTAAGACTGAAATTACATCCATGTCTGTATGCGTATACGGGTGAGCAAGCTTTAACCCTTATAGGTATGGTAGACTGAGCACTGATGGCTGTGTATAGTTCTGTATGGGAGTTGAAATTTGCGGTACCACAAGAGCGCGAATATTGATGTCATTGGAGTTATCAGTTTTTAGCAACGTGAAATTAGCAACTTTCAATGCGGATGGCCCAGTATTTCCACCGAAAGGAGATATCCTAACGTTTTCAGTTTCATGGCATTTGATGTTTAGCATGTCTGCAACTCCTTATGTTATAAATGAATGTTGCGCGCCCTCGTCAAATAAAATAGCAACAGTGACAGAATGATGGCCGGATGAAACGTTTCCAATCGCTGTTTTTAATAACCCGGGACCATTAAGGCTTGCTAATGAAACTTGAGTTTCGCCTGGCAATGGTTTTTCTTTGGCATTGCCAGATGTGTTTAATGTGGTCGTCATTGTCTTATCATGTTTACGGGCCGTGCACAATAATGTGTGGTGTTTCCTCTGACATATACGACACCGGTTTTTAGATTTACACTCCACGGCGTGGTGTTTTCCCAGGCAATTAAAGCACAAGTGGTCGCTGACCACCACTTCGTGACGCTTTGTTTTATCTGAGATCACGTTACAATGCCCCGATAGATGTCCAACTTTACAGTAAGCACGCGTAAGACGTGGCTTAGAGAAGAATTTTGGCCTGGTCCCATCACGTGATTCTGTTCTATGCTGGTACTGAGATGTGCGTGTGTGAAAGGCAGCTGTGGAAGACGTGGTTTGTTCGTATGCTAATGTACTACTCACGTCACCAGCTTGCATGGCGTCGGTCTCTTTCTGCAGGGAAACGCGTACATTCTTAATATCCCATTCGTTATTTCCGTGGTCTCTGGCCATTTGTTTGCGAATGGCCGGTAATAATTTATCCAACACAACAGGTACTAATAAGTCACCGTACAAATCCCCCGTTTTACCAAGTGTACTTAGACCCCGAATCTATGTTTGTAAACGATCTTTGAAATCGCTAAGCGATTCTAGCGAAAGTTCTGGCTTACGTAGCTCCCATAACGCACGCGTGTAAGCACTGATTATCTTATGCGACTGTCCATAACGTTGCTGCAATAAATCCATCGCATGTGTGTAGTTGCCATCTGTCAAAGACAAGCCATTTATGGCTCTGGCCGCTTCTCCTGTCACTTAGGCACGTAATTATTGAAATTTCTGCACATTTGACAAGCTATCGTCTATATCTATAGCCGATCTGAAGGTGTCATAGAACTCTAGCCGTTCAAGAATGTCCCCATCTAACCGTTTTAACGCTAATTTTGGTGGGTTAATATTTCGTTTGCGAGTTGAATTGTTAGATGAGTCTTGCGTTATATCAGTAGATGTTACTTCGGCATTAGCATCAACAGAAGAAAATTCACGACTTACTTGTCTCTCGTACTTAACAAGTTGTTCCTTAGCTTGAGTTGCGTAATGGTCCGATTCTATAAGAAAGTTGTCGAGTTGGTCTTCTATGTGTAAGTCCAAGAGTTGTTTGTCCAAATCAGTGATTGTTGTAAGTGTGTCCCGATACGATTCCATAGCAGCGATGAGTGTCGTGAACGTTTTCGTCGAGTTCAGCAGTGTCTAAGAGATCCCGAATTCTGTTCTGCAGTTTTGTTACTTGTCCCCGATAGATACCTCTGGTTTTGTTTAACTTCGTGTTCTCCGCCATAACTGGATATGAATCTAGATATGTATCCAAGCATGTATCCAAGTATGTATCCAAGTATGTAAAATCCTGGTTACACGGCACCAAATGTGGGAGTAAGCATTCACACGAAGAAACAGGTTCACGAATTGGCGGGAGAAGACAGAGAACAGAATAGTACTTGATTAATCTTCTGCTAGACCTGAACTAACTTTATTTACAAAGGCGGTATACAATCAAGGCGGTAGATCCCGCCCCCCCCCAACATATTTAATGACTCAGTTTTACTGTGACTGGCATCCTCTCACAATGTACATGCGCTGGTGTCGCTACCGCCATCGCTGCTATCTACACTATGATTTATATCATCCCCAACAGGCGAATTTCTAATAAATTATGATGAGATTTAATTAACTTTAGTCGTGTTTCATCAGTCATAATATGTCAATCTGCCCTCAATGTTTAAGTCGCTTTGAGAATGAAGGTAAATGAAACGGTTTCATCTTAGTATCGAAATGAAATGTGGGAATTTTGCGATATGATGACGGAAGATAGTCTACACACGCACAATCAAGTCCGGTTAGTTATCTTAGCTGTGACTGTGTCGATGGCATAAGTACCGCACCTCACTACATCACTGGTTGTAGAATAATGATCAATAATTGTAGTCGGTTATGGCATAATGATAGTGATGCTGACAGCCCTATTATGGTCTTACCATTGTGTTACTGACAGCTCTATCATCTTCTGAGCATTGTGTTACTGGCAGCGCTATCATCTTCTGAGCATTGTGTTACTGGCAGCGCTATCATGTTCTGACCATTGTGTTACTGGCAGCTCTATCATGTTCTGACCATTGTGTTACTGGCAGCTCTATCATGTTCTGACCATTGTGTTACTAACAGCTCTATCATGTTCTGACCATTGTGTTACTGGCAGCTCTATCATGTTCCGACCATTGTGTTACTATCAGCGCTATCATCTTCTGAGCATTGTGTTACTGGCAGCGCTATCATCTTCTGAGCATTGTGTTACTGGCAGCGCTATCATCTTCTGAGCATTGTGTTACTGGCAGCTCTATCATGTTCTGACCATTGTGTTACTGGCAGCTCTATCATGTTCTGACCATTGTGTTACTAACAGCTCTATCATGTTCTGACCATTGTGTTACTGGCAGCTCTATCATGTTCCGACCATTGTGTTACTATCAGCGCTATCATCTTCTGAGCATTGTGTTACTGGCAGCGCTATCATCTTCTGAGCATTGTGTTACTGGCAGCGCTATCATGTTCTGAGCATTGTGTTACTGGCAGCGCTATTATGGTTCGGCCATTGTGTTACTGGCAGCGCTATTATGGTTTGGCCATTGTGTTACTAGCACCGCAATTATGTTCTGAGCATTGTGTTACTATCCGCGCTATCATCTTCTGAGCATTGTGTTACTGTCAGCGCTATCATCTTCTGAGCATTGTGTTACTGACAGCGCTATCATCTTCTGAGCATTGTGTTACTGACAGAGCTTTCATCTTCTGAACATTGTGTTACTGACAGCGCTATCATCTTCTGAGCATTGTGTTACTGGCAGCGCTATTATGGTTTGGTCATTGTGTTACTGTCCGCGCTATCACCTTCTGAGCATTGTGTTACTGTCAGCGCTATCATCTCCTGAGCATTGTGTTACTGGCAGCGCTATTATGTTCTGACCATTGTGTTACTGTCAGCGCTATCATCTTCTGAGCATTGTGTTACTGACAGCGCTATCATCTTCTGAGCATTGTGTTACTGACAGAGCTTTCATCTTCTGAGCATTGTGTTACTGACAGCGCTATCATCTTCTGAGCATTGTGTTACTGGCAGCGCTATTATGGTTTGGTCATTGTGTTACTGTCAGCGCTATCATCCTCTGAGCATTGTGTTACTGGCAGCGCTATCATCTTCTGAGCATTGTGTTACTGTCAGCGCTATCATGTTCTGAGCATTGTGTTACTGGCAGCGCTATCATCTTCTGAGCATTGTGTTACTGGCAGCTCTATCATGTTCCGACCATTGTGTTACTATCAGCGCTATCATCTTCTGAGCATTGTGTTACTATCAGCGCTATCATCTTCTGAGCATTGTGTTACTGACAGAGCTTTCATCTTCTGAGCATTGTGTTACTGACAGCGCTATCATCTTCTGAGCATTGTGTTACTGACAGAGCTTTCATCTTCTGAGCATTGTGTTACTGACAGCGCTATCATCTTCTGAGCATTGTGTTACTGGCAGCGCTATTATGGTTTGGTCATTGTGTTACTGTCAGCGCTATCATCTTCTGAGCATTGTGTTACTGGCAGCGCTATCATCTTCTGAGCATTGTGTTACTGGCAGCGCTATCATCTTCTGAGCATTGTGTTACTGGCAGCGCTATCATCTTCTGAGCATTGTGTTACTGACAGAGCTTTCATCTTCTGAGCATTGTGTTACTGACAGCGCTATCATCTTCTGAGCATTGTGTTACTGGCAGCGCTATTATGGTTTGGTCATTGTGTTACTGTCAGCGCTATCATCTTCTGAGCATTGTGTTACTGGCAGCACTATCATCTTCTGAGCATTGTGTTACTGGCAGCGCTATCATCTTCTGAGCATTGTGTTACTGGCAGCTCTATCATGTTCTGACCATTGTGTTACTGGCAGCTCTATCATGTTCCGACCATTGTGTTACTATCAGCGCTATCATCTTCTGAGCATTGTGTTACTATCAGCGCTATCATCTTCTGAGCATTGTGTTACTGACAGAGCTTTCATCTTCTGAGCATTGTGTTACTGACAGCGCTATCATCTTCTGAGCATTGTGTTACTGGCAGCGCTATTATGGTTTGGTCATTGTGTTACTGTCCGCGCTATCATCTTCTGAGCATTGTGTTACTGTCAGCGCTATCATCTTCTGAGCATTGTGTTACTGGCAGCGCTATTATGTTTTGGTCATTGTGTTACTGTCAGCGCTATCATCTTCTGAGCATTGTGTTACTGTCAGCGCTATCATCTCCTGAGCATTGTGTTACTGGCAGCGCTATTATGTTCTGACCATTGTGTTACTGTCAGCGCTATCATCTTCTGAGCATTGTGTTACTGACAGAGCTTTCATCTTCTGAGCATTGTGTTACTGACAGCGCTATCATCTTCTGAGCATTGTGTTACTGGCAGCGCTATTATGTTTTGGTCATTGTGTTACTGTCAGCGCTATCATCTTCTGAGCATTGTGTTACTGTCAGCGCTATCATCTCCTGAGCATTGTGTTACTGGCAGCGCTATCATCTTCTGAGCATTGTGTTACTGGCAGCTCTATCATGTTCTGACCATTGTGTTACTGGCAGCTCTATCATGTTCCGACCATTGTGTTACTATCAGCGCTATCATCTTCTGAGCATTGTGTTACTATCAGCGCTATCATCTTCTGAGCATTGTGTTACTGACAGAGCTTTCATCTTCTGAGCATTGTGTTACTGACAGCGCTATCATCTTCTGAGCATTGTGTTACTGGCAGCGCTATTATGGTTTGGTCATTGTGTTACTGTCCGCGCTATCATCTTCTGAGCATTGTGTTACTGTCAGCGCTATCATCTTCTGAGCATTGTGTTACTGGCAGCGCTATTATGTTTTGGTCATTGTGTTACTGTCAGCGCTATCATCTTCTGAGCATTGTGTTACTGGCAGCGCTATCATCTTCTGAGCATTGTGTTACTGTCAGCGCTATCATCTTCTGAGCATTGTGTTACTGGCAGCGCTATCATCTTCTGAGCATTGTGTTACTGGCAGCGCTTAAATGTTTTGGTCATTGTGTTACTGTCCGCGCTGTTATGCTCTGTCCATTGTGCTACTGACAGCTCTATCATGTTCTGACCATTGTGTTACTAGCAGCGCTATCATGTTCTTACCTTCGGAGGTGGTTAATCTAATCATCTCGATACATTTCCTCAAGCATCTGGAACCTGTACCCAAAAGTTCAACTCAAACTGACTATACGGGTAGGAAGCTCTCAGCCAAATTAGTTTCGAAATTGTCAATGGAATATTTATTAAAATGTAACTGATTTTTCATATCGTCTCTTTCTTGTTTAATGAGTTTTTGTAATCAGAAGAAGGCTGCTCGAACCATTAATCTTTGCTACATTGAATATTGTATGGATAGGCGGGAGCTTGAGAATTATTCTCAATCAACAATCGACATCAGTATATAACGTGTATTCCTGTCAAAAGATCAGCTCGTGTCCCACGAGTAACATTTATATTCAATGATGTCTCTTAATCCCAAACACACATCGAGAGGTGTTCTGACAGGAATAAACATTATATAATGATATTGATCATTGATTCAAGAATAATTTCCATTTATATCGTATATTGCTGTAATCAATTGCGGTAAATGGCAACATTTGTCATTCTGTTCAAATAGTCTGCAAACCCTGGAATCTAAAATTGCCATTTCACTATACATTAATATCCTTATCAGAATTGGAATCAATGACAAATGTCCACACCTTGTTTATTCTTTATACATCCTTCTGTTGTGCTATGGCAGCTTGTGCTTTTGAAATCATATTAGCCCTTTCATTCCTAAGCCAGCCAAAACCGGCCTCTTAAATGGCCTTTTCGAATGTATATTTGCAGGATAAGAGGATACTATTTTTGAAAACTTACGGCTGGAATGGCTTCCTCGTCATTCTAGTGTTAAGTTTTCAAAATAGTCTTCATTTCGCCTGCAAATTAACATTCAGTAAGCAAGTATTTAGATTTTCCTTTGCAAATTTAGGCATTAAACGGTTAACTGACCCTTGTCCCGGACACGCTATATATAATATAAAACTACGATTCCGATTCATCAAGCTTTAGCTGTCAGAGTGTGTTTACATTTCAGGTTCAATTCTGTCAGGATAGCGACATCTCTGTCTCTCATCTTGACATATCATAATCGATTATACATGAGGTGTGAAGATATCGACAGCATATCAGCACCTTAACTAGTCTTCTCGATTAGACGCATTGTGTTTGATGTTTTAATGCTAGATTGTGACTTAAATGGGGTCGTTAAAACATGTTATGGGGAATCTATAGATTGATAAACAGCCAATACATGGATTACATGGCTTCTCTTTGGACAGATACAAATAAAGTACCTATTTTATATCGTATCATCGTAGTCCTAGGAATGCGACTGGATCTGTTTCTTGGAATAATGTAGTTCGGATGGACGGACAGATACCGGCCGTAGCAGCCAAGCTTGGTATGCGCCGCCCGTCCTGGATTCATTCCCTGAACACGCCCCACCCCCCACCCCCCTTGGGTAGCGCCATAAGCGTATATAGGCCTATGAGAGAGATCGCGTTGTAAAAAGTTCGTTAAAGCGCATAGTGCGCATGCGCACGCTTAGATGCTATTTTTGATGGAGCACGTAGTTTACGACCAAGATAGGATGACGCTTTTAGTGTACCGAGATAGTACCCTGTAATCCTTTTTGATTACCTGTTCCCGCCGAATCTGGCACTAATCAAGACCAGAATTTGACAGGCTTTTTAAATCCGTAAACCATTTCAAAATCGGTTAAGAAATGGCTGCGATATCCACAGAAAACCCTTCTTGATTATCTTCAAAATATTGCCGTGACGTCATAACCACGTGGACGCAGAACTTCTAGAATGTTCTAGAACATTCGACAGCGTTATTATCAGCTACGCGTTGATTGGCTATTGCTCAAACGACGATTGGTTGGAGCCTGCGCCTGTGACAACACGAGTAGTATAAAAGGAGACGCGATCCAGAGATCGAGAGCATCCTCGGTCAGGGGCCAAACAGGTTGGACCTGTACCAGCTACTATCAGCACGACAGACGATACGCATATTACTTCACTTTCAGTCGGTTTTTCTCCCGTAGCTGGCAGTTACCCATCCCACGCACTAAGATAATTTTGTAACCCCCTACTTGTGGGAGCAATTTGGAACTTTCTAATTATTGTTCACGAGTATCAAGATCTACTTCGGAACACGAACTTGCGGTGAGGCCTATACGGCCTGAACATGTGATTCTACAGATGTAGAGGCAGTGATGCTCTTTGATAGATGACTCACCGGCTCTGCAGGCCACGCCAAACAGTGGTATTTCAACCGTCCCCGCACTAATGTCGTGCAGGTTCTTCTAACTTTCGACCGGAGCAAGTAAACTTTGCCCGGTATATCTTCAGATCTGGCTGACGTATCCAGCACCGTTAAGCTTTGTTTTGTATCTTCATCTGCATCCAACAACCCCCCCCCCCCGATTGTGATCGGGTTGTTGACAACTTCCATCTGTGCCATCGGTGCACAGGAACTTTCTTCACAGCAGTAATGCATCCGCTCCTGTCATGAGCTGCTTGTGGGAATACTGTTTGCGGGAACCAACCTGCGGGAACTTTCCAGCTTCCTGAGCATGCATCAACTCATGTCAACCAAAGAATGATGTATCAATTTCAGTAACACGATAGCCAAACTTAAGAATGGCTACCGAGTATTCAAGTAACTATACTTAACATTATAATTATTCCGTTACTTACATTTCTGATAATTATATTGTATCCGTATAAACGGTCCCGATGACTAAAAGGTACTGTAACGCTCTTAGGACCGCTAGTTATAATTTCTGTATATGTTTATAGTTATTCTGATTTTCTGTATGGTGCTTTCACTAACCGCACCGTAGTAGGTTTGTTAACCTGTACTAAAAATATATAATTCTGATCATTTGATACTGTGTTGATTGTTCTGGTTAGTTTATATATATATATGCCCAGTAGCCATCAGTTCATATGTTTTGTTTATTTGTAGAAAATATAGGACTGCAGTGCACGTAAGAAACACTATACAGCAACACTTATATATGCAGCACTTTCTCCCGCCACCAACAATTTTTCACTGAGGTCGCTGTCCATGCTATAACTCTGTTTAGCCCGGCATGCTACCGACTAAACCTTTTCTATTCACCTCGATAGGATAGGTTTAATATGATTAGAGACACTTTCTTCGTTAAGAAATCTGTAGTATACTCTTCTCTTCCGGTAGTGCGATAATCTAGCCCCGCACTCCAGTAAGACTCATAACTCTAAGATTGTGTCTCTCTTCATGTTCCACTCAGCCATGTGGCTTCTTAATTGTTTGGATGTCCCTATCCGCACCATGGGCGGATCCGACTCTGGGGAACTGTTGTGGTTTCCGAGCGGTGATGGTCAGGGTGTGGTGTCACATACATTCCCCTTGTATCTTCGGATACTTAGTAGGTAGCACTTTTGCCAATGTAGGAAAGCACTGTGAACACATATCTTAATTATTATTTTATTTGCTGAACAATCCTCCCTCACCGCAGTGCAAAACTGGGCAACTTGTATATAAACCTAATGACAGGTTAAACGGTTAGTTCCAAAATACCCGTTGATGGGCGAGATACGTATCCCCACCGAATTCCATAAAAATGTCTGGGCTTGATATTTAGATCTGCCACGCCCTCACGGGAAGGACCTTTACGGTGGGTATTCACCTCTCATACCCCCACCAGAACGATAGAACAGTTGCCTAATAATGCTTTTATGAAAAGTAACCAGTGTCCTGTGACGTTTTATGTCGTTACGGAGCGAGATGTTTGGATTCTTATCCAGTTCAGAGATCTTACTAAGTAACATGTATGAGCGCTGTCTTTAGGATTGATGTTTTAGGGCATCGGTTCTCAATGACAGCCATGTCTAAATAGCTAGGTAGATACCAGCCATTTGCGGCCTAAACTAGTTCTTATTCCTAAAACCTAAAAGCTAGTTAAGCAAAGCAGAAGGCCCGCATAAATAAAGTGGCGACTACTAATTCAGCACACTAAGAATTACATAAGGCGGTGACATGGGAATCCTTCGGGAATCATTCGTCCCGTCTTCACGTAAAACAGCACGAAACCGTAGTCATAATCTCACTAGGTATGGTCTTTTCTTTTCCAAGGATTTTGGTTGAAATATTAGAGTAGGTCCATTTTTGCCTACTACTCTTCTCCTGCTTTAAGCAGTGGTGACACCTTCCAGAAACGGAGGCCCGCGTGAGGCACTTGCCTCTCGCAAGAATTCAGCGACGATGGTCCATGCGAGGATAATACTCCTCACCCAAAATTAGCACTAGGAATAGTGCCCGCGTGAGGCACATGATTTTTCGTCCGAAACAATCTTCTTCCTTTCAGCTTAGAGGTATAATAACTCATATTAAGTTAATTAGCTAAGTCTAGCTAAGTCTAGTGTACGGGAGCCTCCCTTGCGGGGATACCTCTGCGGACCTACGAGTATGTGTAGTACCTCTGGGAGCCCCATGTTTAAAAGTCCATCTAGGCTGTCTCTATGTCTTGTATTTTCGTATGCTCCTCATTAGTTTTATCTAGCATACTCAATAGTCTGTTTAGGTTTGCCAATCAACCCATCCTTGAATAAACTCATTTTGTAGTAACTTAAGAATACACTAATTACCAAATGAATGTAACAGTGGAACATACTTCATTCACACCATCAATGCAAGAAAGGCAATTTATTTTGGGAGCACAATGAGCTAGAATACAAAGAGATATGTTGCAAATGGAATGCGACGAGAGACAATGATGAAGAATATAAGCTCATGAAGAATTTTTTAAGCTCGTGATTTATCCATTGCATAGTGTCTGAGTCTTTATGAGATGAGGACAAGTAAACGACTTGAGCTTTGCTTAAGGTGGATTATATATATACAACCATTTCTATATTTCCACCTTAGGAGAATTCCATGCCATGTCATATGTTTGTTTTTATTATGTTGTGTTGCATCAACATGCTCTACTTAGTGGTATCGATTCTGCGTCCTCTGGACCGAGGGTCGGTATGTCATATGATATGCAAATATGAAGATGATGGTGTTATTTATATGTAATAGACGCTACCTTCTCAATAGATCAGCCGTTGTACTACTACAGTAAAATAAACGGTTTTACCAAATACCCCTTATGTTTATTATTTCTAATCATGAAAAGGTAATCATTATCTCATTAAACAGAACGCTGACTATCATCATTATTGTAGAGGTAAATCGTCAATAAAGGCATGTGATATAGTCAGATCAAGAATTCACCGATATCATAGACAATAGGTTTTCCATTCTGGTACACGTGATCTAGTAAATCAAACTCCATCTGACACTTTCCACATAATTTTAGCAGTGAATAAATACACATGTATTGTGATTCTAAAATGACACAAACATTTCCCAGTTCAGGATAAAAGAGACAAAAACAGGTTGGCGAGTAATTGTATCATGACTGTGTGGTTTGTTGGGGGATTTCCCGCTGCCCACAGTCCGTACTTATGGCTGATGATCTGTAGTATATTGAATTTACTATAGAACACGATTTAAGCTATTCCTCTGGCGATATCCCCTGAGAGGTAGAAAAATATAATTAGAATATATTTATCATAAGCATTGGTATTATTCAATAGCTTTTGTGTCAACATAACAGTGTAATGGCCAAGCCAATTCAGGGAAATTACCATTTGCAGACCAAGTTACGATTATTGTTGAAGATTTACCACTAGAAAGACTGACTCATTAACCGATATTCACTCAACATTAAATGTGTTATATGCATATAAATAAGTTTGAATTGTATGTTTGAAAGATTGGTGAAAGATCATTCATCCTGCGGTAAAAATCCTATTTACAGAAGATATATTTCTTAGCCACCATGTTTTAGATTCGCGATATATTAAATTATCTATGCTATTTGTGAGATGGCAATTGAAAGTACAGTTATCAAAGGAACTGTTGCGCCAAGTAAGTAGTAAACATATTAAACATTAACATAATGTTCAGGCCCTAAAGTCTATGAGCTGTATAATAGCATACGCCAACAGTAAAATAATAGATCACGGTTCAGAAATCGATAAAGACATTAATATCTGTATAACATCATCTCTGTGGTTAACTCCAGAAGAAAGGTATTTAATGTCTCACATTCGAATTGCATTGGCTGACAACTGATATGGTGCAGTTTGTAATGTCATGCAACAGGTTGTAATATATCAGTGACAGCTATGAAATTAAATGTTAGCTCATTATGCTGACATGTGCCCTTTCTTACCCACAGTGAGCCTACATTAGCGTCCAGGACAAAATTCGACGAATAACATTTGGTTTCTGCATTTGATCCTCGAAAATATGGACATCGTTCACTGAAAGTTATTTCCATATCTATTTTTCTAGTTGACTCTAATTTAATCAAGGTCACATATCACGTGTTAACTCTGTTCCCTCAGATTACTCAAATATCTATCTGTAACTCGATGACAGAAACACACTATCATAATAGCTGCTATTTCTGCTGTCAATTTCTTGCTTAACTCATTTGCATATCCATAATCCGTATTAACCATGCTTACTTCCAATACCATAATCATGGGCAACGTTTAATACATCATCTAGGAGGCTTGGAAGATTGAGACGATAGAGCTCATATATTATATGCAGGATTTTATTCAGAATGAATTACGCGAGCATTTGTAAAAGAGCAGACATCTTTCTAATACAATCAATGACAATCATTTCCTCAAAACCTGTGGCTGGATAAATTAGTTTTATTTCCAAGCATATACGGGATCTAACTATTCTGTCATTACACAGATAGCTTACTATCATCACTAATGTGGCTAAGTATACATAGTGCTACAATATATAGACCATTTAACAATGGGAACGGTATACGTGTGACGTCATACTATTAATAATGCTCAATTTAATTTAGGGAACATAGATGTGATGGGATAACCCTGTGTTAATACGTATTCCCTCTCCACTGTCCATGCACGCCATATCTATGATCATACACCAGTGAATGTTCTGATCAGATGGCTCTGCTGCATATGCTAATTAGGTTGTGAATGGTTACCACAGAGCATAGACTAATATGATCTGTCCAATCGGCATAACTCCACCCCGCTATGTAACTCGGTCAACTGTTGATCGATCTAGTGTTCTTGTAGTTGGTGTGTGCACAGTAGACAAGGCAGAAATAGTACTTGAAATTAACATAACACATTCCTGTCATTGATTTGTGTCCTTGTGATTGGAAAATAGGTCCTCTATATTCTCAGTATATTAGTGAATTTATATATTGTATAAGTATTAAATTTTCTAGTATAATAATTATTCTTTAGTTTCTATTTTCGAGTGAGTTTTATAAAGTTTTAGTTTAAACCCCCTACGCCATTATTAGGCACCATATGAACATTGTGGCACTTATACATCAAATCGTCTGCCCACCCATCAATCACGTGACGGTATTTTGTTGGGAAATTCGCCATTGCTCGCTAATCAGTTCGAAACATCTCTCTAAGTGGATTATACATCATCCAAGAACCCCGCATCATCAGAGTCCTCGTACTCACCATGTAGAAATGTTACTTTTTAAAGGTAATATAGTCTGTCTGTGTCGTCTCGTCTTCATCATCGTCTCAATGTAATCATCATCAGGTTTCATCGACCGAATTTCATCCAGGCAGTGTTTCTTGTTCCTGGACTGGAAACTCAAGCTAAATGGAACCTGGTGCCTAGCTTAGCGGGTAGCATTCTAGATGGAACCTGGTGCCTAGCTTGGGCGGGTAGAATTCTAGATGTAAACTGGTGCCTAACTTGGCTGGGTAGCATTCTAGATGGAACCTGATACTTAGCTTTGTGGGTAGCATTCTATCTTTGTAACCGTCATCTCCCCATGTGAGCTATCTTTAGACGACACCAGTTTGGCCGCCACACATTTCATCATATAGGTGATCTAATCTTCTGAAGTGTCTGATATTTACTGCCGCCTATCATCGTTACTTACTGGAAAATCTAGCTTATTCATGTAGTCGAACAGTCAGCGCCACCTGTCATCTTTTCAATGGTTCTACTTCTGAAATTTTCTTATTTCTTCTACATGGTTGGCGACGTAGGATGGAGTCTTCCAATTCGACCCATATATTTTCAGTTCGGCACCACGGCAGACTGAATTTCCTTCATCTGCTCATTTCTGTCCCGTGCCCTGATTTCTTTATTCAGCAGCATCAAGGTATTTAACATTTAACTGTGTTATTTCCTCGCCTAGGATATCAGGTACACCTTATATGCCCGTCTATCTCGTATGCTTCATAGACTGCCCAGATTTATAAGATATCGATATCAAACCTTTGGGTTAATATTAATACAATTATACAGGGTAGTAGTGTATTAAACTATTAGGTACAACCTTTACGTCCGTCTATCTCGTATGCTTCACAGACTGTCCAGATTTTCACCCATGTAGCAAAATATCGAAATATTTCATAAGTAAATTATTCTGAAATTTTCAATTTTAGTCGATTGAATGTATGTTTCATATTTTTATAACTAGGGATTTCACGTTTCCAAATTCATACGTCCAAAGTATTTTAAGCTACCAGGTATAATTGTATAGGTAGCAACCTAAAAGTTTGGTATCGATACGCAGTCAACTCTCTAGTATTATACTGTTCCCCTGTGACGCATAATTCTTGAATTAAAATATGCTTTAAAATTAATTATAAATTTATTAAGTGACGTTTTAATGAATTTGCCTTTAATGAGAAATAATTGTTCACCCACTAAATTTCCAATCATTAACTAAATTTTATTTTGCTTATTAATTTATTAAACTATTCGACTATCCTGTTAGGGTCTATACCGCAGTATCTCTATGTACACATCATCGCTGGCAAATTTCAATACTCCATAGCTTCAGTTTACTGCTCTCTTCATGCTAGACATGCTAGAACAGTTTGTTATCTACTTCATCTCATCCACCATCATGTTCATCATTTTGTACTGAATATCAGATTAAATGCTTGTCTACTTCCATAGTTTCATCTACAGATCTCCTCTGTCCCATGCAGATCAACCATTGAGTTGGATAATTGATATTCAGTTTCTGGTAAATAAGTTTCATTCCTTTGAATACGCCCAATGTGGGAAAGGCCTATTCTGAGTCACAATAGATTTCTTAGACCAGCCCCACTGTCTTCTAACTGTTAGACCGAAATTGATTTACTTGATCATGAATGATAGGATAGCAGAGTGCTCCATTTGTACAACATACCGGCGGTTCCTTGAACTGACTAGACGTTGTACCATTATATATGCTTAGCATACCAGCGGCTCATTAAACGAACTAGACATTGGACCCCTATATATGCTTAGCATACTGGCGGCTCCTTGAACGAACTAGACAATGTAGCATTGTATATCCTTAGCATACCGGCGGTTCCTTGAATGAATTAGACGTTGCACCATTATATATGCCTACCATACCAGCGGTTCCTTGAATGAATTAGACGATGTACCATTATATATGCTTAGCATACCGGCGGCTCCTTGAATGAACTAGACGTTGTACCATTATATATGTTTAGCATACCGGCGGCTCCTTGAATGAACTAGACAATGTAGCATTGTATATCCTTAGCATACCGGCGGTTCCTTGAATGAATTAGACGTTGTACCATTATATATGCCTACCATACCAGCGGTTCCTTGAATGAATTAGACGATGTACCATTATATATGCTTAGCATACCGGCGGCTCCTTGAATGAACTAGACGTTGTACCATTATATATGTTTAGCATACCGGCAGCTCCTTGAATGAATTAGACGCTGTACCATTATATATGTTTAACATACTGGCGGCTCCTTGAATGGATTAGACATTGTACCATTATATATGCTTAGCATACCGGTGGTTCTTTGAACGGACTAGACGTTGTACTATTATATATGATTGGCATACTGGCGGCTCCTTGAATGAACTACACATTGTATCATTATATATGTCTAGCATACTGGCGGCTCCTTGAATGAACTAAACATTGTACCATTATATATGTTTAGCATACTGGCGGATCCTTGAATGGATTAGACATTGTACCATTATATATGCTTAGTGTACTGGTGGCTCCTTGAACGAACTAGACGTTGTACCATTATATATGCTTAGCGTCCACATTAGTTATGCTACTAAGCGCTCTGTTTAAAATTGTCATGTAGCAATAAGATTATGAGACAATCGTAAATGAAATTTAGTGACGAAAGTCACGGTTATTTTGAAGACAATTTGATTGAAAGTTGTTAAAACAATGATCTTCAGTCAAATCGATATCAAAACGTTAGCTGGTGATAATAGTATTGTCTGCTGATTATTTTGCGAACAATTTCAAGGAAGTTTATTGCTGTTATAGCTAACAACAATTTTCAGTCAATCTATTATAACCATATTTAGTCTAGCATTAGGGGCGAATCCAGCGGGTGTGCATGGATGGGCGCACCGCCACCCTATTTTAGGAGAGGTACCCTGCCCCACCTGGCGTGTCCTTTCTCCTACCAACACATTTCAACTGTAGTAGAAGCACAAGCAATATGCGTTATAATATACGTGTACGTCCATAGTTAATCTCTGGTTAGCCTATATGCAACTGTCGACTAGTTTCCACAAAGCTCCCAAATTTCAAGGCGCGCAAAAGTGACACAAAATGTTTTTGTTTAAATGTTTGGGGTCACTGCATAACTTCAACCTAAACGCGTATAGATGTCACACCTATACGACTGATATGGTCAAATCCCACATCCCTCCTACCTCAGGGTCCCCCAGCTGCATTACAGTTGAAACGGGACTCTAGCGTTCTCCAGATACGAACAGCAGTTGCGAGGGCCCTGTGTAAGAATTTCAGAAAGTGTACATGGGCCCCCTGAGCCCTAGGCTCGGTCCTCGTCGACTGCTCGCCATCAAGAACAAAAACGAGTATCGGCATACTATAACAAAATGTGGAGCTAGGTAGCAAATATTTCATTTCACGAAAACAAAGGAACCCTACAGGTATTATAAGTTATTGAATATTTAGAAACTAATTTATTCCAAGCTATTCTTGCCGTAGGCAGCAACACCTTCCAGTCATATTAGTTTCATTATATTCAGAGCACTTTATCGTTATACGTCTAGTCAGGATCTATCTCTTGTCTATCTCGTATATTCTGTGCAATATCTAATGCAAGCGATGTTGGAAAAGGCAATCATCATATCTTTAAGCAGGAATTATAAATAAACAGCTGAAAGGTCAAACTAATTTAATCTACGAATCAATAAGATAAAGACACGGTGTCACAAATGTAATCCTAAATGGAATTGGAGTTGTTCTATATATTGATTAATCAATAGATTCCATCCGAATCTCGCCCGATAGAGATAGCGAACAACATTTAATCTTATTCCACTTCAGATAAGCAAACATATTTGATCGAATCATGTAGTTAACGCGATCACAAACAACAAAATAAAAGAATAAACAGCCCGTCTGTTGAGGATTTACTGTCAAGTTACTGAGACCTGTAAGCAGGAACTCGATAGACGCCATCCCAGTTGTACACTCATTGAGTTACAAAACTGAAATGAGCAATGGAATTTCAGAGATCTTAAAGACACGAATGACTGTAAGATATTGCTCTCATTAACCTAGTCCGGTTAAGTAAATAAGGGCTGGCGACACTGCCCTGCAATAGACAAGGTCTGCCCACATTGTCTTACAATAAACAATGTCTGCCCACATTGTCTTACAATAAACAATGTCTGACCACATTGTCCTACAAAAACAAGGTCTGACCACAGTGACCTACAATAAACAATGTCTGACCACAGTGACCTACAATAAACAATGTCTGATCACACTGCCCTACAATGAACAAGGTCTGACCACACTGCCCTACAATGAACAATGTCTGCCCACACTGTCCTACAATAAACAATGTCTCACACCACTGCCCTACAAAAACAAGGTCTGCCCACATTTCCCAACAATGAACAATGTCTGACCACACTGCCCTACAAAAACAAGGTCTAGCCACAGTGGCCTACAATGAACAAGGTCTGACCACAATGACCTACAATAAACAATGTCTGACCACACTGACCTACAATAACATGTAATTAATACAAAACATGGAAACCCGAAAATGATATAAGTTACAGAATGAAATTGTTAATGATGCATGCATAACATATCTCGATGTCAAGAGTCCTACACAATCTCGGCACTTGAGAAGTAAGAAACTGTATAATACAGAGACAATGAGGAATACTGTTTGATATCATTCATAAGCAACTATTTCTCATCCACGTCGCGCTGTAGGAATATGACAACATAATAATCCAGAACAGTGTTATTGTTCAAGCACATAGCGTGCACATTGAAATGCTACGTGTAAAGTGAAGTATGTTCAATCATCTTAATTGGATTTTCATTATTAAAACACACATATTAAATGCACATTGTAATATTAAACTATTGCCCCCTCCCCTGATCATCTGACTAGTTAGCTCCCAGAGAGAGAGAGAGAGAGAGAGAGAGAGAGAGAGAGAGAGAGAGAGAGAGAGAGAGAGAGGGGGGGAAGGGTGTGTGGAGATAGCATGAATGCAGAATGCAGATATGAGTGGCGGGATGAAGAGATCGAGGTAGATAGAAAGAGAGAGTGAGCGATGGGGTGAGGGGTGGAGTTGGTGAAGAGAGGCATAAAAACGTTGCTGTGCCAGGATGCTTAGTCAAATCGTTTCTCTGTTATCAAATCCAGTGTAGGCGGTAAGACATTTCTGTGATCACTCTGTGTCGGTTTATCTTCCTAGTACACCACTATGTAAGTAAGTTGGTTCTATGGATGTACTATAGTGTCAGGTTGCCTAGTTAAATCATTGCTCTGTCACATGATTCTGTGTCAGGTCTAGTCATAGCGTATATATAAAACATTACTGTGATCATCCTCATACCAGTGAGACATATGATGTGAATTCATTTAGGAGAGCAGCCTTCGTGCTGTGATCTGAGCATGTGTCCTAAATGTGTTTCATGAAACGAGTACTATGGCAATATCAACCATATGCAATAATTAGACAATAAGATTCCATGGAGCATGGCATTGATTAGAATGCTGGTTTTATAGAAATAGAACAAAAAAACGATTAGAAACCGGACATAGCAAAAATTTAAAGATGCTAAAGCAATGATTAAACACGGCATAAAAATACGGCAAACCAGTCTCATCAAGAGTTATATATATATGGGAAGATGGTGAGAAGCAAATTAAAAATGCGTAGGATGTTTCATTCTATATCTATAATTTGCTGCCCAGCACAGAATATATGAATTATGCAAATGGCATTGATTTATGCTAGTCTAGAAGCGGCGGTAGAAACGTATGAATCCATCATGTACAGGAATGTGTTTTCACATTCAGTTCAGGCTGGCATTAAAGTCAAATGTCTAAAACGTGCTCACTTAAAGTTCTTCATTAATCACACGATTCTATGTACAGGTTATCCATCCATTCGCTAATTTGGAACTTTGTCAGTTTGATTGGCTTCATATTTGATTAAAAGGCATCACATATGCGGTTTCCCCTTGCTCTGGAACTATTCTAAGGCTTCGAGAAAATTGATTTGTTTAATTAGTACTTAACTATCGCAAAAGAATTCAAACCATTTATTGAAAATGCATATCCTCTCTTCAAACTTTATTAGTCATACTCATGCTAATGGGCGAAGATATAAACGCAGGACTCTTTATAGATATGAAACAGTAATCGAATTGCATGATTATATGTGTCCTGATCATAATAAAGGTGAATATTAAGCAGCAAATTAATCAAGGTGAAATATGCCTTAGATCGAACCCATGCCATAGGCTGTAATATGGCGATGTATAGTCAACTGGTACACACGTGATAACTATTTGTAATCAAGTATGTTGTTAATGTGCCATGATTAATGTGATAAATACCAAAGATCAAATTCAAAGATCAAATTCCTGTATCTGATATTGATGGATGTACTGTTGTCAAGCCAGTTTGTGATTGGATGATTATTGATTATTAAACATATCGATTATTATTTTTTATTATCAGAAGGAAATAATGAAAACTATGCAATTATAACAGGAAAGATACATTTCAACGAAAATCGGCTCAGGATCAGCGAATACAAAAGTGGAATAAAGGAGAAATAGATATGAATAAAAGAGACACTAAACAGTATCAATATGATTTTTACAATAATATATACAATAATACGATTTTAGTTGATAAAGAGGAAATTGCAAATAATTTATATTCACATTTAATTAACTTCAATCTACCTTTATCAGTCATAAGCTAACAGTCTGCCCTCAATGTCTAAGTCACTCTGAGGCTGCATCCGATATTAGAAATGAGAGGGTTTTATCTTAGTGTCGAAATGAATGTGGGAATTGGCGAATCTGATGACAGCAACCAGTTTATGTACAGGTATTCAGGACAAATTGTTTATCTTGACTGTGACTGTGTCGATGGCATAATGATCAGTACATCTGACAATTTGAGTTGGGTCATCTAATCATCCCGACGAATTTCCTCAACCTTCTGAAACTGATTTAAAGATAACCATAAATTATTTTCAAATGTATCAATAGAATATTTATTAAATTGTAAATGACTTTTCATATCTTCCCTTTTATGTTCAAAGGGGTTATATTTTCAGAGGAGGTCTGTTTGAACTAGTATTCTTTATTACATTGAATTTTTCATGAAATCCAGGAGCCTGGCATTTTGTGAATTATTATTGTATCAGTGGTGCACGTTATTAAATCATGTATATTCCTTTCGGAACATTAGCTCGAGTCTCTGGGGAGTATAATCCTATCTCTATGTGTGTTTGAGACTCAGAAAGATGATTGAATATAATGTTTCTCATATCTTATTCATATGGCATGTTGCTGAAATAAATTGCAGGGAAACGTCCACATTTGTCATTCTGTTTAAATTGTCTTCAAACCCCGGATTATCAATTGCCATTTCACTATACAGTAATATCCTTAACAGACTTGGAAGGGGCCAAATCATCATTAGGAAGACACCATCTATATACAAATGCTCACACATAAATAAGGCTTTATAGCACACACACACCCTCCCCCCCCCCACCCATACCCCCATCCCACCGACTATTAAGAAGCTATGACAGCTTGTGATTCTGAAATCATATTAACTGATCATTGTTCCTTAATCTGTTCCTGACTGGCATATATAATATAAAACTGCAGTTCCAATTCATCAGGATTTACCTGTTCGGCTGTGTTTACATTACAGGTTCAACTATGTCAGCATGACACGCCATCTCTGCCGGTCATCATTATTTACCCCAATTGATCATACAGACGGTGTGGCCTTATCGACAGCATATAAGCACCTTGTCTTCTCGATTAGAACGTGTTGTGTATGATGTGTTTAATGTTAGATTATGCCTGAAATGGTTTTATTTAAAGCACGTCATCACATTGCAGAATAGCAATATCAGTGACATCCAAAGACTCATCAATCAATAACCGGCCTATGTCATATACTCAATCGTAGTGAATTTGAGCGTTTTTAATGTGTTTCCTCATCACCTTTTATCCTTTCTGCTTGACATCGCAAAGTATACCAACAGCTATCATGGCCAATGGGCTCCAGCATCTATCAAGAATCTAAATGAAAACGAACGTGTTCTGCGATGAGCACTGTGAAGGTAATACATTAATGTGATGCCACGGCTAAACATTTTGTAACATGTGGGCAAAGGTCAATAATAAACCATATAAATAATTTGTATTAAATAGATCAATCAGCGTATCCCCTCTTCCTCATTAATCCGTATATCATAAACTGAATACAAACAGTATATGGTACTGGTTTTGACCATAAGAATCGTTATCTTGCCTAGTCTTTCAACGCACACGTTCACGACTATTGGCAATAACTAGATGAAACAACAAGACGATATATTATAGCAGGCACCATATGTTAGCTACAGATGAAGTATAAATCCATTGCAAACGACAAAGCTATTTCTGAAGAACGAATACCCTATCTGAGCACGTTTTTGTTAGCCCCGCTTGTGTCAACTTACCCCTTTATGGTCAAACTGACCAAAATCAACTTTGAGTGGTCCTCAGACATGGCTATTTGAAAGGCCTAGAGAGGAGTAATTTTTAATATTAACCGCTAGAATGACTGACTCGGTAACCGAGCCAATCATTCTAGTGGAAAGTTTTCAAAAATACCCTTCTCCCAACCTGCAGATAAACACTGACTAAGTAAAAACGTTAATGTTCTTTTCTTGTACCCCTTTACTGGTCAATCCGGCGAAAGAAAATTCAGTGGTAAATTTACAAAAATTGTCATCTAAAATTAAAATATCCTGAAAGATATTGACCATCAAAATGTTTAATTGATATATCATAAAGTATTTTGAGCGCCTTGAGACGCTGTTGACAGAAGACGGGTTAAAATCCCGATATTTGCATCATAGCTTAGTTGGTTGTTACCCACCAGGCAATGGGGAGCTGTAACACAATGAAAAGGAACCACTTGCAAATTCTTTCATTTCGTTTTGGTATCTAAGCCAGAGTGCAAACGGCATAACATTAGCTTCTATAATGGCTCACGCTGGTTTGTTATACTCTATGGTTTGCGAAGTTATATTGGGTCTGTAATCGGTCACACCGAGTGGGCAGCCTCCTTTTGAATCTGGAATTAGATTAGATGTATGGTAATTTAGTGTGTACTCATGACAAATTAGTCGTCTGTAGTATCAGATAAATGATGCAACAGATGGGTGTGTGGTTGATTTTGAACTAAGAAGCTTTTCTAAATTGCACCTTTCATATGTGCTGACAATATTGAGTGGCAGCAGAAGTGTTGCTTAAATGCACTAGCAACCATAATATGGGCAAATTAATACACAGTTTTACAAAAACTCGGATTCATAAGATGTTTGTCATATGTGATCATGTGACAATAATATGCTGTTATTCTCACCATTGTCTCCATTAGAAACTGACAAAATAGTAGCGCTTCTACAATAGATGA
Organism: Chaetoderma sp. LZ-2023a; assembly: GCA_034401795.1. NCBI lineage: Eukaryota > Metazoa > Mollusca > Caudofoveata > Chaetodermatida > Chaetodermatidae > Chaetoderma > Chaetoderma sp. LZ-2023a. The sequence goes on along the minus strand of CM067369.1, from coordinate 272,398,097 downwards.
AGTGTAGTTTTAATTATTAGTCATAATTTACTGTGCATTTATACCACTCTAGCATCCTAATGTCGACCTGAATTCACGCATATCCTTATTGTTAATCCTACAAATCTCAGACGGGATATATAACTAGATATGCATTGAAACCATTGACCATTTATAAGTGTTTGGCGTTAAATCTGCTCATGAATTGATTTATTATGAATTGGTAGCATTGTAGTATCAATAATCGGAACAATGAGCTTACATCTACCCGCCCTTACCATGAAGCATACATACAGCAAAGCCTTAGTTCACCTTTCCAGCCTATCCATCGATCATATGACGTCATAATCAGCTAAGCGGAGTATTTGACGTCATAATCATTACGTCATAAATTATTCTCCTTGGCCAGTCTTTAACTCTTAATAGTCTGGCACGTTGTACGAATTGTGTGTCTCTACTATTAAATAAATATGTTGTTGAATATTTTAAAACTAATTTGACTGGACGATCTTGCTGCCATTAGTTCCAAAGTATTGAAGATCTTACCTGTGTGGTTTTCTGGAAATTTATAGTCAGGAAGTTTAAAGATAGATCGATCACAACACGAGGGCGGTGTGGGTGGAGCTTAGCTAGAGATGGGTGTGGCATGGCTAAAATGGAAAGGTCCATTGCTCTTTCGAATTTTCTCGCAGTAGCACACTTCCGTTACAGTGGTAGTAATTCATGCATTGATTTACTATGAATTTGTAGCACGATAGTATCTATAACCGGAACAATGCACTTACATCTATCTTTGCTACTCGGAAGCACACATATGGCAAAACCTTAATTACCCACGGATTTTCTCTCAGTAGCGTACTTCCAATACAGTGGAGTAGTAATTGTGTGAATGTAATTGGGAATGAGAGAGTCTGGGAACATCTGTGTGAATCTGATACATAAACAGCAAATACTCATTACACGTCATTGCAACACAGCATGATCAGACCGTATTTGCTTAATCTCCTACATTATTTTTATGGCCAATACATCGTCAGACATTGTTTGCTTAACTTCGTTAATTTGATGAGATAAATTACAGCTGTTCGTCTACCTCAAGTCTGTAAAGTATTAACAATTGCTTTTGTGTATCGCAATGGCAGAATTACATCATTCGCATGGCGGCGATGTGTGTGTGTGTGTGTGTGTGTGTGTGTGTGTGTGTGTGTGTGTGTGTGTGTGTGTGTGTGTGTGTGTGTGTGTGTGTGTGTGTGTGTGTGTGTGTGTGTGTGTGTGTGTGTGTGTGTGTGTGTGTGTGTGTGTGTGTGTGTGTGTGTGTGTGTGTGTGTGTGTGTGTGTGTGTGTGTGTGTGTGTGTGTGTGTGTGTGTGTGTGTGTGTGTGTGTGTGTGTGTGTGTGTGTGTGTGTGTGTGTGTGTGTGTGTGTGTGTGTGTGTGTGTGTGTGTGTGTGTGTGTGTGTGTGTGTGTGTGTGTGTGTGTGTGTGTGTGTGTGTGTGTGTGTGTGTGTGTGTGTGTGTGTGTGTGTGTGTGTGTGTGTGTGTGTGTGTGTGTGTGTGTGTGTGTGTGTGTGTGTGTGTGTGTGTGTGTGTGTGTGTGTGTGTGTGTGTGTGTGTGTGTGTGTGTGTGTGTGTGTGTGTGTGTGTGTGTGTGTGTGTGTGTGTGTGTGTGTGTGTGTGTGTGTGTGTGTGTGTGTGTGTGTGTGTGTGTGTGTGTGTGTGTGTGTGTGTGTGTGTGTGTGTGTGTGTGTGTGTGTGTGTGTGTGTGTGTGTGTGTGTGTGTGTGTGTGTGTGTGTGTGTGTGTGTGTGTGTGTGTGTGTGTGTGTGTGTGTGTGTGTGTGTGTGTGTGTGTGTGTGTGTGTGTGTGTGTGTGTGTGTGTGTGTGTGTGTGTGTGTGTGTGTGTGTGTGTGTGTGTGTGTGTGTGTGTGTGTGTGTGTGTGTGTGTGTGTGTGTGTGTGTGTGTGTGTGTGTGTGTGTGTGTGTGTGTGTGTGTGTGTGTGTGTGTGTGTGTGTGTGTGTGTGTGTGTGTGTGTGGTGTGTGTGTGTGTGTGTGTGTGTGTGTGTGTGTGTGTGTGTGTGTGTGTGTGTGTGTGTGTGTGTGTGTGTGTGTGTGTGTGTGTGTGTGTGTGTGTGTGTGTGTGTGTGTGTGTGTGTGTGTGTGTGTGTGTGTGTGTGTGTGTGTGTGTGTGTGTGTGTGTGTGTGTGTGTGTGTGTGTGTGTGTGTGTGTGTGTGTGTGTGTGTGTGTGTGTGTGTGTGTGTGTGTGTGTGTGTGTGTGTGTGTGTGTGTGTGTGTGTGTGTGTGTGTGTGTTATTATGTGTGATGGTAATAAAATCACGATGACGTTGTTATTTAGATGTAATGGGTGCTACCTTCTCAATAGATCAACCCATATACTACTACATTAAAATCACATGCTTTGCAAAACTCCCCCACACGTTTATTATTTCTAAGCATGACAATATAGTCATGAAAAATAGGTAATCATTATCTCATTAAGCAGAAAGCTCACTATGATCTTTATTGTAGACGTACATCATCAATAAAGACAAGAATTCATCGATATGATGGACAATAGGAAATCTATTCTGGCACATGTGATCTAGTAAATCAAACTCCGTCTGGCAGTTATTAGACCACGTGTCTTGACCTGACACTTGTCATATGATTTTAACAATGAATAAATACACATGTATTGTGATTCTAACATAATACAAACCTGTCCCAGTTCAGGATCGAAGAGACGGAAACATGTTTGGGTGTAATCTTGTCATGGAAGGATGATTGTATTGTTTGTTTAGTGATTTTCCACCGCACACAGTCCGTACTTATAGCTGCTGATGATCTGTAGTATATTGAAGTTACTATAGAACACGATTTAAGGTGTTCTTCTGGGGCTATACCCTGAGGTATACACATATAATTAGAATCTAGTTATCATAAGCTTTGATATTATTCAACAGCTTTTGTGTCAACTTAGCTGTTCCGTGGTCAAGCCAATCTGGATAAATTACCATTTGCAGAATAAGGGAAGGCTATTCTTGAATATTTACCACTGGTCTCGTTAACCAATATTCCACTCATCATTAAATGTGTAGTAATCAATTTGAATTTAATGCTTGAAAGATGGCTGGAAGTCCATTCATCTTGCCGTAAAGATCTAATTAAGAAAGATATAGTTCTCAGCCATTCTGTTTCAGATTTACGATATATTGAATTCTCTATGCTATTTTGGGGATGAAAATTGAAAGCACAGTTATCAAAGGAAGTGTTACGCTAATTAAGTAATAAACGGAACTAGTCCACTTTACGGGCCATCGATAATGGCGGACGAAGTCACGCAAAATAACGCGACAAATGAGATTTGCCGAGATTTTAACTGTTGCTAGGAATTCCGTAATGACGTCATATGAATTATTTTTATTGCGCAGCGATTGGTTAACATCTATATCGCATTAATGATGTTTCATTAACATTTGTGACGTATCAATGAAACAAATGTTATTTAAAAATAGAAGTAATGTAAACAAACATGAATTTTTAAAAGCCGGTCGTGTTGTTTCAAATAAAAACGTGAACATCAGTAAAATATCTAACCCTAACCATATAACCATAAACCATAATCTAACCAATTTAAACTGCTAAGTAAGATATAATCTTGTTTTGTAGGTGTGTAGTAAGCCTACATGTGGTAACATTGTTATGTTATGATCTAATGTAAACAAATGACAATTCTAAAAGCAAGCTAGGTTTTGTTGTTTATTGATAAAGCTTATATAATAACAATGTGAACATCATTAAAAAAATCTCACCCTAACCCTAGTACTAAACACTAACCCTAACCAATTCCAATTAAGGTAAAATATAGTGGTGTTTGTAGGTGTAGGCCTGAGTATGGAAATTCTTTTTAGAAACCCCCCTTTTAAATTCCTGGGAAATCCCTTGACAACGATTAAAGTCTCGTATTATCTCGTCGGTCGCGTTATTTTGCGTTATTTCGTCCGCCATTATCGACGGCCCGTAAAGTGGACTCTATCCTAATAAACATATAACAAACCAATATGATATGCAGGCCCTAGAATGGATGAGTTGTAATATATCAGTGACAGCTATGAAATTATATATTAGCAAATGAAACTGGCATATGCCCTTTTCTAACTATCATGTAACTCAAACATTTAGTTTCTGCATTTGATCCTCGAACATGTAGACATCTGCATTGAGATTTATTTACACATCTATTTCTCTAGTTACATCAGTTTTAATCAAAGTCACATACCACTTATTTACTCAGTTCCAATCAAATAGCATCAGTAATTTCTATGTGTAACTTAATGGCAGAAGTAGATTAACATCATAGCTGCTATTTCTGGTGCCGCCTTTTTGTTGAAGTTATTTGCATATCCATAATCTGTATTACCAATGACATATCCATGGACAGAGTTTAATATATGATTCCGGACGATCGAGCTGATAGAGCTAATATAATATATGTTAATGTATTTATGCAGAAGGATTTATCCGGGCATTTGCAAGAGAACAGTCATTTAACTGTGGTAATCAATGGCACCATTTCTTCAGAACCCGTGGAGAGAACGACTATGTTTATTTTCAAGCATGTACAGCACCTAACACTTCTCCCATTGCACAGAAAGCTTCTAATGCTGTTACGCATATATAGTGTATAGTACAACATCGAATCCATTCAATAACCAGCGTAATGGCAGACAATGGACGTTCTCTGCTGATATACGTGAACCAGTAAATCAAAATCTCGCTGCCAATAATCAGACTTGGGTTGGTTTACCGTGTGCGAGGGAAAGATTGAGAAAGGACAGGAAGGCATTTATTTCTTTGAGAAATAGCATAAAGCATTCCCCATTTAATGTCTAAATGAATGAGAATGGTGGTGTTGTGTGTCTACCATGGCAGGATGGCAGGATTCTTACACACTGAGATCGTTTATTGAAAACCTAACACTTGAGAAGTACCAAACTGGAGAATATAGAGACAATGTGCAATACTGTTGTAAATGCAACTATTTCTTATCTACCTAGAGATGTACGAATATGACAACATAATAATTCAGGACAATGCTATAGCATAAACATATAGCATGCACATTGAATTGCAGGTGACGACTTTCCAACCAAATTAACTTGTTTTCCATTATTGAAGCTTGCACATTAAATGGAGGATTTGGTTCTGACATTTGCCTAACATTTCGAATGCAACAGCGCCCAGTAAAATTAGGTTCAAAATATTCAACAGCATGTTTATTAAATAGCAAAGAATTACAAAGACATACAATTCATACAACGTGTCGGACCATTTGAGATTTGCTGACGGTCTATACAGAGCCCTTTGTGAGGTAATGATTATGACGTCATCATACATGCGCTGAGCTGATTATGACGTCATACGAGTTCTGATAATGGATGGATACTTATTTAGTTTCGAAAGAAATATCAATTATGCAAAAACCAGTGCAATAGAAGGCTTGCATTAAAATAAGAAATGATTTGTCATCTGATCTGTCAAATGACCTGACAAATGATTTGGCAAATGATGTGCACGTTATATCTTTAAGCTATAGCACTGTCCTGAATTATTATGTTGCCATATTCGTACATCTCTAGGTAGATAAGAAATAGTTGCATTTACAACAGAATTGCACATTGTCTCTATATTTTCCAGTTTGGTACTTCTCAAGGGTAAAAATAGTTTCAAAATTGTCAATAGAATATTTCTTGAAATTTAACTGACTTTTCATATCTTCCTTTTTATGTTCAAGTGGTTTACATAATAAGAAGAATGCTGTTTGAACAATTATTCTATATTACATTGAATTTTTCATGAAATCCGAGAGCTTTGAATTTTGAGAATTACTATGGTAACAGTTGTGCAATTCATTAAATCATGTATATTCCTTTCAGAACATTAACTCGAGTCTCTGGGGAGTATAATAATATCTCTATATGTGTTTGAGATTGTATAAAGTTAATGAATATAAATGTTGCTCATATCTCATTTATATCTTATATTGATGATAGAATAAATTGCGAGAAACGTCCACATTTGTCATTCTGCTTGAATAGTCGTCAACCCCCCCCCCCCCCCCCCCCCGGAAGCTAAAATTGTCATATCACTATACATTAATATCATTACCAGAATCGGAATGGGCCATTAGGAAGACACCGTGAATTGACAAATGCTTACACATAAATCAGGCTTTATACATTCCCCTATTAAGCTATGATAGCTTGTGATTTTGAAATAATATTAACTGATCATTGTACCTTACTCTGTACCTGACAGGTTATATATAATATAATATGCAGTTCTGATTCATCAGGCTTTACCAGTCAGAATGTGTTTACATTACAGGTTCAGTTAAATCAGAATGACGACATCTCTGTCCATCACCACGATGCACCTCAACCGATGATAGGCGAGGTGTGAACGTATCGACAACATGTCAGCACCTTATCTAGTCTTCTCGATTAGACGCATTGTGTTTGATGTGGTCTATGTTAGAGTGTGCCTGAAATGGGTTGATTTAAATCCCATTATCACATTGCATAATAGCAAAATCAGTGACATCCGACGAATCATCAATCTATAACCGGCTTATGTCATATAGTAAATCACCGTGAAATAGACGGGTTTTAATGTGTTTCATCATTGCTTTTGATTGTTCTCTGATTTAGATTGCAAAGCACACTAATAGCTATCATGGCCAATGTCTAGAGTATGTATAAGCAATCTAAACAAAGAGGCACATATGTCCTGCGATGAGCATTGGGAAGGTAATATATTCACTAATGTGGTGCCACTGATAAACAGTCCGTCTCTGATGCTACCTTGCATTGAAATCTGTGCAGGAAGATGCCACATGGCTTACCTACATATACATATCAACAAAGCATGAAACTAAAGAAAATAGCACTCCACCGTGTGGATGCAGTCAGTGCATCACTTTTACTTCGTCAATCCGTAAAAAAGAACCCGAATATAAACAAGCACCAGACTATGGTTTACAAAGCTATGTTGGGTCTTGTAACTGAGCACACTGACTGGTCATCCTCCTTCTGAGGCTAGGATTAGAGTAGATGCATGGTAATTTGGATCATGTGGACTCGTCGCATATCAGCCTTCTGTGTTCTCAGATAAACTGACAGGATGTATGTGTGCATGATTGACTTTGAATTGTGAACCGTTCTAAGTTGCACCTCTCAAGTGTGCCGCCACATGGAGTTGCAGGAGAAGTATTGATTAGATGTAATATCAAGCATAAAATGGGTACATAGATACACAGCTGTACAAGAGATCGAGGTCATAATATTGTTTTCCATATGTGATCATGCTACAATAATATGCTGTCCTTCACAGTAGATTTTTAATATCTCGTCGTAATTTACAGGGCATTTATAGCACTATCCTAATCTCGACCTAAAGCCAAGCATATGCTTATTGTTAGTTCCACAAATCACATACGCGATAGATGGCTACATATGCATTGAAACCCATCGTCGTATCTGGAGAGCTCGCCATAAGCTGTGTAAACCAAGCAATGTGGACAAGAACTCGGGAGTTGGCATATGCATGGTGTTGTATGGAGAAGGCGCACGCAATAGCAATGGAGATGCACTGGTTGCATTCCTTAATTCCGATGACCAATTAGCCACAAATACGGCTCTCAAATATCCATTCCATCATCGGACAACATGGACAGGTCCCATTGCTGATTGCAAAGCCTAACTGGCTCTGAGACTACAACAGCTCTCTTCAACTAAATGGACGCAATACTATGCTACATCACTATGCTCGTTCCTATGGAGGTCCAGACCTGAATTCTGGCCATATGTTCGTCGTTGCGTACCTTCAAATGAGACATCTCTATCTAATGTACAAACGCCATACCAGGTAAGAATCAGCTATAACATAACCAAGCTCATTAGCGACACTGACACTCAAATCTCATACGCAAAGTCCCTCTAATAGCAGATCGATAACATCGATGTTAGCTCTGATGCTAACTAAGCCCTAACAAAAACAATGTATGGAATCATCAGCTTCAAAGGTCTTGCTATTCAACACGCAGAGTCCCTAGCAGATGAAATCATTACCGCGGATGACTCACAAACTGTTTCAGACAGCCTGAGCCCTGGGAGTTACTGACTACACACCACCACTCAGTGTGCTCAACTATGAAGAGCACGTTATCAGGTGACCCTAGGCCATTACTAACAACAAATAAAACATCGGAAGTTGAGATCGCACTCAAATCCCTGAAAAATTGACGTGCATTGGGACCTGTTATTTGAACTATTCAAATATGCAAGGGATGTTATCTCAAAACCGATCATGCACCTACTCAATTCAGCTTTTATGCACCACCTTCCCATCGATGCTGTAGGCTATGGAAATGTATCTTATTTGCCCAAGCCCAAGAAGCCATCCAGTCAGTGACTTTAGAGGATCATGTCAAAGTGGCATTAAACGTGGACGCAACTGCGCAGCCATTAATTGGGCTCAACGTATGCTTTGGTCAATACTCATGTTCAAACACTGAGATTTTGACAAATTGGGCATTGATCTGTCACGAGCATTCAACACAATTAAAATCTCAAAGATCATTGTACAATGTCAGGCCAGTTGCAATGAAGATGAGCTGCGACTAATGAGACTATTACTTGCAGACACAATACTAAGATTACGAGTCAAGTCTGAGAAGTCTTCGGAGTTTGAGTAATCAATCGGCTCCCTTCAGGGAGATGGTCTATCCGCTGTGCATTTCACCTGCTACCTTGCATTGAAATCTGTGCAGGAGCATGCCACAAGGCGGTTACCTACATATAATACATATCATCAAAGCATGAGACTAAAGAAAATGACAATCCATCCTGTGGCAGCGAACCATGGAGGAAAAATAACATCTTGGGCTCACTACTCTACAGTACTGCTGACATTGCTGAGCGCTGTGTCGTGGGAAAACTAGCTTTCCAGTCTTTCTGAGAATTATGGATTTGTAGATCAAATATTCCCTTTAAAATGGACTACGTACTTTATACAACACAACCTGCGAAACCTTGATACTGTATTACTGTAACAGCTGGACAAATCAAAATGCAGCATTAGACCAACTTGATGCCTGCCACCGCACACACGGTACACCTCCATACGATCAGTTAACACCGAGGTTCAGACAGAACAATTTCCGACGATGCACTATGCAAGATGCATGCTCATAATACATCGCCGCTGTCTGTAAACGTAGTCTGGCAAAGATTATCCATGCTTGGCCATGTGCTAAGGATGCTAGAAGACACACCATCATATAGAGCCTTGGATTAGGCCATACTGAGAACCAGCAAATCTAAAACCAGGAGAGGTCGGCATTATATAAATATGTTAGGCCTGCTGCGAGGTGGCTTCAAGAAAGCAGACACGGTACGCTCAGATCAAGAATGAACCTGAGAAAGCTAAAGATATTGGCTGTGAGACAAAACACAGTGGTCAAAAGCCACGAAGGGCGGATTGAGGCAACTACAACCACTACAGCCTCAGAATACAATAAACATACATGCATGCATTTAAACTATGAACATCTATGTTAGGTATCTTTTCAAGTTGCTTTTCAATTTGCTGTTTACGAGCTAGAACTATATGGGTGGAATTCAATAAGGCGGTTTAGCTAGACCTGGTTTAGAGAGCTAAAACTGGTTTAGCTATTACTAGGTTTAAACCCGCATTTAGACTGACTTAAAACTGGTCCACTATAAGAATAATGTTATACACATGTTAATATTAGCTTTCTAAAGGTATGTAGTCTTAAATGGATTCTGTCAAAGCTAAAGCGTAATGTTATGAGACTATTGAAGTTGAAACCAGGTAAAAACAGAGGTAATAAACTTAGTAATAAGATACTGATTTCAAGAAGGTAGTTTATATAATAAACCTTGGAACAACTATCACACAAATTCATGTACAAAATTGGCACGTTCATATTTGGCTAGTCAGGCCACAACTGAGATGGTTTGGGACCAAGTTCTCCCATTCATATGCATATGAGATTGACGTGTGAAGGTATTTAATCGACCGCGATGTTTATTATCAGACCGACACTGATGCATTTTATTGACAGTTTTTATTATTGCATCCATCTGTGTATTATTATACTTTAATAATAAGCAATGGACCATATATATTGGTAGTTTAGAATGTAAATTGTCCAATTTCCATTACCCCCCCCCCCGAGTTTTGTACACGAATGCTGATAAAATACACATGGTTAAACGAGCGTGTAATTGGTCCATTGCAGAGTGACTATGTCCTTTCATGAGCAGAAGTCAAATCAATGACTTGAGCTACATTTAATTTGGATCATATATACACACGCAGCTCTATATTTCACTTTTAGGAGAACTCCATGCTATGCCTTGTGTTTATTTTTATTTACATGTTATGTTATATCACCATTCTCTAGTTAGTGGACTCAATTCTGCGTCCTATGAAAGGGTCAAAACAAATCATATAGAGGGTTGGCATGCTATATCAAATGCAAATATGTAGATTACGTTGCTATACAGATGCGACAGCCGCTACGTTCTTAATAGATCAACCGTTTTACTACTACACTAAAACCTCAGGTTTTACTATATACCCACTATATTTATTACTTCAAATCATGAATAGGTAATCGTTATCTCATTAATTAGAAAGCTCCCTATCAGCATTATTGTAGACATAAATCATCAATAATGACATGTCATTTAGTCCGTTCAACAATTCATCAATATGATAGACAATAGGAAATCCATTCTGGCACACATGATCTAGTAAATCAAACTCCGTCTGTCAGTTATAAGACCACGTGTGTTGACCTGACACTTGTCATATGATTTTAACAATGAATAAATACACATGTATTGTGATTCTAAATTGACACAAACCTTTTCCCAGTTCAGGATCGAAGAGACGGAAACATGTTTAGGTGTAATCTTGTCATGAGATGATGCTTTTGTGTCAACTTAACTGTGTAATGCTTAAGCCAGTCGAGAGAAATAGTCATTAGCAGACCGAGAACTATCCCTGAAGATTTGCCACCGTAATGACTGTCTCGCTAACCGATATTCCACTCACCATAAAATGTGTTATATGAGTATTAAGCAATTTTAATTGAATATTTGATATCTGGCCGTAACGATCTAATTAACAAAGATATATTTCTCAGTCATCCTGTTTCAGATTCAGACATATTAAATTATCTATGTTATTTTGGGATGACAATTCAATATACGGCTACCACATTCTAACAAAAAATAACTTAACTACTATTTTCCAGATGTTTTTTTCTGGATTTGGCTCGAGACTATATCAAATACTAACATTATGTCATGTGCATGCTGTAAAGTCGATGAGCTCTATTATAGTATAAGCCAGATGTAGAATAATAGATAACAGCCAAGAAATCGATAAAGACGTTATCTATGGACAACATCATCTCCATAGTTAGTTGAAGAGGAAAGGTATTTAATATCGCGTATTCGAAACTCGTTGGTTGACAACGGATATGGTGCCATTTTGTAATTCCATACTACAACTTGCAATATATCAGTGACAGTTATGAAATTTAGATGTTAGCTAATGATGCTGACATGTGCCCTTTCTTAACCACTGTGAAATTGCATTATCTTCCAGGACAAATTTCAAAGAACACCACTTATTTTCTACATGTGATCCTCAACAATATGGACATCGATTACTGAGGATTATTTCCATAACTATTTTTCTAGTTAGATCAATTTTAAATCTAGTTCCATCTATCTAGTTGTGATAGTCACATGTAACATATTTTTTCGGTTGCTTGAGAGTAATCATCAATGATTTCCATGTGTATCTTGATGGCAGAAGTACATTGTCGTTATAGTTGCTATTCCAGGTGTCAATATGTTTTACAAGTCGCTGGTATGTCCATACGCTGTATCCATGCTTTGTCTCAATGCCACACCCATGGCCAAGGTTCAATAGACCTCACCCCGCTCTCCCTCCCTCCCCCCTTCCTCCCTCCCTCCCTCTCTCTCTCTCTCTCCCTATCTCTCTCTCTCTCTCTCTCTCTCTCTCTTCCAGTTATCAGGGAGGGTGGCCTATCGTGTGCCAGGGAAAGATTAAGAGTGGGCAGAATGAAAATCACAGTGATTCATTTCTAGGATGCCAGCACGTTTACACAATGAGATTGTATATACAACTCTACACTTGAGAAGTATGACACTGTATAATATAGAGACAATTGCCAATACTGTTGACAATCACCCACATGCTATTTCTCATCCACCCGAGCCGTACGAATATAACAACATAATAATTCAGGAGACTGTTATAGTTTAAGCATATGACCTGCTTATTAACATGATGCATGCAAGGTGTCTTTCCAATCAACTTGTCTGGATTTGTATTATTAAATCTTGCATATTAAATGGCGGACTTTATTCTGACATGAAGATTTTCAGCACCCTCTGCCATTTGCTTGACATTTCGGATGCATTCCCTAACTATCAATTTCACAGAGAATATGGATTGTATTTGGAACGTAAAGACATATAATATTCCAACAGTGTACAGACTTCCAGTGGAAACCAATTATTCAGAAACCAGTGCAATCGCCAGGCTTGCTTTAAAGTAAGAAATAATCTATCAAATGATCTGTCAAATGATCTGTCAAATGATCTGTCAAATGATCTGTCAAATGACCTGTCAAATGAGCTGTCAACCATTCTATTAAATGACCCATCAACTGATATGCCTAGTGATCTGTCAACTGATTTGTCAAATGATCTGTGAAAGGTTCTGCCAAATTATGGAGTAGTGCCAGTTGCCAGAAATTAGATGTCACTTAAACATTAACCTCAATATAACAAATATTCTTCTCAATACATATGGTCAATGTAAATGTATTAGCAAAGGCAGGGGTAATTTTCATTCAGGTTATTAACTCATGACATAAACACCCTTCACAGTAAGTCTCAGGTATTGTTACATAATTACTAACTGTAATAGAGGGTTCCATTCCTAGCTAAGCTCCACCCATTTTCCATTTGCTGAAATATATATATATATATATATATATATATATATATATATATATATATATATATATATATATATATATATATATATATATATATATATATATATATATATATATATATATATATATATATATATATATATATATATATATATATATATATATATATATTATATATATATATATATATATATATATATATATATATATATATATATATGCTTTGAAGCCTGAATTCCCAGGATCTCTGTTTCGAGGTAATTAGCCACGTAGGCCATTGAATATTTTGAAACTAATTTGACTTGGCGCTGTTACTGCCTATAGCAGCAACAGCACCCAGTCATATTAACTTCAAAATATTCAACAGATTGTTTATTAAACAGTAAAGACGTACACTAATACGATATCCTGACTCACTGCGCTGTTAATGTGTTCTACGTGTCCACCACAGGAACGATGTCCTAATCACCCTGACTGAAGGCGACTCCATATAATGATGATAGCATGTACTGAAGATCCACTCATGTTATTAATATCATTACCGCGACTAGTTTAACAACAATATACATGTACGTGTTCAAGTACAACTATCATGTCTCTCCACCTGCCAGGTAAGATAATTACTGTGCCAGAATATCATTAAGCACAGGTGAGAAATGTGTTTTGAAATCATCACTGTAATATGGTGGGTATATACATAAGACTATGTGAAGGAATGTGCAGTGCCGCGTGTATTTTCTTATGGGTGGTAGATGTTGGGTGTTGTTGAAAATATGTGGATGTATGTATACTATACGTTGTGGAAAATATGTGGATGCCATGCGGCGTATGTCGTGTCATTTGCATTATATATCCACATGGAAAATCATGGTAACCTTATGCAGGGATCGTGATGTTGTGTTAAGGGAGTGGGTGCGGTGATATGGGAAGGGGAGTGTCTTACTAGGTGACCGGCGCGGGTATCAAAGAACAATGCGTATAATTGGCATAGATAGTCTGTTCGTGGTGGATTTGTCTGTGTAGAGAAATTGGCAATTTTATTATAATTCTTGGCATATGGTTGAGGTGCCACAAGAGCAAACTTCACATTTGACAAACATCAAATCTTACCTTTCCAGACTGACAGCTATCAAGTTGTAGACACTGGCTGCGGCGGTAAGAAGCTCCACGAATCCGACCAATTTGCACAAACCGACGCCCAGTCCCCAGTGACTGATGGCGTATTTAGCAACTTCATACGGTACACACACGAGCAAGAACAACAGATCTGCTATAGCCAGCGATGCCAGGAAGTAGGTTGTCAGTGCGCGACGCCCACGCCTCTCGGACATCGTGGTCAAAACCACTAAACCATTTCCGGTCAAACCTAACAGAAATGTAATCGTGTATAGGGCCACTGTTGGCGAGAAATGTGGTGACTGAGGTCCGGACTTGTGCAGGTCTGACAAATCACCAGGGTAATAAAATCTACTGAATAAATTTTCATTAGCATTATCCAGATTGGATGATGATGATAAATTTGAAAGTGGCATGACTGAATCATTGCTAAGGGCACTGACCATCCAAGACATGGTTTCTGACTGTGTAATAATATCTTTAAAACACATGAACACGAACGATCAGATAGTAAAACTAATTTGCAATCGAAGACATTGTCTAGTCACACTTGCTGAATATAATGAAACTAGTTTGGATGCAGGGGTTTGTTGGATATACCGGTAACGTTTTACAGTGACACCAGGTTCAGAATATTCAACAGTTTCTCTACATAGGTGCCTTTAATTAAGAATCACGGACTTCCTGGGTGAAATCGTTGATGCGCAATCCTGGTCGCGGTTATACTGCTCTCAGCTCCTTGCAATATGAAGTCGATTACTGCATCATATAAGAGAAAAGCACATTTACATTGTTGCTAATATCATGATTCAAGTTTGGTAAGAATATGTCCAGTACTTTGATGCTGTATTAATTAATGCAACAGGTGAGACGATTGTATTTATTACAGGTGAATAAATGGTACTACATTCCTAGAACCGAACCAACCTATCCCTGTATAGAGGAATTAGGTCTAGAATTCACGGAGAGTTATCTAATCACATCAGGGCAACTCACATGAGTAGACATAAAACATGCAGTGTAGTTAATGCTATATTTACGTGGTTATTCCATCAGCCATTGAAAATCATGAGTTTCTTTTATATCACTTGTGTAATAAGATTAATATTACCGGGGCTCTGAGACTTCACTATATGGCACATGCGTCCACACGCACTGCTACTTAAAAGCTTCGCCGTTATCATATATACGCGGATTAAACCAAGCTACCAAATCTTGTTTAAATTATCTCATAGAAGGTCGGTTAGATTATTGTAAAATATTTTAATTATTTCTCGGAGAGAAAAAGTTGGTAAGATTTCTCACACTCTGACCACAGGCGTTTGAATTTTTGTCACAAATACGACGAACCAAATATATAGCTGTAAAGATACGTATATATTTATTTCGTGGAATATGTGATAAAAATTCAAAGGCGCGTGCTCTGTCTGATACGGTAGTTGTTAAGCGCGCATCGCGAATTGCTCTTCCGATTCCGCTTTGTGGCAATGAACTAATTATAGATAACTTCGTAATTATACATACTCCCGTTGTCGTCCGTTACATCAGCAGCTGTATGTTATCGTCTGCTTTTACCATTCTCTCAGGAGAGGCAGGGTGACTGAAGATAAACCGCCGAGGAACGGCCGGCCACACGACAATCTATCCGTGAAATTCCTTGCAGAGGTTGCGCGTATTGATCCA
This sequence comes from Chaetoderma sp. LZ-2023a, assembly GCA_034401795.1. Classification (NCBI taxonomy): domain Eukaryota; kingdom Metazoa; phylum Mollusca; class Caudofoveata; order Chaetodermatida; family Chaetodermatidae; genus Chaetoderma; species Chaetoderma sp. LZ-2023a. Next base: position 272,382,233 of record CM067369.1, on the reverse strand, counting down.
GAGTGATAATGATTCGAGGCAACGGCATGTTTTGAGTGACTCGCATATACTCCCCTGAGGCCCGGGTCCCGCGCTCTCTTGCTCTGACCACAAGTTCTGAAAAGGCGCTAAACATGCCAGAAGTATAGTTTTACTGCCATCACGAGGCTGCATACGTCATCATTTTAACAGCAGCTTATGAGAATAAACTATTGTTAAATATGGCCAGTTAGCTACCGTCACCAGTCTCCGTAGATTAAAATTGCAAAGAGACACCTATGGCATGGAGATGTTGGAAACGCTTTATCTAGTAGGTTTATTCTAACCATTTTTCTGTTTAAATTTCTAATCTGACAAGATGGATTCGCTGGATTTTCTATTAATATTGTACGAGGAGAGCGACTTACCAAGGTCGAACAGCGGCCACTAATGTCTTCCGATGGTTATTTCTCATACAGACTGTCACAAGGATTATTGGGAGAGAGAGAGAGAGAGAGAGAGAGAGAGAGAGAGAGAGAGAGAGAGAGCGAGAGAGAGAGAGAGAGAGAGAGAGAGAGAGAGAGAGAGAGAGAGAGAGGGAGGGAGGGAGGGAGGGAGGGAGCGAGAGACAGAGGGTGAGTGAGAGAGAGAGAGACAGAGAGAGAGAGAGAGAGAGAGAGAGAGAGATAGAGAGAGATGGAGAGAGAAAGGGAGGAAGGGAGGGAAGGAGGGGGGGAGGGAGAGAGATGGGAGAGAGAGAGAGAGATGGAGAGAGAAAGGGAGGAAGGGAGGGAAGGAGAGAGGGAGGGAGGGAGAGAGGGGAGAGAGAGAGAGCGAGAGAGAGAGAGAGAGAGAGAGAGAGAGAGAGATGGAGAGAGAAAGGGAGGGAGGGAGGGAAGGAGGGAGGGAGGGAGGGAGAGAGAGGGGAGAGGGGAGAGAGAGATAGAGAGAGAGAGAGAAGGGTGTTGACGGATAGCGAGAGGGGTGTTGACAGATAGAGAGAGGGGAGATAGGTGGGGGGGGGGGGTTCCAGGAAAGGGCGGACGGTGGGATGGAGGCCTGGGTGGGATGGAGGCCTGGTGGGATGGAGGCCTGGGTGGGAGGGAGTAGTCCCGTACTCAGCTACATTAATAGCTTTAAAGTTGTGTATAAATGACATGTGCTTGAGTGCTTTGCATAGCCTGGTCATCAGCTGACGTTGTTGTCACATTATTGTATCATTGTGGTGGCAATGTTATGTCAATTGGCAATTGCTTGCTTGCTCATATATAGCGTTAGAATTAATATTTGCCCAAACCATCTCTGTATGGGCCGTTACGGGGAAGGTGGAGGGGTAGGGGTGGGTGGGGTTGAAGTATTGAGCATGATGGAGAGATCCGATCTGTCGCTCAACTATATGATGTCATAATCAATTATGTCGCATGTAGCTTGACGTCACAATCAAAATGAATAATAAATGGTGTATATAGCTCCGTCACGATCATTTAAAATTCCATCAAGTAAACAATTTAATAAACATCCTGTTAAATATTAATTTCAAAATATTCAACGGCTTACCTGTATAGTTACCTTGAAATTTGGATTCTGGGGGGGGGGAGGGGTGGTGGGAGAGATCCCAGTCAAATTAGGTTTAAAATATACAACCGAGTATCTGTATAATTACCTCGAAATAGGGAGTCTGCTGATTAAGTATTCACCGTATACGCATCGATACCAACGCACGCACATTGTGACGGAGCTTGGCTAGAAACTGGTCAGACACAGCTAGAAATGAATTCCTTCTTTAAATATTATAATGGACCTTTCCATTTTTAGCCATGCCTCGCCCATCACTAGCTAAGCTCCACCCACACCTCGCCGTGTTGGGATTGATCGATCCCCAAATGCCCTAGCTATCAATTTCCTGAAAACTATACAGGGAAGCTGTTGAATATTTGGCAGCAACAGCGCCCAGTCAAATTAGTTTCAAAACATTCGATAGAAAATTTATTAAATAGTAAAAGCAAACAATTTGTGCAACAACGCATAGACCGTCTTCAAATATGCGTTCGTGACGTATTTATCGACGTCATTCATGACGTCATTCATTATAATGTCATTGTACGCATCACGCAGTTCATTATGACGTCATATGATGGGTGGGTACTCTGGAAAGGTGAATTTTGTATATCTTTCCTGATTGAAGCTACTTAGGCAGCAACGGTATTCGTTCAATGCGGCTTCAAAATCCACACAAATAGCCTGAATAATGACACATGTACACAACACATCAACACGTGTGGGTCATCGATTTTACACGCACACATGAAGCGGTGTGTGCTTTATAGCTCGTTGAGGCCAATGTTCTTGAATATTCAACAGCTTACCTGTAAAGTTACCTTGAATATTTAACAGCTTACCTGTATAGTTACCGTGAATATTCAACAGCTTACCTGTATAGTTACCTTGAATATTCAACAGCTTACCTCTATAGTTACCTTGAATATTCAACAGCTTACCTCTATAGTTACCTTGAATATTCAACAGCTTACCTCTATAGTTACCTTGAATATTCAACAGCGTACCTGTATAGTTACCTTGAATATTCAACAGCCAACCTGTATAGTTACCTTGAATCTTCAACAGCTTATCTGTATAGTTACCTTGAATATTCAACAGCTTATCTGTATAGTTACCTTGAATCTTCAACAGCCTACCTGTATTTCTTGAAATTTAGATTCTGGGAATTCGGATTTCAAAATTTCCAAATAATCCCAACATGAGCTTAAAGTTGGCGGAGCTTAGACGGAAATGGGCGTGTCTTGGCTAGAAATGGATCCCAGTATTAAGCTGTTGTTGTTGTTGTTTGACGTGTACAGCACTGCTGGTTTGTGAATAAATGCCAATGAGCTTCCGTCCGCCATCATCTAATCCAGTAAGCCCGTAATGTGTGTCTGTGACAGTAATGAGGTTAGTTGAATGACTCTACCATATACAATACGGTAAAACTAATCCTCTACAGCAAACTATACATCCATTAACGCCTAGTAAGGATCTTCCTGCTTATTATATCTAACTTTGTCTACACTGGCAATTAGTTCAACAGACAGATATGCATAATGGAACATGACTCTTAGATTTTTTAATTTGGTCAAGAATATAAAATATTTGCTTATTGAATGTCCATTTATAGGTAAAGAGAAGACTTTTTGAAAATTTACCCTTGGAATATCCGGTGGTAAATTTTCACAAGTAGTCTTCTCTTTGCCTGTAAGTGGGTGTTCGTCAAGAGAACTGCAGAGGCCGGTATTGGCCGTCTTCGCCATGAAAGGGTTAAATCAACGACTTCTCATGGTTACCTTTATGGACACGCGATGACGTCACACAGTAGTGATTCGCAGTGCCGCTACTTTGGGAATTGGGCATTATTTTTTGTTGGTATCGCATGTCTCACAATTTCCACAGAAAATAATTTTTTAATAACATAAATATGAAAATCTTCTATTCGTAAGCCAGAAGTCGAACAATATCGTGCTCGGTGTCTGAAGCTTGCTTTAGCTCTTTAGTGTGGCTAGCCTGGAACTTTGCATTACGGCCTAGTGTATTGGAATTCTTGTCTAAGTCGCAATACTGACATTGGATATAGCCAGTTGTGTGGAGATGCCTATAAGATTCTACCACACGCACGCACTGTGCAGTCTGTAGAATGGCATAATTCTTCATGGGTAAGGCAACCAACACTCGTTCCATAATGTATTCCAGGATAATTGTCCAAATATGTTCAGAACGAGCTAAGCGTTAAAAATTAGCAAACAACAACAACAACAACAACAACAACAACAACAACAACACTTCATCGGCTCTGACCTAGGGCTGTGCCGTATACTGGTACTGGACCGTCACCGGTACTGTAAGCATGACGGTTTGAAAACCGGTGACACAATTTGAAAGCGACAAAACCGCATATTTATGAAAAACCGGTTTTGTAAATATTTGTTTTTCAATAATATATTATCAATGCATAAAATTACATTCATATCATCACTTAGTGTATAGAAATCAATAAAATAAAACAAGGAAGGGGAAATAATTTTCACTTTTTCGTATCTTGCGAGTACGTTGCCAGATTGCATAATATGTTCAGAAACTAATCTACTGTGTTTATTATAGCATGTTATGATTTATGAACGCACAATACAATCTGGCAAACCGGGAATGGCGGGAATGGAGGTGATTTTATTACTATACTTCTAATGCGTAGAATGTGTATAACATATAGTAGGCCTAATACAAGTACACATATTGATGCAAGCCATCAATGGCAAATAGCGTGGTCGGAGATTATTATAATTCAAGTTTAGTTTCAAATTCATTTTTATATATAATATACAATTTGCAGTAGCACAACAGGTTGTCCACCAAAGACAGTGACTATATCTAGACCTTCGACCCCTACATAGAACAAAAAATAAATTATACATGTAAAAATGGCACGGCACTATACAATATAGGAAGACGTGAGCTCAAGTTCAGTTCAATGTACTATAACGATATAGCCATTAGACATGTGATAAATTGACAATATATTTGCAGGACAGAGAGAAATGTGTTTATCTTGTTATATTAACATTCAATATTACATAGGTTCTGACTATCATTTACAGTTTCTTACCTTTCCCATGTAGTGCTGATGGTGGTTGCGATTGTAATACTGATAGTTTCTTGGTAGTGTCATATCTTTAAGATTGTTGTAATGGCATCGGCCTTGGATAGGATTGGCTATGGGCTATAGGAAGAAGCAGATTATATTTTGGGGCTGTCCGTCCATCTTTCCGTCCATCTTGTTTGTTGACCATTTGCGTAAATTCTGGAGTTTTTTGTTTGATAATTCAGATTCCATCTGGAGCTAAATTATAGGATATATAGAAAGACTTTCACATTATTGCAAGAAATATTTAATGATAGAATTGTGCAATATCTAGTGAGTTCTAGATGGTATTATGTTCGAAGGCCTGGTTACAAACATCTGGAGCTAAATTATAGGATATATAGAAAGATTTTCACATTATTGCAAGAAATATTTAATGATAGAATTGTGCAATATCAAGTGAGTTCTAGATGGTATTATGTTCGAAGGCCTGGTTACAAACATCTGGAGCTAAATTATAGGATATATAGAAAGATTTTCACATTATTGCAAGAAATATTTAAGGATAGAATTGTGCAATATCAAGTGAGTTCTAGATGGTATTATGTTCGAAAGCCTGGTTACAAACCGAGTACAGAGATTCTGATACTGAATATATAGTAAATTATTAGTATTTGAAAACTGCAGTCTCGACTAAATTGTGTATTTCAAAATTACTTCATAGTAGAATTTTTTAAACTCTATACTTTATTAGCGCATTCATATATATCTATATAAACATATCCGTGAAATTCTGGAGCCAAACCTATTACAAGCAATATGCCAGGACCTATCGACATCTATCCGATTGTGGTTAATGTAAACCAACTATCTTTGAATGGGGACATATTGTGAATAAGTAACTACATGGACATACTTGGTAATTATGATATTATTTGATGGTAGAATCGTGCAATATCTCGTACAGCACTGGTACATAATAATGCATATTGAGTTCTGCATGGCTAGATGTTCGAAAACTGGTTGCAAACAGAGTACATAGATATCGGTACATAAGCTATTGGCATCTGACAACTTTTGGTCGCTACTAAGTTGTGTATTATAAAATTACTTTACGGTAGGATTTTTTTAATCGATATTATATTAGCGTATTTATATATCTATCTGACATTTTGGGACCAAACCTATTACAGACAGTAGGCTACCGAAAACCATGAATCTGCCAAAACTTTTTTTAATCGATATTATATTAGCGTATTTATATATCTATCTGACATTTTGGGGCCAAACCTATTACAGACAGTAGGCTACCGAAAACCATGAATCTGCCAAAACTTGTGCAAACCTTTGCCATGGAATTGTGTGCTACGAAATTACTTCATGATAGACATTTTTAAGCTTGATACTTTATTAGCCTATTCATATACCGATCTGACCATATGTATGAATTTCGAACCGAATATGGACCAAACTTATTGCAGACAGTATGGTACTGAAAATCACTGATCTGCCAAGATTTAAGCCAATTTTCGGTATGGAATTGCAGACTATGGAATTATTTCATTGTAGAATTTGTTTTAATTATGACTATAGCTAGCAATGATATGGTATCATATTGTTTACAGCTGAAAGTAATTTAAGCTAGATTATACTTATTAAACTTAAGTTATTGTGGGTGCAAATCTGGGGCCGAGTATAACGTACACGGCAGTGAAGCCTGTGAATTGGCTCAAATGTATACACTATCTCGAATGTTCAGCCCAGTGTTTTATGCTATAATACATAGGGGAAATGAAACAGACACAGTACCTGGTATTGTCGTCATAATATATTAAACCGTTACTGTATAAATTTGGTGAAGAATGTTAAAATTAGATATTTAATGTCCATTTGCAGGCCAAGAGAAGACTGTTTTTGCAGATTTGCCACTGGAATCTGGAATGACTGTCTCGAGAGTCATTCCAGTGGTACATTATCAAGAACTGTCTCCTCATGGCATGCAATTTGGCATGGCTCAAGATCACTGTAGAGGTCGGTTTGACCAGCTATGCCATGAGGCGGTTAAAATACAATAAGAGATGATGATAGGCCTATGAAGATTTTAAAACTAATTTGACTAGATGCTGTCGGTGCTTATAGCAGCAGCACAGTAAAATTTGTTTCAAAATATTCAACAGAATGTTTATTAAATAGTAAAGACATACAATTCGCACAGCTTACAGACTTTTCAACGTTCCTGATAGCCATAGCTACATCATTCATTACGTATTTTGACTGGGACGTCAGCCTACAAGTGGCATAATTGATTATGATGTCAACACTTGCATGACAGATTGGATTACTTATACCTTCTTTCCATAAGAGAATCGGTCCATTGCGATTAGGTCTACTTGCGTCTGGCAGGGCAATGCTAACCAACTGAGTGCTCTTGCTCAAATATCTGGTCACTTATTACAAGTGGGTAGACCACACGTTACTAAGTGGTATTGGCCGTTTAATGATCAAATTTGTTCATGACAATTTCAAAGGTGGGGTCCATTTCTAGCTAAGCTCTGTCTGTTCTTTCGGCGTGTTGGAATCAATTTATATACTTTGATTCACGACTTCCCAGAATCCCAATTTCAAGGTAACTATACAGGTAGGGTGTTGAATATCCTGAAACTAATTTGACTGGGTGCCGATGGTCGTAACAGTGCCAGGTCAAAGTGCCAGGTCAAATTAATTTCAAAATATTCAACAGAATGTTGATTAAAAGGTAAAGATATAGAATGTGTACACTTGACGGACTATTTAATATTCACGATGGTGCTAGAGACGTCATTCACGATGGAGCTAGAGACGTCATTCACGATGGTGCTAGAGACGTCATTCACGATGGAGCTAGAGACGTCATTCACGATGGTGCTAGAGACGTCATTCACGATGGAGCTAGAGACGTCATTCACGATGGTGCTAGAGACGTCATTCACGATGGTGCTAGAGACGTCATTCACGATGGTGCTAGAGACATTATTCACGATGGAGCTGGAGACGTCATTCACGATGGTGCTAGAGACGTCATTCACGATGGTGCTAGAGACGTCATTCACGATGGTGCTAGAGACGTCATTCACGATGGTGCTAGAGACGTCATTCACGATGGTGCTAGAGACGTCATTCACGATGGTGCTAGAGACGTCATTCACGATGGTGCTAGAGACATTATTCACGATGGAGCTGGAGACGTCATTCACGATGGTGCTAGAGACGTCATTCACGATGGTGCTAGAGACGTCATTCACGATGGTGCTAGAGACGTCATTCACGATGGTGCTAGAGACGTCATTCACGATGGTGCTGGAGACATCATTCACGATGGTGCTAGAGACGTCATTCACGATGGTGCTAGAGACGTCATTCACGATGGTGCTAGAGACGTCATTCACGATGGTGCTAGAGACGTCATTCACGATGGTGCTGGAGACATCATTCACGATGGTGCTAGAGACATCATTCACGATGGTGCTAGAGACGTCATTCACGATGGTGCTAGAGACGTCATTCACGATGGTGCTAGAGACGTCATTCACGATGGTGCTAGAGACGTCATTCACGATGGTGCTAGAGACGTCATTCACGATGGTGCTGGAGACATCATTCACGATGGTGCTAGAGACATCATTCACGATGGTGCTAGAGACGTCATTCACGATGGTGCTAGAGACGTCATTCACGATGGTGCTAGAGACGTCATTCACGATGGTGCTGGAGACATCATTCACGATGGTGCTAGAGACATCATTCACGATGGTGCTAGAGACGTCATTCACGATGGAGCTGGAGACGTCATTCACGATGGTGCTAGAGACGTCATTCACGATGGTGCTAGAGACGTCATTCACGATGGTGCTAGAGACGTCATTCACGATGGTGCTAGAGACGTCATTCACGATGGTGCTAGAGACGTCATTCACGATGGTGCTGGAGACATCATTCACGATGGTGCTAGAGACGTCATTCACTAAGCATTTTGACTAGGACGCGTGTGAAGCTGTTATAGGACGCAATTGATAATGGTAAAAAACATACAACGTCCAGGAAAATTAGTTTCAAATTTTCATCAAAATGTTGATTAACTACTAAGGCCATACAATTCGTATAATACCCAGTCAAATTAGTATCAGCATATTCAACAGAATGTTGAATATTGTCTGTATGTCCACATGTTGGATTTGTCAATAAAGATTGTTTGCGTGCTTAGTTTTTTAACACACTAGCAACGCGATGACTTCAATTTCTGTGCTAACCTCCCCTACGGAGTGCACCCGTTAGTTTACTTTGTTGATCATCATTTCCCTGGTCAGGGATCGAACCGTCATCCTGTAATTCCGCAAAGCATCAGCAACCCAGACATCTTTCCGCTGGACCACTGCACCAAGACAAGAATCGGATATACTGATACACTGCCGAATTCATATGAGACTATCTTTTGAATGCACACCGTATGGTGTATTCTATACCCTCACCCGTTCTCCATCACGATACTGGCAGTAGTTGATTGATTGATTGATTGATTGATTGCTTGCTTGCTTGCTTGCCTGCTTGCTTGCTTGCTTGCATGCTCGCTCGCTCGCTTGCTTGCTTGCTTGCTTGCTTGATTGATTGATTGATTGATTGTTTAATCCTCGGGGATTAAATCGTAAAGACATAAAATTCGTACACTTGATGGATTATTCAATTCACTTGATGAAGCTATTTACCTCACTCATCACGTATTTTGATTGTGACGTCATCCTACATATGACGTAAATAATTGTGACGTCATATGCTTGGGTGACAGATCAGATTCAGCCATTATCATAGAGATATCCTATGCCCATTTGCAGACAAAGAGACTGTTGTTTTTGGCACTTTACCATTGGAATGATAGGCTCAGTTATCGAGCCAGTCATTTCAGTTGAAAATTGTCAAAAACGCCTACCTGTTAGATGTAAATGGTAGTTTTTCAAGATTACTACAGATCACAATACTATTTTATTTCTGATGCAAATGTACAGTCAGCAATTAGCCCAGGCCACCAGCTAGGAGTGCAACTAGTCCCAATAGTGCGGGTATGCGTTTAATGCATAACGTTTTATATTATATATATATCGCTCTTGTTAGTGTTAGGAGATCTGGCGAGAACGTGAATGACCACAATTCCTAGTGAAAAATGGCAGCACCGGCAATGGACCTTTCCAGTCTTAGCTATGCCCCGCTCACCTCTAGCTAATCTCAACCACACTTCACAGTGTCGGGATCGATCGTTCCCCGCGAATGCCCTGACTATCAATTTCCTAAAATCTATACAGGTAAGGCGTTGAATATTTTGAAACTAATTTGACTGGGTGCTGTTGCTGTCTATGGCAGGAAGAGCACCCAGTCAAATTAGTTTCAAAATATTAAACAAAATATGTATTAAATAATAGACATGCAATTCTTACAACTCATAGTCCATCTTCAATGGACCTTTCCAATTGTATCCTTCGATTATATGACATCATATGACATCATAGCCAACTAAGTGACGTGCATGCTGACATCATAATCGTACGTCATAAATGATTCTATTTGGCCCGTCTTTAACTCTTAATCGTTCAACACGTTGTAAGAATTGTATGTCTGCTAATTGATAAGCATGCTGTTTAATATTTTGAAACTAATTTGACTGGGCGCTGTTGCTGCCGTAAACACCCACTGCACCCAATCAAATTAGTGTCAAAATATTTAACAGCTAACCTGTATAGTTTTCTGGAAATTGATAGGCAGGTATTTCAGGGATCGATCGATCCCAACACGAGCGAGGTGTGGGTGGAGCTTAGTTAGATGTGGGCGGGGACTAGCTGAAACTGGAAAGGTCCATTATGCGTCCGTGACGTACTTGTCTAAGTCATTCATGACGTCATGATGACGTCATTGATTATGATGTTATTCTAAACGTCACGTAGTTGATTATGACATCATGTGATGGATGGAGAATGTGGAATGGTCCATTTTAGACACAACCAAGTGAATGCGTAGCGCTGAGCGGCCATGGAAAGAGATGATAGGCCTACACGCACATTCGTCGTTGTCGTCGTGATTTATATACATACGTTGAACCATGACTTCCCAGAATCCCATTTTCACTGTAACTATGGGGTGAGCCTTTGAATATTTTGGAGACTAATTTGACTGGGTGCAGCTGCTTATTAAATAGTAAAGCTCTTCAATTCGTACAGCTGAAGGACTTTTCAATGTTCCTGTTGGACATAGCTACGCCAGTCATTACGTAATTTGACGGTGACGTCACCCTTCTAGGGACGGGTTGGTGGCGGGGATGGGGTGGGGGGGGGGGGAACCTATTCATTATAACGGCCTAGCTCTACAATATCTGACCGCTCTTGCTAAAATAGGTGCTAACTTATTACAAGTGATTCGAATGATTAGGCTACGTTATACAGCTCATAAATAAGTTAACATACTTACAAAACATAAACAGAGATTCTGTCTTGTTTTGCAAACATGTTAATTTATTCTTTAGATGTTCTATACCATCGAGTAGGCGGTTTTACAGTACAGCTCATACATGTAAATAAGGCACTATATTTGCAAAGAAAAACAGAAATTCCGCCTTGCTTTGAAAACGTTTTAATTTATTTTTGAGATCTTCTATACCAAACGGTGTCAGGTTTCACGGAAACTGGGAGATAAAAAAACTCTAACCATTATCTTTCTGCTTTCAAAGGCTAGGCCTAGTTGTTTCACGGTCAGTACAAGAAAGATTTGTGTAGATTATGTAAACAATGTGTGCAGCAACGGTTCACGGCGGCAGTTTCCAAAATGAATACAGGTTTTTCATATAGTTATAATATGTAGATACATGTTTGTAATTTCAGCGATGTATGCGTTAGGTTTTAACGTATTTGTGTCATTCTTACCGCCTCTCAGTATTACCGTACTTCCCCTATTTATTTTTACCGTAGATTTGTAGTTCCGTATTTTGCATGCTATTTAAGCAGAATTTCTATTCCAATTAACAAAAAAATAATTTACTTGAGTTTTCGAGACTATATACATATCTGATCGTCTGCGTCAGATGTCAGTCAGTCAGTGAGGATCCAGCGGTCGAGACATCTATCCCATTCCCCCATAGTGAGCGTATGCGTATGAGCGATCAAGCCAATATATATCCCAAATCTATGGTTCCATCTAAAAATATAGGCACGCTCTATCTATCTCTCTAGTTAGCAACACAATCCTTTGCGCAAAATGGCCGCGCCTATACGCAGTTCTAGACACAACCCGAATATAAGCGTAGCCGTGAGCGGCCACGCAATAATATTCAACGGCCACCCAAACTGGTCGCCTAGCATCTTGCCTAGGCATCTTAACCCTTTACTGACTAAATTTCCTCGAAAAATTAAAATATTTACTTTTGCAGGCCAAGAGTTTTTTGGAAAATTTACCACTATATAAACACTGCGCGCAACCGTGACTGTGTGTATTTAACGCTTATCTTTGAGAATGTATTCTTATTTAATGTGTAGCAACTGTATTATTTGTATTACACAATGGAATATCTGCTATAGTTATTTGAAAAAATAATAGATTCACAGCGAGACTGCTAATAAAAACAACTCGTGCTGCTTCCAGCTGAAAAAATTAGTCTGTATACTAAGCGCCTCTCCCATCATAAATAAACTCAACCAGTGACATTCTGATGTGTAGACGAGGTGAGCCCGCTGTAAATATTTAGGCATGTATGCGTTCGCTTTCATAAACGCTCAGCGGTTGTGAGTGCGTTTAGCCAATCAGAATGCGGTGTGCGGGGTATTTCTAAAATATACTTAAATATGCAGGACTACTTGCCATTCGTGTTCTTTCGAGATCTCCTACGCTAAACGGGAGCGAGCTAGCTTTTTATTCTTGGCATAGCACGAAGCTACGGCTCTCCGTTTAGATTGGACTACTTTGGTATATACATATTTCTGGTAAAATGAAAGCATATTTTTCACTGTTATATCAGAGTGCATGTCAATATAATGAACAGAGACAGTATTCTGCATAAACGCTTTATTTAAATATTAACCAGTTTTCACTAAAGATAGTATGATTACAGATTCGAGTCTACCACAAAATAAATCTATTTTCGTGGTACTGCGAAAGAGATTAAATTTGTTTTATTATTAGCCATCCAATAAACAGGATATCCGGTTAAAACCGGTATTATAATCAACACCGTCACCGGTTTCACTTTTCCAAAACCGCACATCCCTACTCTGACCAGGGAAAGTTTGAAATAACTAAGGAATGGTTCAAAGATCAGGTCACTGACACAGCAAACGAACCTTTACCCATGACTGAAGCCCACCCACGGCAGATCCAAAAGCCAATAACAGAAACCAAAGTTTAAAAATCTTTAACATCTCTAACAAATGTCCGTGCATGCGGGGCTGTCGGCCTCAACAATGAACTCCTTAAATATATGCCAATAATACCATCTCGACACAAATCGCACACCTCATTAACTCTACCCTTGTCAACACCAGCCTAGCGATGCTGTGGGAGGAGCTACACTCGTCGCCCTCACAAAGATTAAGAAGCCACCCGAGCCTCTGTCAAACCTGAGATCAATAGTGCTGTTGAACAGCATCCGAAAATTTCTATCAAATGTGACATTAGCTTGTATTAGAGATGAGACTGACAAATTCACTGGAAACTAGCAGAGGAGTTTTAAGAAAGAACGTGTCTGCGTTGGCATGGTCTGAGCACAACGACTGTCGACATCAGTAGTACTAGCAAAGCATTGGGAGTTTTATAGGATGTGAATCGACATGCCACGTGGACATCACGCCATCAAGAGACCACAGATCCTTCAATTTCTCCACCAAGCTGGCTGTGATGATGGCAAACTACCTCTGATGACACGCTTATTGGCAAACCAAAATTAAATGTTAACGTCCAATAAATGCTCTTTGCACATTCTAAAATATCTTTAGTATCACGGTAAAGTCAATAATGTTTATCACCAGCGTTTTTCACTTGCTACCTCACCGCAGCACAAGTATCTGTTAGCTAGCACTTTACAAGACCAGCACACACACACACCCCACCTCCCCCAGCACAACCTCAATGACAGGCATGTCGCTAGGTATGGAGTATGCGGATAATGTTGACGTTATCGATGAGGAATAAGGTCTTCTTGATATACTATTTCCAAATAGCTGCAGAACAGCTCGACTGCAAACCTGTTCGTGAATGGAGCCAAAAACAGAGGTCACTCATGTATACCTATCCGATGCCGAAGAAATGTATTATGGCTGTACCCCCACCACACCCCCACCACACCCCTACTTCAGCGGGGCACTGAGAAGTGGAGGAAGAACAGAATCTTGAGCTCCACCATCACTGGAACTCACTGTGTAATGCAGCCTCCGGCGGTGCATGCTGGTCCACCAGATACTCCTGCGCCATGGCACCGCACATGCATGGTATGTTGGTGCGAGGCTGCTGGTTAGCTGTGGATCTCTGGGTTGCGGATCCGGTGTTGTGCGTTTCCGGATTGTACAAAGACTGACTTGTGAGCTGGTGAAACATTTACATTTCAGTGGGGCTGTACGACCATCGTCGCGGAAGTTGAACTACACCGTTTCATCCCGGCGCTTGTGTCACCAGTGTGGCAGTCCATTTACTCAAGTTGGAGTTTAGACATTATAAAATATATAATTAATTAATACAATAAACAAACAAACAATGGTACTCGTTTGCTGTTATGGGAGAGAAATCAAGTACATGATTTGTACATGATCTGAGTTGGTGATTCGCCTAACATGGTCCTCGCCAGAGGTGCCTCGCCGATCTCTGATCTGTATAATCAGTCAGGTATTCTCGCAAAGGATGTTCCTAGTGCGGCTACTTAGCAAGTTTAATATAAACAAAATTAACCCCTAACACAAATATCATTTGTTGTGAGAGGAAAGTGCCTCGCACAGGCCTCTGTCACAGGAAAATGTCTACAACGCTGAAGCGGAGGAAGAGAGATGGCAAAAAGTGCCACTCTCTTGTTCAAACTATGCTTTGTAAAAAGAGTCAACCTAGTGAAAGAATAAGTTATTGTTATGCACGCTGTATTATGTGAAGATGGGGTGGATGATTTCCACAGAATTCAACGCTGTCACCTTATGTAGGTTAAAAGATACTATATTGGTGATTGCCGCTTTATTTATGTGGTCCTTCTGCTAGATCCTATCCTATCAGTTAGTTTTTTATGTTCAGATCAAGGTTAAGCGCAAGTGGCTGTGTGTTCTACCTATCGTTAACATATAAGCTTGACTGGCGAGAATGCCCAGTGTTCGTATGGTCACCCTCACGAAGCATCCCCTTCAGATAGACAGCGTGTGGACATGTCACCTGGTGGCAGTTTCAGAATCATATAACGATCCTGTCACCACCGCATCATGACCACATATAACAGCACAGGGACAAGTCACATTACATAAGCATTGAAAAGCACATATAAGTTTATGGTGGGAAAAAAGAGACAGATATCCAACTATAGTGACCTTCCCGTGAGGGCGTGGTGGGTTCTAAGACAGCACCTAGACACTTGTAGAGTTAGATGGAGATCTGTGTCCTGTCCGTCACCCAACATGTTGGGAGCGGATCATGTGAGATCCGCACCATGGGACTAACATCTACCTGTCTTTAGGGTTATGTAAATCGCACAGAGATGCACTGCAGGCCAGCAATTATAATATTTTAGCAGTACTTCCTACTTTGGCGTGGTTATCTAAACTAACAAGTATCCGGAGATACAGAGGGGGAGTGGCGCGATGTGCGATCATTGACACTTTGATTCTAACTGCTCTGAAACCCTAATAGTTTCAAAGTCCGCTCTAACCAACGTGGCGGAGGGAGGTCCAAACAATTATTAAGCCCCGAGGCTAGAGGCGTGTAGACAGAGACAATTATTCGGACATTCATAAGAATAAGAGGCCTTATCGTATATGGTCAATTTATACAACCGAGCCGGTGTGTGGTGTTACATATCTGCTACTCTCGGAAAAGAGACATACACAAAATGTCTCCTACAGAGTAATCGTCCCTTACTACTTATAACACTATCCTATCGAGCTAAAATAGTCAGGTTTAGTCGCCTGCATGTCAGGTTCACCTAGTGACAACATGAACAGCGACCTCAGTGAGAAATTGATGCTGTTGGCGAACAAGGTGGTGCGGTTGTTGTTGCTGTATAGTGTAGCCTAGCGAACTGTGCTCCTAATGTTTGATATAAAATAAACAAAACATATTACTAGGATGGCTCGCCCTGTAGGTGGGGCTTAGAATACACCTTCCGTATCCTCTGCGTGTCGTAAGAGGCGACTAAAGGAGGTAAGGGTGATGTAACCCTGACAGAAACCTCAAGTGCTGAAGACAGTAGTCACTTACAGGACTGGCGGTATGATCAGCGAACGAAAAGAAGAAAGAAGACTAGGATGGCTACTGCCATGTAACTAACTATCACAGTACAGTAAAAATGTGAGGTTACACGACCTTGACGGTGCCTGTTTGTCATCGGCACAAAATGAGAATAAATATATTCAGTAAAAAGATGTAAACTATAAAAATGCGGTTTCAGACGACTGGGCTGTGCCTATTAGTCAGCAGTACCTTATAAATATATGTTAATACAATAATACACTAACGGAGTACCCATTAGTCATCGGTACGGAAAAAGTTCTAGAGTCACTGTGGTTGAAGTATCACATATTCAGGGCGTGAGACAGCACGATGTGGAAGTTGGCTGCTAGGAAAATCTCTGCAGGCGAACTGTCTGATGTGGCTCACTCTCAAGAACGGTGAAGCAGAACTGGTGCAGATGTGGATGGCTATTAGCTTGTCACGTCTATTCACAGTTAGTAATTTAAACAGTGGATGGAAAGTTCTGTACTGGTGCGAAAGTTTGTAGCTGCCCTGTAGTTATGAAGGGCTACAGTTGAAAGTTATTTGATGCGGATGCATCCTGGTGGATCACAAGACGAGATACACCGCATAGGCCATGAAGCTCATCAGGCAATGTCCCTAGACTGAGGTCGAAATGTTTAAAACTGAGCACGACACATTTGTGGATTTGAACTACCACTCTTTGGCGTGGTGTGGCAGATCCGGCGAGTTATCCATCGAAAGCACCACTCGTCCTACATACTCGACGAGGTTCGACATCGGGGCCAGATGGCCCATCTGCAAAATGTCCCACTGCAGTGTTGGTAGCGAGTGGAGAGCGGCGAGGGTGGTACCTTCCTTTAACTTAACATATTACCCATGGATGATATCCTTTCCGGGAGCTTACAAAAACTGGGTGCGGATGCCATGGTTATGCTCCAGAGACGAGGCTGAAATCCGAATGGCACTGCAGTCAGCTAGTGGATGCCTGATCTACAATTAGCAGTTGCCCCATGACTCGGTCTGCTCTGGCATAACACAACCACCTTCTCTCCCTTCTGATCTGCTCTCGATTCTGATTTTTCTGTTAATTTTATACTACTCATGACGTCACAGCTGGAGCGCCACATCCAATCAGCGTGCAGGTTTCAGAAGCAGGAGAAGCGATCACGTGATACGCTATATTCCTGCGCCCCCCCCCATCCACTATGTACATACACTTGCCATGGCTTTTAGAGAACTATTTTGAACGGAATCAAACATGGATAACTAAAATAGTAAAAAGATTTGGAATCCTCGCTTCATTCTGGTAATGATCAATAAGATGCCATTCTCTTCAATGCTAACGCGCGTTGGTAGGTGATCTCTGACACCCGCGCTTGCGCGCTAGGCGATCTCACGAACTTTGTCGCTTTGAGATCCTCTCTCATATGGCTTTATACACGCGTACTGTCCTACCCAGCGGGGCATGCTTGGAAAGCACCTGGTTCGGCCATTTCGTATCCAGACAGGCTGGCCGGTTCGTACCTGATCGCTCGATCCGTGCTACAGTAACAGGAAATACCAATCTTCTAGTCATGTTGATGGTTATTGATCCATGGCTCTACAATCACCATGAAAGTTAAGAAACAACTATATGATGGGACGTGTGTTTCTATAATGCTATGCCATTGCAACAACTAGGTAGCACTCTCTCCTCAAACATTTGCCAACCATTACAAATTATCGCTGTTCAAACGTACTAATATCAAATGCAGCGCTCTACAAACTGTGTACTACGGAACCACTATCTGTGAGAGTAGCGCAACAGCAATGGTATATATTGGAACATGTTTTTCGAATGACAGGAAGTACGCCTGCTCAGAAAGCACTAGACGTTGCAGTTGCAGTTGCCAACAGTTATTAGGCACAGTAAGGAGGCAACAACATCAATTGCGAAGTGGTTTACGATCAGTCCTCTAAGAACGTAATCTAGAAGCGATAAAGATGAGAAAGAGCCTAAAGGAGGTTAAGACGCTCGCAGTGGACAAGATACCATGGAGATTTTAAAAAAACCTGATTGCAGTCGTTTTCACTTCTTCAGCACAAGAACACAGTAACTCATCATCATCATCATCATCATCATCATCATCATCATCATCATCATCATCATTCCAGGATGAATCTAGCAACTAGCAATTGCTGTATAAAGCTTAATATAAGGTGGTCTGTCTAAGTAGATACACGATATTCGTATCAGCCTTATATTTGGTGTATTAGCTTTAACTGCACAATCCTCAATAAATCTCAGCGGGGTGTCTATGTTAATGCCTAAATCTTTATCAGTGTTTGGTAAATGTGTCATGTGTGACACTAATCTTCGATTTTGCTAATATCATACTTGAAACCGTGCGCGCCGTTCTTAGGATAAATTACTCTTTGGATTTGGCGTCGTCAGCAAATGAATAATAATGCCCCGAGGGCACCACCCTGTATGACACTACTATGAACGGGTGCCTCAACAGATTCTGTCCCATTGGCAGCAATGTGTGTTTCCATATCTAGGTATTCCCTGCCCATTTCTAGCTAAGCTCCGCTCACTTTCTATGTGTGTTGCAATCAATGTATATACTTTGACATCGTATTTTCAAGGCAATTAAACAGATATGCTGTTGAATATTTTGCAACAGATTCTATTGTGTGTTGGCGCTTCCTAAGGCGCAACAACGACCAGACAAATTAGTTTCAAAATATTCGACAGAATGTCTATAAAATAGTAAATTCATCAAAGACATAAAATTCGTACACTTGTCGGACTTTTCAATGTCCATGACAGACTAGATATGTCACTATGTATTATGATATCAGCCTGCATGTGACGTAATTAATTATGACGCCATATACTTGATTGAGGGATCGGACCCCTCCATTACTTGATGTCTATCATGCAGGAATCCACGTATCCATTTCAAAACGGTATGCCATAATATTTCAGTTTAATTTAAAATCATTGATGCGGTACTGAGTCCATCCATGGCTTTGGAACAGATCTATGTAGAGCGCATCAATCGATTTATTAACGTTCGGATTTTCTGTCGATGTGTTGAGGATAGCCATAAGTTTGGTAATAAGCGAACGACCCCTGCAAATCCCATGATGACGTGATCATACCACACTGTTTAATTCAGCGTGATTCATAATAACGTCCCTTTTATTAACTATAAAAGTGTACAGACCGCTGATGTTAGGTTAATAGATATAGTTATTTGTTGATTGCCTACCACCTTTTGGATGACGATACGAAATGGGCTATTTTCAAAGGAGATTACGAAATACCTTGTTTTATTGAATCTTTGAAGGGTGACATATATTGATTTTATGTACATGTTTATGATCATATCCTCGGTAATATTGATGTTATCTAAAACTGTAATAGGTGTGTAACAGGTGTGATTTGCCTTCACGTGTGAATAATGATGTTAATAAATTATGTAAAGTTTCTGCTTTCTCTCCACCGTAAGGGATACTAATTTCGTCAGTTCGCACACGATATTCTACATGATTTCATTTCCAAAATTAGAGAACCGGATGTCCATTTACCCGACAGTATGGCGATGAGGACGCTACCAATATGGCGTTTAACGTTCAAGCTGGCCAACAAGGCATGTGCAGTCGTTTTGAGACGTTCACGCTGGCCAACAAGGCATGTGCAGTCGTCTTGAGACATTCACGCTGGCCAACAAGGCATGTGCAGTCATCTTGAGACGTTCACGCCGGCCAACAAGGCATGTGCAGTCGTCTTGGGACGTTCAAGCTGGCCAACAAGGTATGTGCAGTCGTCTTGGGAGGTTCAAGCTGGCCAACAAGGCATGTGCAGTCGTCTTGGGAGGTTCAAGCTGGCCAACAAGGCATGTGCAGTCGTCTTGGGACGTTCAAGCTGGCCAACAAGGCATGTGCAGTCGTCTTGGGAGGTTCAAGCTGGCCAACAAGGCACGTGCAGTCGTCTTGGGACGTTCAAGCTGGCCAACAAGGCATGTGCAGTCGTCTTGGGAGGTTCAAGCTGGCCAACAAGGCATGTGCAGTCGTCTTGGTGGGTTCAAGCTGGCCAACAAGGCATGTGCAGTCGTCTTGGGACGTTCAAGCTGGCCAACAAGGCATGTGCAGTCGTCTTGGGACGTTCAAGCTGGCCAAGAAGGCACGTGCTGTCGTCTTGAGACGTTCAAGCTGGCCAACAAGGCATGTGCAGTCGTCTTGAGACGTTCAAGCTGGCCAACTAGGCACGTGCTGTCGTCTTGAGACGTTCAAGCTGGCCAACAAGGCATGTGCAGTCGTCTTGAGACGTTCAGACTGACCAACAAGGCATGTGCTGTCGTCTTGAAACGTTCAAGCTGGCCAACAAGGCATGTGCAGTCGTCTTGGGACGTTCAAGCTGGCCAACAAGGCATGTGCAGTCGTCTTGGGAGGTTCAAGCTGGTCAACAAGGCGCGTGCTGTTGTCTTTGGACGTTCAAGCTGGCCAGCAAGGCATGTGCAGTCGACTTGAGACGTTCCAGCTGACCAACAAGGAATGTGTTGTCGTCTTGAGACGTTCAATCTGACCAACAAGGCATGTGCAGTCGTTTTAAAACGTTCAAGCAGGCCACCAAGGCATGTACTGCTGTTTTGGGAAATATCCATTTCCAGACCAAGAAACACTGTGTTAAAAGATTTACCACTGGAATAACCGACTCGATAACAGATCTGGCCATTGCAGTGAGACATCATTAAAAGTCTCTTGTTTTTGGCTGCAAATAGACCTTTTCTAACGTAAAATTTAAACTATTTAAAGAAATTTGAGAACGAAAGGTTTTAGAGATTTGTTTTTTTACATTAGACTCATCCGTTTTCTTCCAGCGCTGTCCAAAAATGGCGGACTGCACTCGAGGAAGCATTTATGCAAGAACGATTGCGTGTGACAGACTGCCATCAGAAGTAACATAACATGTTTTACGCTACTCTAGTCTTGTCAGATATATTAATACACTTCAAAATCTTTATGGAAAAGATTGCGTTTACGATTCGTCTGTTTAACTCTTTAGCCCACGAATTTGGTCAGGAAAATTTAAATTTTCTCATAGAAAATGTCCATTTGCAGGCGAAGAGAATACTATTTTTGAAAACTTCCCAATGGAATGACTGGCTCTGTTATCGAGCCAGTCATTCCAGTGGGAAATTTTCTAAAATAGTATTCTCTTGGTTTGGCTGATATGAATGTTAAAGGATTAATAGATAAGATCAGACACAAATTACTCACTTATGATTTCCGGCTATTAAAGTATCTAATTGTAACTAATATCTCTAATTACCGTGCCATGGTTTAAAATCAGTTAGTTGATAGTGGACGGTGGTATGCAATTATCACGACGAGTTAACAATCACGCGGGCTAATTGTTTGCCGCGAGTTGTCAGTAATCCATATGGAATGTTACGATTAGTCACCATCCTGACAGATATCTTATCTTATCCTGATTATAAAGGAAATTCACCCTTTGTTTATGTGCCGATATATTTGAAATACAGATTTAGTAATTAACTGTTATTGTATCCACTACAGCGGACTCAGATATCATTCTCATACTAATTATGTGTATGATGCCCTAATAATCAGTTCTTTTAAGAGGTAATTGAAGGTGAACTGGGGTTATTTTGCGAATGGTGTCATAGCACCGGCAATGGAGGGGGGGGGGGGTCATCGATCTGTCACTCAAGTAACTTACGTCATAATCAAAATACGTCACCTGTTAACTGAGCTCACATGCAAACAGCATAGGTTTATCACGAAAATGCCACATGCCAGACAGTAAAAGTACGAATTGCATGTCTCTGCGGGCTCTATCACCAACATATTTTGCTTTCACAAGTGGACGACACCGTTCCCACATTAGCGTGTTTTGGGAAAGCGACTTCCCACAATGCAGTGCACTCACTACGTCTGGCTTGTAACCGTACCAGCTGACGGGCAAACAGAGTTACTTTACCATTAACCTCAGATAGAGCGCATTTTACGCAGTTTATATGAAGGACTAAGATCATAATATTATTGAAGTCATACATCATTGGAAAGCTATGCCATTTTCTTTTCATTTCTGAATAGTTTTTATAATTTTTTTTAAATTTAATACAGTTAATTGTAATATTAAAATGCACACTTTTGTGTACTTGACTTAATGAATCTAGGTATAATGGTGTATTTTTCACACACAAATAACACCGAGAAAATTGTATAAAAATATAAAAAGTAATTCATTAATATTCCAATGATGTATGACTTAAATATTATTGTGATTTTAGTTTATCATAGGAACGATTTAAATCGCGGTGTAGTTTAGTGCTTGTTGACGGTGCTACCAGCCAGCGTGGGGGGGGGGGGGGGAGGGTGCTTTGATTTAGGGGAATCCCGCCGTAACGATGTCAATATCTGATAGGTGTATTCTGAAGACATAGTCATCTCATAACGTGTACCTTCAAGTTCAAGTTCACGTTTTATTCACCCAGGCTTTACATAGAGCAGGTGAGGGAAAATATTTTACAATTAATATACTGGCGGTAGATATAAATTACATATTTCATATCGTTAGCATTATAACATTACGATGTAACAGAGTATCAATATTTCTCATACATCCTATGTACAGTTTGTTATCACATTAGCATTGTTTAAGTTTAATTACAATGGTCATATACGCGGGCAATTCAAAATAGAGCGGGTATAATTGTATGCGAGTTTAAAATCACGAGTTACAGCTTTTTCTTCGCATGGATAATGTATTCTCAGGGGTTTATTAGCGCAGGCCTCTTGCATATTGAAAGGAGCCCTTTTGTTTTTTCCATTGTGCTATTGGTAGTGCAGTACCCAGGTATATATTTTTGTCTTTCTGTGTTATATTTGGGACAGACAGAAAGAAAGTGAAGTTCATCCTCTACGCAGTTACATATATTCACAAAGACGTTCACTCCTTTCCGTTCCCGTCCACCTCCCCAGTCTTACTAGCTAATTTGTGATTTAGCGTTCTGAAATGGCATAACGTTATTGCATCACGGGGGGTAGAATTGCAAAGTATCGTTCCAGATCTACATAGTTGTTTTTTTTGTTATGGAATGATAACCGGCTTGACTCGCTGATGTGAGTTCTACATTTCTCTTTCTCTTCAAGTGGCGGAGTTTGTATTGACAAAAAGAAAATCCCTCTATGACGATACCGCTGGTTCACCAAATATTATGTTAAACGGATTGTTTTTTTAAAACGTAGGCTATTCGTATTTAGGCTTCGTGGTTAATATACGCGTTTAATGTCATATAATACGCCATTAATAAGTATAAGTAATCTACATATAATAAATGATCATATCATACAATTATTTATGCGTGATTATGTGAGAATAAGCTCGCTGACTGTTATAGAAGGCTTTACCTACCTATACACGTATTATTACCTTTCTTTAATCTTCGATTCTCTCTCTCTCTCTCTCTCTCTCTCTCTCTCTCTCTCTCTCTCTCTCTCTCTCTCTCTCTCGCCATTGTTGTCGTTGTCGTTGTCGTTGTCGTTGTTGTTGTTGTTGTTGTTGTTGTTGTTGTTGTTGTTGCTGTTGCGGTTACTGCTGTTGTTGTTGTTGTTGTTGTTGTTGTTGTTGTTTTGATGTTGTTGTTGCTGCTACTGCTGCTGTTGTTGTTGGGTTTTTTGTTAGATTGGGTGTTGTTGTTGGTGGTGGCGGTGGTGTTCGTGGTGGTGGTTGTGTGGTGGCGGCGGTGGCTGCGGTGGTGGTGGTGGTGGTGCAATCTCTAACGACAGCTTTATCGATTTCGCGCGTGATGTGGCCAGAGCTTTGTTTTGCAATAACATCAACACTAAAACCATGATTAGTTGTTTTTAGTTAATCATGTTTAGGGGAAATGCTTTAAATCTCTAGCGTATGGCTAGTAATTGAACAGCAATGCGTTTAGAGCAGTCGACACGCATGAGCGATTCTAGAGGTAACTCAACCAGAGAAACACTTATATTTATAGAATAACGGGTCTATTTATAGAATCAGTCTTATCTAATTACGCTGAGGACTTAAATATCTGATTAGCTTAACGTTTAACACCGACAGGCCTGAAATGACAAATTGTTCTCAATGCAAATAATATCGTGTTGAATATTTACAAAGTAACTTGACTGGGAGTTGTTGCTGTCTATGCCAGCAACAGGTTCCAGTCCAATTAATTATTTTTTAATTCAACACCTTTCGTGTATTATAGTTGACTTGAAATTGAAACACTAGAATATGAAATGCCATTGACTGTGAAGGGTTATATATTAAACTCCTTTACAAGTCTATTGCGGAAGCAATTCGGGAATTCCACTAATTATCTATGGAAACAATGCGTTCGAAAACTATCGGTGTCATAGACAGCAACAAAATTCTCAAAAATAAGTAAAAGCTAGTTAGCAGGTGAATGTCTTATTCTGTGTAGATGATGAGTCAGGTATATGATTATAGGCTAATAACTCAATCAAGTTAAGTACGCGTAAAGTCCACGCGTTAATTTTCTCCGCATTGCCATCGTATTCAGAAAGGTAAATGCCCATTTGCCGACTGTTACATGTTGGAAAAGCGCACAGAAATACAATATATCGTTCTCAACATTTGGTTTGAAAATATCATTTTCTAAACTTGTTTTCGTCAATCAAAGGAAAGTATTTAACTTGCATTGTTGAATGAGAATAATATTTTTTTCAGTTTTATGTTGTGCATGGCCTATGGAGATTGAATATTTTTTGTAAAATAGCATTTGTTTTATAACAAAAAGTGTGAAAATGTTGACATGTGGGAAACAAACAAGGCTCTGTGTTAGTCATCAGCACGGCTAGTCGTTAAACCTTGACAATGGCCGAAAATGATTAAATAACACGCTAATTTAAACACAGTCATTGATTTATTTATTTATGTTTGTTATTATGATTATAATTATCAATCATTAACTCGCTAGTCGGAAGTCGTGAAGCGGTGGATAGCTGCAATTTGTTTTGTAGATTGCTTCTAAATCCCTGGAGAAGGACCTATTCCTTAGCTACTGTATTACCGGTTACTTATATTACATGTAACAGAATGGGACGTTACTGTTGTGGATGTGTACTGGCGCTAGTATTCGTATTGATCTATGACGCGTATTCGCAAAATGGTAAGTTTCTCTACATGACAAAGTCAGTCGTTGTGTCATTCCGCACACAAATTTAATATTAGGTTGATTGGTTGGTTTGAGTTGATTATGTTGGTTTTGGCGTGATTTGGTTTACATGTGTAGGATTATGTTGGTTTTGGCGCGTTTTGGTTTACATGTGTAGGATTATGTTGGTTTTGGCGTGTTTTGGTTTATATGTGTAGGATTATGTTGGTTTTGGCGTGTTTTGGTTTACATGTGTAGGATTATGTTGGTTTTTGCGTGTTTTGTTAACATGTGTAGGATTATGTTGGTTTTTGCGTGTTTTGGTTTACATGTGTAGGATTATGTTGGTTTTTGCGTGTTTTGGTTTACATGTGCCGGATTCTGTTGGTTTTGGCGTGTTTTGGTTTACATGTGTAGGATTATGTTGGTTTTGGCGTGTTTTGGTTTACATGTGTAGGATTATGTTGGTTTTGGCGTGTTTTGGTTTACATGTGTAGGATTATGTTGGTTTTGGCGTGTTTTGGTTTACATGTGTAGGATTATGTTGGTTTTGGCGTGTTTTGGTTTACATGTGTAGGATTATGTTGGTTTTGGCGTGTTTTGGTTTACATGTGTAGGATTCTGTTGGTTTTGGCGTGTTTTGGTTTACATGTGTAGGATTATGGTGGTTTTGGCGTGTTTTGGTTTACATGTGTAGGATTATGTTGGTTTTGGCGTGTTTTCGTTTACATGTGTAGGATTCTGTTGGTTTTGGCGTGTTTTGGTTTACATGTGTAGGATTCTGTTGGTTTGGCGTGTTTTGGTTTACATGTGTAGGATTATGTTGGATTTGGCGTGTTTTGGTTTACATGTGTAGGATTATGTTGGTTTTGGCGTGTTTTGGTTTACATGTGTAGGATTATGTTGGTTTTGGCGTGTTTTGGTTTACATGTGTAGGATTATGTTGGTTTTGGGGTGTTTTGGTTTACATGTGTAGGATTCTGTTGGTTTTGGCGTGTTTTGGTTTACATGTGTAGGATTATTTTGGTTTTGGCGTGTTTTGGTTTACATGTGTAGGATTATGTTGGTTTTGGCGTGTTTTGGTTTACATGTGTAGGATTATGTTGGTTTTGGCGTGTTTTGGTTTACATGTGTAGGATTCTGTTGGCTTTGGCGTGTTTTGGTTTACATGTGTAGGATTATGTTGGTTTTTGCGTGTTTTGGTTTACATGTGTAGGATTATGTTGGTTTTCGCGTGTTTTGGTTTACATGTGTAGGATTATGTTGGTTTTGGCGTGTTTTGGTTTACATGTGTAGGATTCTGTTGGTTTTGGCGTGTTTTGGTTTACATGTGTAGGATTCTGTTGGTTTTGGCGTGTTTTGGTTTACATGTGTAGGATTATGGTGGTTTTGGCGTGTTTTGGTTTACATGTGTAGAATTATGGTGGTTTTTGCGTGTTTTGGTTTACATGTGTAGGATTATGTTGGTTTTGGCGTGTTTTGGTTTACATGTGCCGGATTCTGTTGGTTTTGGCGTGTTTTGGTTTACATGTGTAGGATTCTGTTGGTTTTTGGCGTGTTTTGGTTTACATGTGTAGGATTATGTTGGTTTTGGCGTGTTTTGGTTTACATGTGTAGGATTATGTTGGTTTTGGCGTGTTTTGGTTTACATGTGTAGGATTATGTTGGTTTTGGCGTGTTTTGGTTTACATGTGCCGGATTCTGTTGGTTTTGGTGTGTTTTGGTTTACATGTGTAGGATTATGTTGGTTTTGGCGTGTTTGGCTTTACATGTGCCGGATTCTGTTGGTTTTGGCGTGTTTTGGTTTACATGTGTAGGATTCTGTTGGTTTTGGCGTGTTTTGGTTTACATGTGTAGGATTATGGTGGTTTTTGCGTGTTTTGGTTTACATGTGTAGGATTCTGTTGGTTTTGGCGTGTTTTGGTTTACATGTGTAGGATTCTGTTGGTTTTGGCGTGTTTTGGTTTACATGTGTAGGATTATGGTGGTTTTGGCGTGTTTTGGTTTCCATGTGTAGGATTATGTTGGTTTTGGCGTGTTTTCGTTTACATGTGTAGGATTATGGTGGTTTTGGCGTGTTTTGGTTTACATGTGTAGGATTATGTTGGTTTTTGCGTGTTTTGGTTTACATGTGTAGGATTATGTTGGTTTTTGCGTGTTTTGGTTTACATGTGTAGGATTATGTTGGTTTTGGCGTGTTTTGGTTTACATGTGTAGGATTATGTTGGTTTTTGCGTGTTTGGGTTTACATGTGTAGGATTATGTTGGTTTTGGCGTGTTTTGGTTTACATGTGTAGGATTATGTTGGTTTTGGTGTGGTTTTGTTTACATGTGTAGGATTATGTTGGTTTTCGCGTGTTTTGGTTTACATGTGTAGGATTATGTTGGTTTTGGCGTGTTTTGGTTTACATGTGTAGGATTATGTTGGTTTTGGCGTGTTTTGGTTTACATGTGTAGGATTATGTTGGTTTTGGCGTGTTTTGGTTTACATGTGTAGGATTATGTTGGTTTTTGCGTGTTTTAGTTTACATGTGTAGGATTATGGTGGTTTTGGCGTGTTTTGGTTTACATGTGTAGGATTATGTTGGTTTTGGCGTGTTTTGGTTTACATGTGTAGGGTTATGTTGGTTTTGGCGTGTTTTGGTTTACATGTGTAGGATTATGTTGGTTTTGGCGTGTTTTGGTTTACATGTGTAGGATTCTGTTGGTTTTGGCGTGTTTTGGTTTACATGTGCCGGATTATGTTGGTTTTGGCGTGTTTTGGTTTACATGTGTAGGATTTTATTGGTTTTGGCGTGTTTTGGTTTTCATGTGTAGGATTATGTTGGTTTTGGCGTGGTTTTGTTAACATGTGTAGGATTATGTTTGGTTTGGTTAGTGAATGTGACTATATAGTGTGTTATGATTTGGCTTTGGATACGTGGGATTGAGCTAGCTTGTGATTACCTATGAGCTTTTGCCCAAGTTGAACTGATTTGGTTTAGTTTGGTTTGGTTTGGTTCGGTATGGTCTGGTTTTGGTTATTCTGCTTTGGTTTGTTTCGTTTGTGTCTCCGTTCTGTCTGGCTTGGCTGCTTCTGGTTTGGTTTGCTTTAGTTTGCTTTGCTCGAGCTTATTTTAGTTTAGTTTAGTTTAGTTTAGTTTCATTTAGTTCCGTTCCATTCAGTTCAGTTCAGTTCAGTTCAGTTCAGTTCAGTTCAGTTCAGTTCAGTTCAGTTCAGTTCAGTTCAGTTCAGTTCAGTTCACTTCAGTTCAGTTCAGTTTAGCTTAGGTTGGTTATTGCATGGTGCGGTGTCATGGTATGGTATTATTTGTTTGGTTAACGTTTGCTTTGACCGGGTCTTTGGTTGATTTTCAGTTTGGTTATTTTTGTTTGCTATAATTTGGTGTGCGTTGGATTGGCTTGTGTTGGGTTGAGTTGGTTGGTTTGGTAGACGTTTGGTTTGGTTTGATATGGTTGCTTAAATTTCGGCACTTTGTCTCGGCTCGGCTCGGCTCGGCTCGGCTCGGCTCGGCTCGGCTCGGCTCGGCTCGGCTCGGCATGGCTTGGCTTGGCTTGGCATGGCATAGCATGGTGTGACATGGCTTGGCTTGGTGTGACATGTCTTGGCTTGACTTGGCTTGACATGTCATGGGATGGCATGGCTTGTCCTGGCTTTGGTTGGCTTGGCGTATCTTGGCTTGACTTGGCTCGAGACGGCTTGGCTTGGCTTGGGGTAGCATGGCTGGTGCTTTGTTTGATAAAAGTTTTGTTATGGTTTAGTTCCATTGGTCTAGTTAAGGTTACGCAGGCACGCACGCGCGTAAGGTTACGCATGCAGACGCGTAACTCTCACTAACGCGCGTGCACGTGCACACACACGCGCGCGCACCCACTCACGCAAAAACGCACGTACGTACGCACGCGCACACACATATACGCCCACACGAAAGCGCCCACGCACCATATGTTTTACAATAATAGTTACCCCTCACTTGCTGGCGAGATAAATGCAACTTGTATTTGCTTAAATTCCTGAGGTGCTGGTCTGCATTGTAAAACAGTCGTGTTGATTATCAGGATTTCGTACGCACACACGCGAAGCGCACGAGGGATTGTAATTGCCTAACTATGCGGCAAATGAACAAAATGTAAATAAAGCAGAAATAAAACAAAATATATTCTAGGATACAATAGTGCTGTACATAAATTAGTGATTACATTTAGTTATGCGTCACTCATAATCATTACCACGTATGTTCAATCATGCGTGACCTATATCAGCTGCGAGATCTCAAACACTGATCCATAAGGACATTAATCAACCATTTTCATTTTGAACACATTATATCAACCTATCATGTACCATGCAAGCTATTTTATAATAACTTCATTGACTGTCTCAAGTTTTCAGTCAAACTGTTTACAAAACGGTTCTAGTCTCTATATACAGTACAGCTCATAGATAACATGCTTCCAAAACGGTCCTAGTCTCTATATATAGTACAGCTCATAGATAACATGTTAACAAAACGGTTCTAGTCTCTGTATACAGTACAGCTCATAGATAACATGTATACAAAACGTTTTATAGTGTATATACAGTACAGCTAATAGATAACATGTTTACAAAACGGTCATATTCGCTATATACAGTACAGGTAATAGATAACATGCTTCCAAAACGGTCATATTCTCCATATACAGTACAGCCAATAGATAACATGCTTCCAAAACGGTCCTAGTCTCTATATACAGTACAGCTCATAGATAACATATTTACAAAACGTTTTATAGTCTATATACAGTACAGCTAATAGACAACATGTTTACAAAACGGTCATATTCTCTATATACAGTACAGCTAATAGATAACATGTTTACAAAACGGTCATATTCTCTATATACAGTACAGCTCATAGATAACAT
Source organism: Chaetoderma sp. LZ-2023a (assembly GCA_034401795.1). Lineage (NCBI taxonomy): Eukaryota > Metazoa > Mollusca > Caudofoveata > Chaetodermatida > Chaetodermatidae > Chaetoderma > Chaetoderma sp. LZ-2023a. The sequence continues at coordinate 272,352,134 of CM067369.1, read as the reverse complement.
GCTTCCAAAACGGTTCTAGTCTCTATATACAGTACAGCTCATAGATAACATGTTTACAAAACGTGTTATAGTCCATATATATACAGTACAGCTAATAGATAACATGTTTACCAAACGGTCATATTCTCTATATACAGTACAGCCAATAGATAACATGTTTACAAAACGGTTCTAGTCTCTATATACAGTACAGCTAATAGATAACATGTTTACAAAACGGTAATATTCTCTATATACAGTCCAGCCAATAGATAACATGTTTACAAAACGGTTCTAGTCTCTATATACAGTAGAGCTAATAGATGATAGATAACATCCTTCCAAAACAAATAAAACGTCCTGTTCAATATTTTGAACATATTTAGAATGTCATCAAATCCAATTATGTTCCAAAAATTCACCAGAACATTCCGTACTAATTAACATGATTCTGTTTTTGTTTCCGGAGACAGTTTAGCTTATTTACGAGCTAGCATATCGTAGAAGAGAACACGTCGTACATAGTCATCTATGGAAAGAGTTGTTCTGAACACATAAAGCTACCAGTACACATATTGATGCAAGGCATCAATGGCCAAAAGCGTGGCCGGAGATTATTATAATTCAAGTTGAGTTTCAAATTAATTTTTATATATAATATACAATTTGCAGTAGCACAACAGGTTGTCCATCAAAGACACTGACTATATCGAGACCTTGGACCCCTACATAGAACAAAAAATAAATTATACATGTAAAACTGGCACAGAGACTATATAATATAGGAAGACATGGGCTTCAAGTTAAAGTCAGTGTACCATAAAGATATAGCCATTAGACATGTGATAAATTGACAACATATTTGCAGGACACAGAGAAATGTGTTTATCTTGTTATATTAACATTAAATTGCGATTGTAATAATGATAGTTTCTTGGTAGTGTCATATCTTTAAGATGGTTGTAATGGCATCGGCCTTGGAAATAATTAGCTATGGGCTATAGGAAGAAGCAGAATATATTGTGGGCAGTCCGTCCATCTTTCCGTCCATCTTGTTGACCATGTGCATAAATTCTGGGGAATTTGTTTGATAATTCAGATTCTATCTGGAGCTAAATTATAGGATATATAGAAAGACTCAAATTATTGCAAGAAATATTTGATGATAGAATTGTGCAATATCTAGTGAGTTCTAGATGGTATTATGTTAGAAGGCCTGGTTACCAACCGAGTACAGAGATTCTGATAATGAATATATAGTAAATTATTAACATTTGAAAACTGTAAGTTGCGACTAAATTTTCGAAATTACTCCATAGTAGAATTTTTTAAACTCTGTACTTTATTAGCACATTCATATATATCTATGTAAACATATAGATGAAATTTTGGAGCTGAATCTATTACAAGCGATATGCCAGGACATATTGACATTTATGGGGACATATTGCGATTAAGTAACTACATGGACATACTTGGTAATTATGGTATTATTTGATGGTAGAATTGTGTAATATTTCGTACAGCACTAGTACATAATAATACATATTGAGTTCTGCATGGCTAGATGTTCGAAAACTGGTTACAAATAGAGTACATAGATATCGGTACGTAAATTATTGGCATCTGACAACTTTTTGTAACTACTAAGTTGCGTATTATAAAATTACTTTACGGTGGAAGTTTTTTAATCGATATTTTATCAGCGTATTTATATATCGAGCTTACATGTTGGGGCCAAACTTATTACAGACAGTAGGCTGCCGAAAACCATGGATTTGCCAAAACTTGTGCGAATTTTTGCCATAGAATTGTGTACTACGAAATTACTTCATGGTAGGCATTTCTAAGCTTGATACTTCATTAGCGTATTCATATACCAATCTGAACATATATATGAATTTCGAACAGAATATGGGCCGAACTTATAGCAGACAGTATGGTACAGAAAATCACCAATCTGCCAAAATCTAAGCCAATTTGGAATTGCGGACTACGGAATTATTTCATTGTACAATTTGTCTTAATTATGAATATAGCGAGCAATGATATGATATCATATTGTTTACAGCTGAAAGTAATTTAGGCTAAATTATACCTTTTAAACTCAAGTTTATGTGGGTGAAAATCTGGGGCTGAGCATAACCTACAGACAATATGGCAGTGAAGACTGTGAATTGGCTAAAATTTCAGCCAATTTTTGGTATGAAATCGTATACAATCAAATACCTTACTTCATGGGAAACATTTTTTAACTCAATACTTCATTAGCATATTCAGATAGCTATATAACCATATGGGTGGAATTCTTGGGCTGAACACATTGCAGGCATTACTAACTTGGCACATACATACCCTTTCTGTTGATATTTGTATCTAACCACCCGCTACAATGTTATTGACAGCAGTTTTGACTGGAAATTTGGAACATTAGTTGTCTATACATAGTGCTAAATAATTACAGACATGGATCTTTTCCCAGTGAAGTATTAAGGACAATAAATTACTAACGAAAATAACACCCTACGAGACATAAGAACGCAAATTTATACAATATCTCGAATGTTCAGCCTAGTGTTTTATGCTATAATACATAAGGGAAAAATGAAATAGACACAGTACCTGGTATTGTCGTCATAATATATTAAACCTTTACTGTCTAAATTTGTTGAAGAATGTTAAAATATTTAAATATTGAATGTCCATTTGCAGGCCAAAAGAAAACGTTTTTCGCAGATTTGCCACTGGAATCTGGAAAGACTGTCTCGAGAGTCGTTCCAGTGGTAAATTATCAAAAACTGTCCCCTACTGGCATGCAATTTGACATTGCTCTAGATCCCTGTAGGGGCCAGTTTGACCAGCTTTGCCATGAGGTGGTTAAAATACAATAAGAGATGATGATAGGCCTATATTCATAGCCGTCATCATCGTGATTTATATACTTTCAACCGTGACTTCCCAGAATCCCATTCCCATAGGTAACTATAGAGGTGAGCTGTTGAATATTTTAAAACTAATTTGATTAGATGCTGTCGGTGCTTATAGCAGCAGCACAGTTAAATTTGTTTCAAAATATTCAACAGAATGTTTATTAAATTGTAAAGACATGCAATTCGCACAGCGTACAGACTTTTCAACTTTCCTGATAGCCATTGCTACGTCATTCATTACATATTTTGAGTGTGACGTCAGCCTACACTTGAGTGACAGGTTGGATAACTTATACCCTCCTTCCATAAGAGAATCAGTGCATTGCGATTGTGTCTACATGCATCTGGCAGGGTAAAGCTAACTATCTGAATGCTCTTCCTAAAATATGTGGTCACTTATTACAAGTAGACCATGTTGGGAGGATCACACATTACTAAGTGGTATTGGCCATTTAATGATAAAATTTGTTCATGACAATTTCAAAGGTGGGATCCATTTCTAGCTCACCTCTGTCCATTCTTTCAGCATGTTATATACTTTGATTCACGACTTCCCAGAATCCCATTTTCAAGGTAACTATACAGGTAAGGTGTTGAATATCCTGAAACTAATTTGATTGGGTGCTTTTGCTACCTATGACTGTAACAGTGCCCGGTCAAATTAATTTCAAAATATTCAACAGAATGTCGATTAAAAAGTAAAAACCAGGATTGCTTTGATTTAATCAAATCGATTAAATCATGATTAAATCAACGATTAAATCAAGCTGAAAAGATCAACTTTTTTATTTGTTTTTGATTATTTTCAATGTTTTTGGTCCTCAACTCCACTCATTTGCACTATAAAATTTATAAAGATTATTTTTGTTTGTTAAAAGTTATTGTAGCTATTGTTTCAGATAGTTAATAGGCATGGTTATACAACATTATGCTAATATAACAACTAAGAAGCTTTATTTCTATCGGTACAGTACTACAGTTAGTGGAAACTTTCCTTAGTTGTTATTTGATACGTAAACAGCACAGATCAGTAATATTTTTAACAGTTCTGTGGACATTATTTTTAACTGACCTGCCTTTGTCGGCTACCAGCCCCTAGACAATAATTTCAATAGACAATAAAAACGCTAGACCAGCTTAATATTTTGAAACTAATTTGACTGACAGTAATTGCTGACTACATTCAGTTAAATTGTTTTCAAGATATTGTATACCATGTCCAGAATTATACAGCCTGGAAAATTGTATCCACAAAATATTAAGATGGTTAAAATGTATCCCATCAAGTGTAGACAAACCATGGTTACGGTACAGTAGGAATGTTTATTTGATGTTTAGTCATGACCTGTGCAGTCGAACAGCATTTAGTTCAAAATGTGATAACAAATTCTAAAATGTCTTCAGAACAACAAGAACAAATTCTGCGATATTTATTGTCAAATACATTTTAATAGAATAATAGTATAAATAAGGTCAACATTGTTTATAGCTCCTAGCGATTGGATTCTATTGAGTTCAGAACATGAGTACACGTAAAGAATCAATGATTTTGTTATAGAAGTAAAAAAAAATCATAAAAATCGTAAAAATCGAAAAAATCTGATTAAATCGAAAAAATCAGATTTAAAAAAAAAAATCTTGATTTTTTCCAACCCGGTAAAATCATTAAATGTGTACACTTGATGGACTATTCAATATTCACGATGGAGCTAGAGACGTCATTCACTAAGCTTGTTGACTATGACGCCTGTGAAGCTTTTATAGGATGCAATTAATAATGGTAAAGACATACAATACCCAGGAAAATAGAATGTTGATTAAATAGTAAGGTCATGCAATTCGTACAACGTACAATGCCCAGTCAAATTAGTATCAAAATATTCAACAGAATGTTGAATATTTTCTGTATGTCCACATGTTGGATTTGTCAATAAAGAATGTGTGCTTGCTTGATTACTTGCTTACTTGGTTGCTTGCTTGCTTGCTTGGTAGGTAGGTATAGGTAGGTAGGTATGCTTAGTTCTTTAACACACTGGCAACAGGATGACATCAATTTCTGTGCTAAACCCGCCTATGGAGTGCACCCATTAGTTTACTTTGTTGATGATCATTTCCCCGGTCCGAGATCGAACCGTCATCCTGCAATTTCGCATAGCATCAGCAACCCAGACATCTTTTCGCTGACCACCACATCAAGACAAGAATCTTGGTTTAGTGAACCAGCTTTCACATGTCGGATATACTGATACACTGGCGAATTCATATGAGATTCTTTTGGATGCACACCTTATGGTGTATGCTATGCCCTCACCCAGTCTCCATCGCAACACTGCCAGTAGTTGATTGATTTGATTGATTGATTGATTGATTGATTGATTCCCAGGGATTAAATCATAGACATAAAATACGTACACGTGATTGACTATTCAATGTTCCTGATGAAGCTATTTACATCATTCATCGCATATTTTGATTGTGACATCATCCTACATATGACGTAAATAATTATGACGTGATATGCTTGGGTGACAGATCAGATCCATCCATTTATCATAGAGATATCCTATGCCGATTTGCAGACCAAGAGGCCGTTGTTTTTGGCACTTTACCATTGGAATGATAGGATCAGTTATCGAGCCAGTCATTCCAGTTGTAAATTTTCAAAAATGTCTACCTGTTAGATGTCAATGGTAGTTTCTCAAGGTTACTACAGGAGCCACTTTGACCAGTTTTATCGGGACGAGTGATGAAGTGGAGATTAAGGGATGTACGTGGGTACAGTGGGTTAGATGACAAAACCATTTTATTTCTGATGCAAATGTACAGTAAGCAATTAGCCCAGGCTACCGGCGGTAGGTACAACTAGGCACAATAGTGAGGGTATGCGTTTAATGCACAGGAGAGATTTAGACAATATATCCTAAATCTATGATTCCAATCTAAATAAAGGCGAGCTACCTCGCTCTCGTTAAAAAAAATGTTTCGCTCTCGTTAGTGGTAGGAGATCTGGCGAGAACGTGAATGACCACAATTCTTTGCGCAAAACGGCAGCACCTATAGGCAATGGACCTTTCCAGTTTTAGCTATGCCCTGCTTACCTCTAGCTAAGCTCCACCTACACTTCGCAGTGTTGGGATCGATCGATCCCTGCGAAAGTCCTGACTATCAATTTCCTGAAATCTATACAGGTAAGCCATTGAATATTGTGTAACTAATTTGACTGGGTGCTGTTGCTGCTTCTGGCAGCAACAGCGCCCAGTCAAATTAGTTTCAAAATATTAAACAGAATATGTATTAAATAGTAGACATTCAATTCTTACAACAACTCATAGTCCGTCTTCAATGGACCTTTCCAATTTTATCCTTCGATTATATGATGACATATGACGTCATAGACAACTAAGTGATGTGCATGCTGACATCATATTCATTACGTCATAAATGATTCTATTTGGCCCGTCTTTAACTCGTAATTGTCCAACACGTTGTAAGAATTATATGTCTGCTATTTAATAAACATGCTCTTTAATATTTTGAATCTAATTTGACTGGGCGCTGTTGCTGCCATAAGCAACAACAGCAACCAATCAAATTAGTTTCAAAATATTTAACAGCTTACCTGTATGGTTTTCTGGAAATTGATAGTCAGGTATTTCAAGGATCGATCGATCCCAACACGAGCGAGGTGTAGGTGGAGCTTAGCTAGAGGTGGGCTGGGCTTGACTGAAACTGGAAAGGTCCATTGTGTTCATGACGTACTTGTCTAAGTCACTCAAGACGTCATATTGACGTCATTGATTATGATGCCATTACACGTCATGAAGTTGATTACGACGTCATGTGATGGATGGGTAATGTGGAAAGGTCCATTCTAGACACAACCACGTGAATGCGTAGCGCTGAGCGGCCACGGAAAGATGAGAGGTTTACACGCAAATTCGTCGTAGTCGTCATGATTTATATACATGCTTTGAACCCTGGCTTCCCAGAATCCACTTTTCATGGTAACTATGGAGGTGAGCTGTATATTTTGGAATTAGTTTGAATGGGTGTTGCTACTTATTAAATAGTAAAAAGCTCTTCAATTCGTGCAGGTGAAGGACTTTTAAATGTTACATAGCTTACGCCAGCCATTAGGTATTTTGACTGTGACGTCACCCTACCGGGGAGGGGGGGGGGGGACTAGTTGATTATAAAGGCAAGGCTCTACAATATCTGACCGCTCTTGCTAACATTGTGCTCACTTATTACAAGTGATTCGACTGCTTATTCTACGTTATACAGCTCATAAATAAGTTAATGTACTTAAAAAACATAAAACAGAAATCTGTCTTGTTTTGCAAACATGTTAATTTATTCTTTAGATGGTCTATACCATCGAGTCGCCGGTTTTACAGTTCAACTCATACATGTAAATAAGTCACTATATTTGAAATTTCAGCGATGTATGCGTTAGATTTCTGTAATTCTTACCGCCTGGTATTACCGTATTTCCCCTATTTATTTTTACTGTAGTTTTGTAGTTCCGTATTTTGCATGCTATTTAAGCACACTTTCTATTCCAATTAACAAAAAAAGAATTTACTGACTTTTGGAGGCTATATACATAGCTGATCGTCTGCGTCAGATGTCTATCAGTCAGTGAAGATCCAGCAGTCGAGACATCTATCCCACTCCCCCTAGTGAGCGTATGCGTATGAGCAATCTAGCCAATATATATCCTAAATCTATGGTTCCAATCTAAACATAGATGCACGCTCTATCTATCTTTTTCTAGTTAGCCGTTGGAGACCACAATCCCTTATGCATAATGGCCGCGCGTATACGCAATTCTAGACACATCCCGAATATAACCGTAACCGTGAGCGGCCACGCAATAATTAAGGAAAGGGTGGCGAAGTTATTGGTTTGGTTGGTATCGTAGAATGGTTAACATGGTCGACTTACATTGGCATATTTATGTGTCGCCTCGTATATCTTGAATAGGGGTGAGCGAGATATCATCTGAAACTTAATTGCGTGACTGCCACTGCTAATCAAGAACGATGACGAGCCGACAAAACTCGGTCAGATGGTGGGGGCTGAATGGCTTAGCTTATAGCATGTATCGGGAGTCTAGTTTTGGCTCCTATAAGTATAACACGTATTACAACGTACTCAAATCACAACGAGAACTCTAGTTTGTTTCTATTCGACTTGTTGCTACCCATCTATATACCTGACTTCCTAAGTGTGGGATTATATTGGTTTACGATTCTGCTGGACTCTCCCACATTTGGTGTCTATCGAGTCTCTGATTATAGGTCCAGGCTGATTTTTTATTTCAGTCTATTAATTATTCCCAGTTTTTACACGGGTACCCATTATAGGCCTACGCATGGGTGGAGAGAGGCAACGAGAAGTGAATGTGAGCAACGAGGAGTGAAGAAGAGCAATGATGAGTGAAGTAGAGCAACGAGGAGTGAAGAAGAACAACGAGGAGTGAAGGAGAGCAACAAGGAATGAAGGAGAGCAACAAGGAGTGAAGGAGAGGAACGAGGAGTGAATGAGAGCAACGAGGAGCGCATGAAAGCAACGATGAGTGAAGGAGAGTAAGAAGGAGTAACGTAGAGCAATGATGAGTGAAGGAGAGCAACGGGGAGTGAAGGAGAGCAACGAGGACTGAAAGAGAGCAACAAGGAGTGAAGGAGAGGAACGAGGAGTGAATGGGAGCAACGAGGAGCGCATGAAAGCAACGATGAGTGAAGGAGAGTAAGAAGGAGTAAAGTAGAGCAACGAAGAGTGAATGAGAGCTACGAGGAGTGAATGAGAGCAACGAGGAGTGAAGGAGAGAAACGAGGAGTGAATGAGAGCAACGAGGAGTGAAGGAGAGTAACGAGGAGTGAAGGAGAGGAACGAGGAGTGAAGGAGAGCAACGAGGAGGGAAGGAGAGCACCTAGGGCTAAAGGAGAGGAATGAGGAGTGGAGGAGAACGACGAGGAGTGAATGAGAACGACGAGGAGTGAAGGAGAGGAACGAGGAGTGAAGGAGTGTAAGGAGGAGTGAAGGCGAGCAACGAGAAGTGAATGAGAGCAACGAGAAGTGAAGGCGAGCAACGAGGAACGAATGAGAGCAACGAGGAGTGAATGAGAGCAAGGAGGGGTGAAGGAGAGCAACGATGAATGAGGAAGAGTAACGACGAGTGAATGAAAGTAACGAGGAGTGAAGAAGAGGAACGAGGAATGAAGGAGAGGAACGAGGGTGAAGAAGAGCTACGAGGAGTGAAGGCCAGCAACAAGGAGTGAATGAGAGCAACGAGGAGTGAAGGCGAGCAACGAGGACTAAAGGAGAGGAATGAGGAGTGGAGGAGAACGACGAGGAGTGAGGGAGAGGAACGAAGAGTGAATGAGAGCAACGAGGAGTGAAGGAGAGCACCGAAGAGTGAAGAAGAGCAACGAGGACTAAAGGAGAGGAATGAGGAGTAGATGAGAACGACGATGAGTGAAGGAGAACAACGAGGAGTTAATGAGAGCAACGAGGAGTGAAGGAGAGCAACGAGGAGTGAAGGAGAGCAACGAGGAGTGAAGGAGAGCAACGAGGAGTGAAGGAGAGCAACGAGGAGTAAAGGAGAGCAACGAGGAGTGAAGGAGAACAACGAGGAGTGAAGGAGAGCAAGGAGGAGTGAAGGGAGAACAACGAGGAGTGAAGGAGAGCAACGAGGAGTGGAGGGAGAACAACGAGGAGTGAAGGAGAGCAACGAGGAGTGGAGGGAGAACAACGAGGAGTGAAGTAGAGCAACGAGGAGTGGAGGGAGAACAACGAGGAGTGAAGGAGAGCAACGAGGGGTGAAGGCGAGGAAGGCGGAGTGAAGATCTCATCTATCTCCGGCGATCGCCAGCCACTCGATCAGAGACGCGGTCCCGGGGACGTCCGTTTCGCATCTGGGCGCGTTACCGCATGAGCATCGCCCGATAAGCAAAGATGCACGATGCGCGCCTGATTTACGCCCACGCCAGTCTTTATCCCAGATTTTGCCCTGAAATTAAAAGCAGCTGGAATTGCATGAAATTATCAAAATCGGTTTTTCAATAAATTAATTAGATAAATAACCAATGAATAACTGTGTTAAGGATAATGAGACGGGTTTTTGTCTTTTTGTCCGTTTATTTTGACAAGTGGACTATGTCAGTTTTTATTAGTTTGTATCCTTTGCGCCAATGTCCGCTTGTCCAGTTTTCGTGTTCTGGTTTCTCTCGAGGTCATTAACAATGCAATATATCTGCAGGCCTAATGGAGAAGTTCAGTCTTAGCTATTTTAACTAGGCTCTAGCAGTCTAGCTAAGCTCCAGACACGGTTTGCCCGTGTTGGGATCGATCGATCTCCGCGCGCTCTGAATCTCAATTTCCAGACAACTATATAGGTAAGCTGTTGAATATTTTGACAGCGTGTTTATTAAATAGTACAGATATACACTTCGTACAATCTCACGGACTATTAAGCGTAACCCAGTTATTCATGACGCAATTAATTATGACATCAGCCTACACATCACATAGTGGATTATGAAGTCATATAATTGGCGGGTCAGCTTGATTCCCCCACGATCATTCACTGAAGTATGACCTCATAATCAAATACGTCACGTATTTGCTGAGGTCACAATTAAAATTACAATTGCAGATTTCAAAGATAGTAGCTTTAAAGACTAGCTGTATTCAATTTTGCGAGCTTTAGCACATGCACGTACTTTGTCAGATGACGCGTGTAGGGACAAAGCGACTTTGGTCGGTGACATGTTCTAATGGCACGAGATCCCTCAGCAAACACATGCTTTCCCATAGGCTCTAGCGAGATGTTCTAATGGCACGAGATCCCTCAGCAAACACATGCTTTCTCATAGGCTCCAGCGAGATGTTCTAATGGCACGAGATCCCTCAGCAAACACATGCTTTCTCATAGGCTCTAGCGAGATGTTCTAATGGCACGAGATCCCTCAGCAAACACATGCTTTCTCATAGGCTCTAGCGAGATGCTCTAATGGCACGAGATCCCTCAGCAAACACATGCTTTCTCATAGGCTCTAGCGAGATGTTCTAATGGCACGAGATCCCTCAGCAAACACATGCTTTCTCATAGGCTCTAGCGAGATGCTCTAATGGCACGAGATCCCTCAGCAAACACATGCTTTCTCATAGGCTCTGGCGAGATGTTCTAATGGCACGAGATCCCTCAGCAAACACGTGCTTTCTCATAGTCTCTTGGGAGATGTTCTAATGGCACGAGATCCCTCAGCAAACACATGCTTTCTCATAGGCTCTAGCGAGATGTTCTAATGGCACGAGATCCCTCAGCAAACACATGCTTTCTCATAGGCGATAGCGAGATGTTCTAATGGCACGAGATCCCTCAGCAAACACGTGCTTTCTCATAGGCTCTGGCGAGATGTTCTAATGGCACGAGATCCCTCAGCAAACACGTGCTTTCTCATAGTCTCTTGGGAGATGTTCTAATGGCACGAGATCCCTCAGCAAACACATGCTTTCTCATAGGCTCTGGCGAGATGTTCTAATGGCACGAGATCCCTCAGCAAACACATGCTTTCTCATAGGCTCTAGCGAGATGTTCTAATGGCACGAGATCCCTCAGCAAACACATACTTTCTCATAGGCTCTAGCGAGATGTTCTAATGGCACGAGATCCCTCAGCAAACACATGCTTTCTCATAGGCTCTAGCGAGATGTTCTAATGGCACGAGATCCCTCAGCAAACACATGCTTTCTCATAGGCTCTAGCGAGATGTTCTGATGGCACGAGATCCCTCAGCAAACACATGCTTTCTCATAGGGTCTAGCTCGCTTATACGCCCACATTCACACCACAACGATTGAAAATAAAATTGTAAAATTGTATCCTTTTGGCTTCAATTATGTACCGCAAAGTAAAGAAACTAGAACAATCTTAACATGTGATGATTTCATTTCGTATAAAGTAATATATATTTTTATCCGTGAGGTTAATGTATGGTTACCTAAAAAGTATATAATTTCAACAATTATATTTTCAAGCATTCTGCACTAAATGAGCATTTAATGGACACATTCTGATATAAATCACGACAACACACCTTTCTGTTTCATCCAGGTTTTCAGAATCCACCTCATCTGGTATCCATGGGCAGAGCAAGAAAGGCATGAGTTACTCATGATTAGGCCATACGATCACGATGATTTATTGCCGCCACCAATAACACTAGACCACGCTGTCACATCTATACAGCAACATTAATGGTAGAGCTTTCCTAGTGCCTATCTTGTTTGCAATGGCATTTATTGGGATGTGGCAATGGCGTGACCCAACATGAAGGCTAATCGACAATTCGTCAAATGCAGAAACATTGACGTGAGTTACAGCCAAGACAGCGACACCTGGCCCTATTGTCCTTATTGTGACCAATACGCCACAGGTAGCAGCAGACGCGTGTCCGCCACATCGTGAAGACAAGGTTAACGGTACTTCCGATCGTCAAGGCCAATCTGATTTGCAGTCACAAAGCCGTTCTCGTGCGTGTACATAAGTACTTTTAAATTTGATGTTTTTACAGATTCATAAATATTATACAACAACTCTGCGTTTTTCTGTTTAATCATGAGGAACCTATGTCCGTCGATTGGAATAGACTCACTTACAAAAAACAACTCTCCTATTCTGTGGCATGACCTGAGCATAGTTACAAGCACCGCCCTATTAAGCACCTAACAGTAACATATGGATCATTTTGCGACGGGCAGCAACAGTAAGTCTGGTTTAGAGAAATGCCAGAGATCAACAGTATGATATATGGAGGAGATTTATTGTCATTCGGAAAGAAAGAACCTTGCAAGAAGAGTACAATTCGTGTTTAATATTGCAAGTTTTAGTTTTTCTTTGCTCGGTTATCTAACCTTTATATTGGCTGTGTGGAAGAGAGGTACTTATTTGTGTTAGTCACGAACTTGGTGTTCGGTGTATTTGGAACGCTCTTCCTTCGTGCTTCCACAAAAGTATTTCTATATTGTACCTATCGAATGTATTCTCCATTGCACATTGATTACCCACTCTTGCTTCAGCAAGGCATCGACACGATCAATCTGCTACTTGGGCTATATCAAATAACCCTTTATCGGTCAAGATTTTTCAAGAAATTTTTATAATTTGCAGGCCATGAAAAGACCATTTTGTAAATTTTCCAATGAATTTCCAAAAAAGCGTTCTAATTTCCTGCAAATAAACATTCATCGCCACCACCTCAGAGACCGGCTTGACCATCAAAGTGCTAATGGCCAAGAAAATTCGAGTTTTTGCTGAGCAAGTTTTCATTTGTAGGGTCAATGATTCCAGTTGTAAATTCTTCTTCTTCTTCTTCTTCTTCTTTTCGTTCGCTGATCATACCGCCAGTCCTCATGTGACTATCGACATGATCATAAGCGTTAAGTGCGTGGATCCATGGTTTATTAGAGTGCGCCGTGCGGCCTGGAACCTCCGTCTTCAGCACTCGAGGTTTCTGTCAGGGTTACCTCACCCTTACTTCCTTTAGTCGCCTCTTACGACACGCAGAGGATATGGAAGGTGTTTTCTAATCCCCACCTACAGGGCAGTTGTAAATTCTCAAAACTACTCTTATCTTGTTCTACAAATGGACACTCCTCAAGACCACTGCAGATGCCCTTTTGTCCAACTTCACGATTAGAAGGGCTATATTGGTACAAGAGGGGTTAAACTACATCGTTGTTCCTTGACGCTCTTGGTATCACGCCAACAAATATAGTCTCCAAGGAATAGATCACCCATCTCGAAGTGTTGATGCTAATGATGCTACATCGTTAGCAAACACGCTTGTACTGATGGGACTTGTTCATGATGGTGTGTTGAGGTTAGGTGAATCGAGGTTTAGCAATTGGGGATTCATTTCTATCTATGCCCCGCCCATTTCTATCAACGCTCCGCCCACTTTGTACGTGTGTTGTAATCGATTTATATACGTTGGAACTTGTATTAAAGCGATGCTAATCTCATCTCAAATGTTATACTGCGCCGATAGATTATGGTTTATAGATTCCAGATCATTCATATCCCGTCACATTCCCGTTTCTGTATCACAATTATCTGCTTTGTAATATCGCGTAAATGTTGAACAGTGATCACCACCATTTTGTCTCCTCAAGCGATAGTGTGTGATGTCATGTAAGTGCCAATGCATTACATTTTTTATTATGTAATATTCATTTCGTTGATTATTTTGAAACTAATTTAACTGGAAGTTGTTGCTGCCTATGTCCCAAGGCAGGCACGCTAGGATTTTTTGATTGGTTGTAAAGTAAATCATGGCAGCCATCATAGGCTGTAGAAATGTAGCAACATTTAGCTATTAAAGCCTGAATATCTTTCTTTAGCGGCATGATGAAAAGCTTAAAATTACCTGTATAGTTTATGACTGGCATATTGGATCACCTGAATAGCTATCAAGAGTTCGGATTAGTTATCCTTTAACAGAATTCAAATTTAAGCTGTAACTATACAGGGAAAGTGTTGAATATCTTACAACTAATTTAACTGGTAGCTGTTGCTGCCTATGAAGCAAACGGCTTATTAAATTGTGATTTCATCAAGGGCATACAATTTGTATACGCGACTGAATTTGCTAGCATTATGACGGATTTTAATACGTCATTATGAGCGTAACGTCAGCCTACATGCCACGTAATTGATTATGACGTCACATACTTGATCGACGGCGATTCTCTTCAAACTCCTGAATGTATGATTACTGTATCCTGCGGCTGTAATAGTAGAAACATTCTACAGCTGCAATCAGTCCTTCTTCGCTTCCGCTCACCGTGTCTTGTCCTCAGCCAAAATCCTATCTCATCAGATGCATTCTTGATTTGAGTGTACCGAGACCTGCTTTCTTGAGGTCACCTCGTAGCACGCTTAACAGATTTATCCAATGACGTCCTCTCCTGGCTTTGTATTTGCTGGCTCTTGTACTACTTTGTATATCTAAACGACCCATCTATCCAGGGTGTGCGTGATGTCTGCCAAACCAACAGCACCACTTTCACACTTCATGATCTCAGTGATTTATTCATGGCATTAAGCTATGGACATCGCTGAAAAGACATGTTCCCTGATAACGCAGCTTACTGGGCCGATGCTGGGCCGATACCGGGCCGATACTGGAAGTATCGGCACGGTATCGGCCCAGCATCGGCCCAGTATGCTGCGTTATCTGGATTGTTGTTTCTGTATGACAAATGTCCTTGATCAAATTGTCTGTAACCATGAGGATGTGTTGCAGCCAGGCTGGCCATGTCACATATGTGTACCGGTAGCCACCTGGCAAATGATGCCACAATGCGTCTGATTTAGCACAAAAGAGACAGGGAAATATTTGCAGCAAGCATTGAACATACATCTGATAAATTCCCCTCCGCGAATTGGCATAAAGCAGTGTAGCGTCTTAACGTTTAACCCTTACCACTCTGATGTCAAAATTTTAAATTTCCAAATTAAATTAATAGATTGAATTGGTGTTCATTTTTCAACAAATTTGGTGGAAGATGGTGCTGTCGTAGACAGCAACATCATCCGCCAAAATTGTTGAAAAATATACACCAGTTTCTTTGCTATTGATACATTAAAACATGGAATATTGGCATCAGCGTGGTAAGGGATGACTGCAGTGCCATTGTCCAGTTGGTACTTGCAGTGAGATTGTTATGTAGCTACCTTCCTCCTTCCCTCCCTCCCGCCTCTCTCCCTGCAAGGCATGCGAGCGAACCCCAAAACAGACCGCTAAAATCACATCTCCATAGAAAGTCAACCTGAGCTTTTTAAAATGAAATAGAAAGACAACGCCCGTATGCATGCGCGTTCAGGTGTCATTGCGAATTCAATATTGCAATACTTCGCAGACAAGGGAGTACGTGGGTCGGTTCTTCTACACGCTCTGGGTTTCCTATAAGATGTCGAGGGACAATTTTCGCTTAAATGCCACCACCACAATGCTCTGAGCAATCGTTTTCAGCCCATTATAATACCCTCTTCAGTTTCTGTATTTGCTCAAATCTATAGTCTGTGACGTCATTCTGCGTATGTTCTCGGTACTCCGACAATCGAGTGTTGTCAAGTTATAATCAATGCTACTTTTGTGGTCAGAAAAGGCAATTCTAGATGAGTGGGTGAAGATGTCTGCGAATGAATGTGTAATATACTATGTCATTCAATGGGTTTTTTAAACGTAAAGAGTTAATCGGACAGGACACGAGGGAAAATGTAATAAGAGGATGGTGACTGACTGGTTAACGGTGCCATGGTATTGAGACAGAACAATAAAGGGATATATTTATGTCTATGCCACACTTAAACTGCTACACTACTCCAATTGGTTGAATCCAGTTTTATCTATTCCCCGCCCATCTCTAGCTAAGCTCCACACACACTTTGCCTGTGTTTCGATCGATCCTCTCTCAATCTCAATTTCCAGAAAACTATACAGGAAAGCTGTTGAATATTTTGAAACTAATTTGACTGGGTGCGGTTGGTTCCTGTGGCAGCAAACAGCGTCCAATCAAATTAGTTTTCAAACATTCAACATAATGTTTCTTAAATAGTAGAGACATACAATTCGTACAACAACGCTTAGTCAGGCATCAATTAAGCATTCGTAACGAACTTAGCTACGTCATTCATGACGTAATTGATTATGATGTCATCCTTCACGTTACATTGTTAATTAGTACGTCATAGTGTTAACTGAGAAAATATAATCCTCCATTGCTCATAATCACAATAGTGTTCCTATCCTGAGCCAGAGAATCGCCAGCGAGGGGATGAGGAGTCGGGTAGCAGCCTATGCCACACCTGTTACTAGCTACACTCCGCCAACATCCGTACGGGTGTTGAACTCGAGTTTACTACAGTCCCAGAATCTCTATTTCAAGGTAACTATACAGGTAAGTTGTGTCACCTTTTAAGACTTATTTGACTGGGAGTTGTTGCTTCCAATGGCAACAACAGATCCCAGCCAAATTAGTCACAAAATATTCATGATTATTAAATTCTAAATTCATCAAAGGCATACAATTCGTACACTGTTAGTATTGACGGACTTTTCGATTTTCGTGACAGAGCTACGTCACCCTGATTATGACATCAGCACACATAGTTATTTATGACGGCAGATAGTTGATTCCTCCATTCCTGCTCTAACCATGCAACAATACATTGAGAAACACTGACCACGGGCACAGCAGCACTCAGACACTTTGTGAATGCCCAAAACACTGACCACGGACACAGCAACACTCAGACACTTTGTGAATGCCCAAAACACTGACCACGGACACAGCAACACTCAGACACTTTGTGAATGCCCAAAACACTGACCACGGACACAGCAACACTCAGACACTTTGTGAATGCCCAAACACTGACCACGGGCACAGGAACACTCAGACACTTCGTAAATGGCCAAACACTGGCCACGGACACAGGAACACTCAGACACTTCGTAAATGGCCAAACACTGGCCACGGACACAGGAACACTCAGACACGTATTGAACGACAGACATTGACCACGGACACAGCGACACTCAGACACGTATTACTGACAGACACTGACCACAGTCACAGCGACACTCAGACACTTATTGAATGACAATTAGTAATGTCAAGTTTATAATACAAACTTAAATACCAAGTCATTCATTTTTTCACGCATCGCATGCAGTCAAACCTGGTCTAAGGCTCTTAGCGACTATCTAATTAAGGACCGCAATATTTACTGATGTTTTATTGCTATTTATGCTATCTTCATTGCAGCATGTCAAACCACCGGGATGTTTGGTCCGTCCTGTCAGGACACGTGTCATTGTTGGGACATCACTGGCGCTCAGACATGTACGCGTTCTGATGGTCATTGTGGCACAAGCGGCTGTGCCAGTGGATGGTCAGGACATTCCTGTCAGAGAGGTAGGTCAGACAACTTGCAGCGGAATCTAATGCCAATCCACACATCTACCTCTTCAGTCGTGCTATTGCGTAAGCAATATTTTATTGTAAGCAGCTAGAACTTATCCGTCCTCTCTCCAGCGGCAGATGTCACGTCACGTCTTCCTTTTGCTAGGTCATGATGCTTCTGTAAAGGGATCCGACCCATCTGCAATAGCTTACCTCATAATCAATTACATCATATATTAGCTGACATCACAAACAAAATTACGTAGAATTCGCAGTCATTAATCTAGAAAACTCCGTTACGTGTACGAATTGTGTGGCTTCGTTTGATGTACAATTTAATAAAGATTCTGTTGAATACAGCTACCATACAAACTGGTTTCAAATGTTCAACTGCATACCTGTATAATAACTTTGAATAACTTCGAATTTGGGCTTCTGGGATTCTTGGGTTCAAAGTTGATAAATCGGTTCCAACACGCCCGTAAAACTGGGCGGAGCTTAAGTAGAAATAGGCGGGGCATAGCTAGAAATGATCACTCTATTGTGGTTGAGACGATCCATCATGCAATCATTCTGATATCATGGAGCGATGCTATGATACAGTGAAAAATTGACCTTTCCAGTTTAAGCCATGCCCGCCCATCTCTAACTAAGCTCCATCGACGATTCGCCCGTATTGGGATCAATTTATCGCTGCACTCTCCGAATCTCAATTTCCAGAAAACTATACAGGTTAGCTGTTGAATATTGTGAAACTAATATGACTGGGTGCTGTTTCTGCCAATGGTAGCAGCAGCGCCCAGTTAAATTAGTTTCAAAATATTCAACATCATGTTTATTAAATAACAAAGTGATGCAATTCGTACAACGTGTCGGACTATTAAGTGTTAAAGACGGACTAAATCGAGTCATTCGTGCCATAATTAATTATGACGTCATCCTACACGTCACTTAGTTGATTAAGTCGTCATATGACGTCAGATGATGGATGGATAAACGGGAAACGTCCATTGCACATACACAGCAGTGTGTGCGTAGCTCGGAGGTGGACCCGAAATCTGCATGTACTTTAAGTCAATGCTAATAGGACAGACGCTGGTGATAGGTGCATGTTATATTGACTTGAGTATAACATATTATTGTTGTAAAATTACTTCCCAGAAAACGTCGCCCTGGCACGCAATACCCTGCAGAGTACAACCTACAAAACTACCGTAAATAGACAAATGGTGAACTATTACTCCAGTCTGGCTGTGGATGGTGATCCGAAACCGGATTTTTACTACGGATCGTGCTCACGAACAGCTAATTACGTCAAAGAGAACTGGTGGACAGTAGATCTTAATCAAACGCGTCGCATCTCATTCGTGGAAATCTTTGGAGTGAGAGAACGTAAGTTGCTTACATTGGTTTCTGAAGGTTGCAGAGACTTTACATAATTCTCATTATCAGTCCGTCCGTATGTAAGCAATACAATCTAGGAACCGGATCCGGGGAAGCAGTTCCGCTGTCCACTAAGCGGAGTACACGCTTTACAACTTTCTACTTTAATTTCTTGTTATATTGGAAGGTGCTTATTAGTCTCGCCACGCGCGCGTGGGCGGGCATACGAGAGGGCAGGCAAGCAGGAAGGAAAGTAGAGAGAGATGCATGACGGGAGTGAGTAGGGGAAGGAGGGTGTGATGTAGGGCAGGTGGTCATGTCTGCATACATTACGCATTGCTGTGTGTGTGTGTGTCGTCCGTTTAGATAACGTAAGATCTGCTGACGTCATCCTGACCATACGTGGGAGGGGTGTTGCGCTTATACTCTTAAAAGCCCTCCTCGTTTTTCTGGTCAATTGGTCAGAGGCCAGTAGTTAATTATGCTAGGTTTTGCTAGCAGAGTAAGGCTGGTGAGAAAGGTAGCAGAATTGGCGGGTACTAACTTTAGCAAGCTGACACACACAAATGTACTGCGCTAGCTACATTTTATGAGGCGCATCTGTAGGCCTATGAGACATTCTCTCAGCATTAAGACAGTTTGGTCAGAATGGTACTCCTCTGAATCCTTGCAGTTTGTTTTACAACTAGCACATATAAAACAATTCAATAATAACAAACTCTATTGGTTGGCCAAACCTATCTCTTTTATATTAATTAACATAAATTACTTAAGGTTAATCGGTAGAATTAATTAATTAAAGATAATTTATTTAATGAGAAGTGATCGATTTTCTGAAAGCAAATATATTTTCGCATAAACCACAATTCATGTCATAATAACTTTCTTGTTGGGTTACATTAAATTTAGCTTATATTAATTCGTGCATATTAATTAGGAGTAGGTAGTATATGATTACGATGGCTTTCATAAGGTCTCTGCTACTCCGGAAATATGCCATATGTTAAGACAATGGCAAGATTGGAGACTGCAGGCATATGAAGACAAACTCTTTCATCTACGGGGTACCAAGACATTTCATGTATATCTGATGCTGTGTGAAACTAATATGATTTTATTATCATTTGCATACATTATTCATGCCAGTTTGCAAGCATTATACATTAGAGCGAACGTCCACGCTAAAGAGGCGTTATCTTTTACGAAAATGCGGTAATCTCGAGTTGAGAAAAATCATTACTTAGATTGAGATCCGTCAACAGTTTGCAGCAGAATAAAGGGCATTCGTATCTCGCGAGATCTCCTTCGATATGAGATCGAGAAAAGTGTCTTGTATGTATTGAGTAGCCATTGGCGTAGCGATTTCCATCATAACATGGTGGTAGAGAGAATTGAAACTTAAAAGGACACGCGAGCTGCTCTCTTCATACCAGACAATACTATTTCACGTAAAACGAGATGGTATAAAGCCTATAGTAACCTGTATGACAGAACAATAGTCCCTCTGAATTCGTCGTAAAATTCAAATCTGTCACGCACAAAATGATGTCAAGAATTTGCTGACGTTGCGTAGATGTTGATATCAGACGAACCCCTGGATGGATCGAGTCGATTTTAATGTCTGTAACAAGCTAGTGAAACCGAGGTTAAGATAGTACCAACATCAATACGATCCACGGCCTTGCTTTTACAGTCCGCCACGGGGAAAGACTGGGTCACGATCTGTCTGGTCTCCGAAATGGAGTCTGTGTAACAGTCTAGCTATTGTGATGACGTAATAAGATGGCCGGTCAATACATTAGAGGTGTTTTCTCGAAGAAGCCACGCCTCTAATTTTAGATTGCATAAAGGGATCCATCGCTAGCTAAGCTTCGCCAACTTTGTATGCGCGTTGAAATCGATTTGATAATTTGATAATTCTGCAGTTAAACTTTTGAATATTTTGAAAATAATTTGACTGTGGGCTGTTGCCGTAATCCCCATGTCAATTTAGTTTCAAAATCGCCAGCAAAGTGTTTACTAAATTGTAAATTACATAATCAGACATACAGTTGAGACACATGTGAGACGGAACTATTGACACATTGGTATACAACGGGCCAGTGAGATTATACATGATAGGTTCCCGTTTTATAAATCGAACTTTCTGTCGCGCCGCTCTAATGCGACTGGTTGATTTATATAATGGACTTTGTCATTTTCAGGCAGATTTAGCTGGCACGGCACATGAGAAGTTCAACTTATAAATCGGGCCTTAGTAGGCTATCGATGATAATACCACCACGCTGCTTATGGCAGTACAGAGCAGATATAACTCAGCATGATTCCAAAACTAAAACAGAAATGGCTTAGTTAATACAATTTTGAACACATTATTCGAAATCTTCTTCTTCTTCTTCTTCTTTTCGATCGCTGGTATCACACTTGGAGAGCCGTTCTCAAGATGAAATCTGTGGTTTTCTGCAGTTCTTCCACATGCCCATACAGCTTTTCAAGAAAGGAGGTTGACAAAGGCCAGATCTCTTCTCTCAGCAGCTGATACGTACTGCAACATTGAAGTATGTGCTCTGTGGTCTGATCTGCTTCTCCACAAGGACAAGCGGGCGATGTCGTAAGGTGGAACCGCCTGTACATGTGTTGGTTTAGTCTGTTATGTCCAGTTCTGAGACGAAAAATGGTCACTTGCTCTGGCCTCAAGAGATGATGGTAGGCATCTTCTGATTGAGGTGTTCTATAGAGTGACTTGATGATGGTCTTCATCTCTGTATGTGTAACAATGTTTTCTGTCTGATTCTCTTCTGCACCCACCTTTGCCATCATGTCTGCTTCCTCATTTCACTGCAATGCTATCCGAAAGCATTTGATGGTTTGTAATGCTTCTTCAATTTGTGGCAGCTTACCTTTGGTGATAGCCTCAATGACGGAGCGGGCATCAGATAAAAAGACAATCTGTGCAATAGGGTCTGCTGTTCTGCTGATGGTATTAGCTGCATGAACTAGTGCTTCGACTTCAGCTCTGTAGTTTGTGCAGTGTTTGCCTGTCGGTATTGCAGCTGACTCGTGTTGTCCGTTTTGATACTGTATGTGCAGTCCGGCACCTCCGCTCCTAATTGCATCTTTGGCTGATCCATCTGTGTAGATCCTTATCCATGTCTCCTGAGGGTACATTTCTTCCAGCATGGCTAGGGTCAGGGCCTTCTTGCTCACATCACTGTGTTCATCTTTGGTTGTGAGATGAGGTACTGTGGTGCGAATAGCTATGTTCTCTAGTTTGTTTTCCCAGGGTGGAGGATCAAGGGTGTGGTTTGGGTCTTCTATTTGTGCTGGCAACATTTCTTGGTATTTCCTTTGAAGTGCTTTTGTCTCTTTCACAAAACTTGATCTTTTAAGTCTTCCTGATGACAGCTGTGCTTGCCTGATCTTCATCGTGTGGTTGTTGAATGATTTGAACTTTGCAGCTTGGATCAGTGGTTTGCATTCCCTTCCTTTACTAAGTGGGGGGATGCCTGCCTGCTGTCTGCTCCATTTTTTCTATTGGTGTTGATCTCATTCCACCAGTGATGATGCGCAGTGCCTGGTTTTGTACTCTGTCGAGGTTCTGTTGATGAGATTTAGCTGCTGTCATCCATGAGCTGGATCCATACTCAAGGTGTGGTCGTACGGCACCTAGGTAGATGGTCTTGAGAATCCTTTCATTGGCACCCCCACTTTGTTCCTGCAAGCTTCCTCGTGATGTTTATCTTTCTTCTGGCCTTTGCCTCTGCGTTCTGGATGTGCTCCTTCCATGTTAATCTTCTGTCATAGGTGACTCCCAGGTATGTCTGCTGGTCCTCGTACTCGAGTGGAGTACTGCCCAGTGTCAGATTGCCAACCTTGGTTTTGGTGGACAGTGAGAATAGCATGGCTGATGATTTTTCTTTGTTGATGGTAAAACACCAGCGATTGGCCCAAGCTGTAATTCTATCCAAGGCGAGCTGCATTCTGTATGTGGCAGTCGTTGTGTACTCCTCGGTGCACAAGAGTACGAGGTCATCTGCATAGAGGGCTGCTTGTATCCCATTGGGCAGCTCTGCTACAATGTCATTAAGGGTATGAACAGAGTTGGTGATAGTACTCCGCCTTGTGGTACCCCTTGTCTCAGCAATAAATTCTGTCCAGATTGTCCATCCACCAGCACCCTAGCTCTGCGATTGTGTAGGTATGACTTGGTCCATCGGAACATGTTGCCACCGATGCCTGTGCGCCGGAGCTTCACGAGGAGGCCATCCTTCCACACCGTGTCAAATGCCTTCTGCAGATCGATAAATGCAGCTAGCATCACCTTCTTGGCTTGAAAGGTGTCCTCTATGACCTGTGCAAGATGTGTTGTTTGATCTGCTGTGCTCCTGTATCTTCTGAAGCCAGCCTGCTCTGAAACTATAATGTTCTCCGACTCCAGGTACCACTGCAACCGCTGGTTGATGATGCGCTCCATGGTCTTGCATATGCAGCTTGTAAGACTGATAGGACGGTAGCTCAGCACTTTCGTCTTGTTCTTCCCTTTTTTCAGAATAGGAGTCATTCTGGCTTCCTTCCAGCACTGAGGAACCTCTCCATTGGTTCAACTGAGATTAAAGATGTCTAGCAACGTGCGGAGAGATGCATTACCAAGGTGTTGGATCATTTCATTCGTAATGCCTGTTGAATATTTTGAACATAACTGGATTGGAAATCAAATTCAAATATATTCTAAATATTCATATGTTTTATTTTGCTTTGGATGCATGATAGGTTCCCGGTATCTCTTAGCTGTAGCGCGCGCTGTATCAGCGAGAATATACATGATAGGTTCCAGGTATCTCTTAGCTGTAAGACGCACTGTATCAGTGAGAATATACATGATAGGTTCCCGGTATCTCTTAGCTGTAGGGCGCACTGTATCAGTGAGAATATACATGATAGGTTCCTGGTATCTCTTAGCTGTAGGACGCACTGTATCAGTGAGAATATACATGATAGGGTCCCGGTATCACTTAGCTGTAGGACTCACTGTCTCAGTGAGAATATACATGATAGGTTCCCGGTATCTCTTAGCTGTAGGGCGCACTGTATCAGTGAGACTATACATGATATGTTCCCGTTATCTTTTAGCTGTAGGGTGCACTGTATCAGTGAGAATATACAAGATAGATTCCCGGTATCTCTTACCGGGAGGGCGCTCTGTATCAGTGAGAATATACATGATCCATTCCCGGTATCTCTTAACTGTATGGCGCACTGTATCAATGAGATTATGCATAATGGGTTCCCGGTATTCCTTAGCTGCAGGGGCTACTGTTTCAGAGAGAATATACTTTCGCGTGGACAAATATTTAACCAATAAATTAGAAAATGGTCAGACCAGCCTTGCGTTCCATAGGGAGAAAGCGCCAAAGCGGTCCGCGCGTGAAAAATCGGCTTTTCTCGTTTTTTATATTATATGATACAATTAATGCGAAAACAGTAGATTGTCAATAGTTTGCGGATTAGCAAAACGTTTTGAATTGTTTTCCCGATGGAACGCAAAAGCTGGTTTAGGGCAACACGTTACGCAGTATCACACACTTTACGCCCTGTTCCAGCTTGTCCCCCAATACATATTGTTAATATGAGTATATACACAACACAGTAGCGTATCAGCCTGTTGAGGCTAATAAAGTATACCCTGCCATCTCTTCTATTTGGACAAGTGAACAGACTCGCTAATAGCATGCGAATAGGAAAATAGAGATAACATACCTTAGCCCTGTCCTCCCAGAACATATGGTATCATTGGTCCAAAATAACCATGGACAGAGTTCAGAAATAAGGTAGCATGTTTCCAAAGCAAAATAAAACATGTGGTTGAATATTTTAAACATAATTGGATTGGAAGACATTGCTGCCTAATGCTGCCTAATGCTGCCTAATGCTGCCTAATGCTGCCTAATGCTGCCTAAGGCACTGATGTCTTCCAATCCAATTATCGTCAACATATTCAATAGAACATTTCTTACATCATGTTCAAAATCGTACTAATAAACATGTTTCTGTGGGTATTTTGGAAACATGTACGCTTCATGAGCTGAAGTGTGGAGGGGCAAATAGATATATCGGATGTTTGTTCCAAAATAACCAGGTACCTGTAGATTTAGTTAACACCTGCCAAATACTTTAAAGATATACGGACTGGCAGCTGTTGAAATGTGTTCCAAATATTCAACGGAACATCTTATTATAATTAGATATTTCTGGCATTTTTGTGACTATGGTTGAAAGCGATAACGTATTTATGTGTTAATTGTATGTAGGTTGATTGTGTTTCAGTGGCGGATGTGATGCAGAGGCAGAATATAGGTGTCTACGTCAGCAATTATTCATTCGCTGGACAAAGTCCCCACATTCTCTGCAAACGACAGCAGCATGTAGGGGTGGTCACACCGATCAAATGTGACACACCCATCACTGGACGCTTCGTTACCATAGCAACAAATCCAACCACAACGGACGTTGTCACATTGTGTGAAGTGAATATTTACTGTAAGTGTTTTAGCTCTGAATAACTCGTGTGAATACGCTCAGTCTTTTGAATGAATGAATGAATGAATGAATGAATGAATGAATGAATGAATGGATAGGTGGATGGATGGATGGATGGATGGCTGGGTGGCCGGGTGGCTGGGTGGCCGGGTGGCTGGATCCCTGGATGGATGGATGATGGTTGTATGGATGGATGGAGGGAGGGAAGGAGGGAGGGGGGGGGAGAGAGGGACGGAGGGAGGAGGATGGATGGATGGATCGACTATAGCAAGATTAGAAATAGCCCTGACCAGAATTATAATCACCAGCCTTTGTCTATGAATCTTTGTATGGCGCTTGTCCCTGAAGCACGTGGTCAGTGCCATTATGGGCCTCAACCATGGAAATAGTATTTATTACTGATAATATCGTCATGTCTGCTAAATGTTATCTTCACTAATACTTATTGCAGTGTGCACAGATGGTTGGTATGGAGACGCATGTGAGCAGCGCTGTTCCAGCAATTGCCGCACCTGCGATATGACCACAGGGCAGTGCTTGGGTATGTAGCTGATATGTCCACAGGGCAGTGCCTGGGTATGTAGCTGATAAGTCCACAGGGCAGTGCCTGGGTATGTAGCTGATATGTCCACAGGGCAGTGCTTGGGTATGTAGCTGATATGTCCACAGGGCAGTGCCTGGGTGTGTAGCTGATATGTCCACAGGGCAATGATTGGGTATGTAGCTGATATTTCCACAGGGCAGTGCCTGGGTATGTAGCTCATATGTCCACAGGGCAGTGCTTGGGTATGTAGGTGATATGTCCACAGGGCAGTGCCTGGGTATGTAGGTGATATGTCCACAGGGCAGTGCTTGTTCTTCGATTAACAATTATGTTGGCGCACGAAAAAAAGACAATTTCGAAACACTTGTTATGGGAGCATAACTGTTCTGTTTGAAAATTGTGTTGTTGTCAAAAGAGATGTTGATGTTTCGAGAAAGGCCGCTTCCAGCAACGCCGTTTACAAAATAACATCCCGTTGTTTGTTACATTGCCCAAGTCGACAAGACCCGCATCCTCGAATTGGTATAGCTCAAAACGGTTCATTTGATAAATTGGCATCTCTGAAAAATTGGCTTCTAATCATTGGTGACATAGAGACGAATGGAACTTAAACTCGCACCGCAATCGCCAGCATGTCAAGAATGCTATGGAAATTGTATGCGGCGCGACGAAGCGATGTTATCGACTAACGGCACATATATATTACCATGCTTCATGGACTAATCCTGGACTCATTCCTTGGAAATCTATAAATAACCGATGAGATAACTTATTACATGTATCCCCCAAATACTCAAACCATATCTATGCCGTATTAAGTTGTAATAAACACTTGGATTTTAATTTTTTTTCTCAATCAATATCGTCATTGGGACGCATTTTCCGATTTTTTCAATTATGATTTCTTTACCTCCGCGATGTTACAAGCTGTCGTCAGTTATAAGGTGCTATAAGCGCTGTCTTATAGAGATGGATGGACAATGGACCTTTCCAGTATATCCATCCATCATATGACGGCATAATCAACTATGTGACGTGTATGATGACGTCATAATCAATTCGTCATGAGTGACGTAGATAAGTGATGAACGCATAATTGATGACGGAGTACGCGTTGTACGAATTGTATGTCTACTATTTAATAAAGAATCTGTTGAATATTTTAAAACTAATTTGACGGGGCGCTGTATATCAGCAACAACACCCAGTCAAATTAGCTGCAAAATATTCAACAGCCTACCTGTATAGTTTTCTGGAAATTAATAGTCAGGGCGTTCTGGGATCGATCGATTCCAACACGGGCGAAGCGCGGGTGGAGCTTAACTAGGGATGGGCGGAGCATGGCTAAAACTGGAATGCTACTACTACTACTACTACTACTACTACTGCTGCTGCCGCCGCCGCCGCCGCCGCCGCTGCTGCTGCTGCTGCTGTTGCTGCTGCTGCTGCTGCTGCTGCTGCTGCTGTTGCTGCTGCTGGTACTGCTACTGTTACTGTTACTGTTACTGCTACTGTTATTACTGCTACTACCACTGCTGTTGCTACTATTATGTAATGTACAGTTCAATAGATGTAATTACTTCCATTATTGTATAATACTAGTCGTACACAGACTACCATAATTTCTATAAATATGTTACACAGGTATAAGCTCCATTACCATAATAATAGTATTATACACTGTCACCCCCCCCCCCCCCATCACACCACCACCCCCACCCTCATATACTACTGTAATAGCCTGGGATAAGAAAGCGAACTTGAACTTGTATCATCAACAGCAATGCATATATCGCATATGTCCATCATATCTATGACACTTACCGGTGCGCATAGGTGTAGTTATCAGAATGTCAGCTCTCTCGCTTTGTTATCATGCAATGGGTTGAAAGTCAGCTTTGCGACAAATATAATTAGTATATAATTATGGTATTCTTAGTTTTTTTCGGGATTTGAATCAATGTCCCAAGATATAGGCACAATAGCTCTGTATCCAACGATGCTGTTATATCCATCTTGAGTAGCTGGGAGTAATTCGATTTCAGGACAATGGGACCAAATGTCAATCACGCCTAATGTGTGCATATTTATCCACAGTGTTTGCATTACAAACATCCATATTGCTTGTCAGTCTGCCATATTTTAGGCGAATGCATACAAGATAAACTGGAAGGTGCTGATATAAAATGCGGAATGGGGATGCTGCCTAAGTGTAAGCGTATGTCGAATAAACACTGGCCGTATGTTGCTGGAATCTTGCTGGTTTACGAAAAATAGTAATTGACGGACACTGTTATAGCTGGATGACCTGAAATTACCGAACGTTCATCCAGAGAAATTGCTCAGAGACTATATCCTCTAGAATTACAGACTGTCCTTCGACAGAAATTGTCGAATGCCTCCCCTTGGTGATTATTTTTGCTTGATGGTGTGGCGAAACAGGGGTGGGGGCGTGATTTACTTTCTACACTAGGTTGTGTCGTGATGTGGTCAAAGAAGCCTTGCATCATAGGACTTGACCTCAGCTTTGAGAAATTGCTCAGAGACTATCCTCTATTACAAAGTGAGCCTATCCTTGATGATTATTTGTGCTTGATGTGTTACTCCTGGTTGTTTTTCAGTGTGTAGAATGGGGCTTTATGGCTTACAATGCAGCACACCTTGTGGTGCCAACTGCGCCTCACCTGACTGCCATCTCACCACGGGTATCTGCTTGTATGGATGCAAAGATGGTTGGGAAGGCGTTACGTGCAACATAGGTGAGGAACTTACCATGGTATTAAACTTAAGCTACGTGTCAGCGTGCGAGCGTGCGCGTATCCCTGTGTGCGTGACCGGTCTGCCGTTATATTTTAAATGCTTCACATAGAAACCAGCAACGTTAGGAAACGCAAACTACACGCGTATATCACTCCAGTGTGGCTGCTGTAAATATATATGGTCTGTGCGTATAATGCTGTTGTGGTGGTTATTTAATGATAGCTTTTTGAGGCAAATAATGAGTGTTGCTTAGGATCCATGTTCTGTTGTATGCGATCATTGCGATGACTAATTATATTTCATACTAACCCACATACCCACACCTTTCCGTTATTGTTTGTCAGCTTGTGCTCCTGGCCTGTACGGAAGCCGGTGCTCACACTCGTGCAGCAGTCACTGTTTAAATGGGCAGTGTCACCCGACTAGTGGAAGCTGTACATTAGGATGTTTACCAGGATGGCAAGGACTACAATGTTCACAAGGTAAGAGACACGTGCCGATCACGTGACTAGCAGGTGGCAAGGACCATGTAGTGTTCACAAGGTAAGAGGCACGTGCACGTGCCGATCACTAACAAGGCATATGTAATATGGGCGTATGAACAACGGATAAGATTTATATGGCACCAGCCTGCATTTAACTGTCTCACTACTGCGAGCCACCAGGAAATAATTTCAATGACCAAAATCTCTTGACTTGCTGAGTATTTTGAAAACAATTTGACTGAGAGTTGTTGGTGGCTTAGCCACCAACAACTTTCAGTCAGATTGCTTTCAATATATTCAGCAAGTCCAGAGATATAATTCCTGGAATGTGTTGTCTGCAAAATTCAGCAGTCAAACGGTTAACCGCCATCGGGCTATGTGCCACTATGGAATTATACAGTATATCATCTTAAACTTACCAGGAAGCAATATGTATATGTCATATGCAGGTGCCATATTTGAATATGTAGTCTCCTTCCAGTATCTAAATTTCAGGACGACTATCAAGGAAAGCTGTTAGATATTTTGAATTTGATTTGACTGGAAATTGTTGCCCTCGTTAGTGTAGGTCCTTATGTAATTTCGTGCGATTTCTTTGTTAAAAGTGAACTTTCACTTGCTTTTGTGTCTCGAGATTGTGATTGTTGAAAAAAAATATGGTAAACATTGGCCAAACTGTTAATACAGGAGAGCAAAGAATTAAATGCGGCCCATGTTCCCATAACGTTGCTATTATCTTTTATTGTTATGCCATTTTCCGGGTGAAATGTATTCAGTTTACATACACAATTTCTGTTTCTGGAACATATCTGCCAATCACCCATGCCAGATCTGCCTTCATGTTCATGTCTGTTACGTGCTGAAGTGTACTCAGTTTACACACACCCTTTCTCTTTTTGGTCTCTGGAACGTTACATTTTAACATCTTACAGTCATGCCATCATCTAACGCTTGGATAATTAACCAACGGTCAATTTCAATTGGTAGCAACATAGGTGCTCTGCCAAGAGATACAGACGGGTGTATAGCTGTTGCCGTGCCATGGAGAGTGTTCATACCACAGGGGACTGCTTCTAGAAAATGTATGCTGTATATTGCAAACCAAACAGAAATATCTTGAACCAACAAGGTAGATATATTCCACCCAAGGAGTCCATTTGCTTTCGAACAACATTTGCAATGTCAGTGTCTATTTCTATAACCTTTTAATGAAGAATGGCAATGCCTAAATTACTGAGTGCTCCACAGGTGGTTTGGATCTTGTAATTTTGTGCACATCTAGAGCTAAGCCGACGTTGATGGGAGTTTCAATGTGCTATCTAAAAGCACTATCCTCAATCTTTGTTTTATATGACACTTATCAGTATTGTGCCAGCAAGTATGTACTTTGATTTACAGACTCTTCCCTCCATGTAGTTCTAACTCGACCAGTGTCTTGAATTGCATGCTCACAAAACGTGTTGAGTAATGCTGGTGGCTCATACTCTGTAAATGTTCCATGGACACTTCCATTGGAAAGAAGTAGCGATAACTTTCCTAAGGAGTGTAGTTGCTTTCATTAGAACTTGCAAATCATCTTTCAAATCTCCGGTCATCAGGGCACTTGTTATCAGAGTGTCTTTACGTTTTGTCGAAAGAACCTGTTCATGCTTTGTTTTATCTGGATGTTTACTGAAGTGAATGTGTTGAATGTTATCTAAAATCAATTGTTTTAGATATTTCTTGTACTGAGGATTCTCATGTAGAGGAAACCCATTTCCTTCTAGTAAATGTATATGTGATTGGTGAATGTCAATCATATTTAATACAATATGTATAGTAGAATTATTCAGTTCAGTCTCAACTACATCAATTATTTCGAGCTCAGATAGGCGCTTACCAAATTTAACGGCATTCTTGCGGTTGCTTTACTTTGTCAACATCTCGCTTAATTTGAACTAAACATACTAAATGATATTCCATGCCCTCCGCTACTTCTTTTAATGGATCACACGAGCACAGAACGCCGCTTGGCCTTGCTTTGAGGCTTTCATTATTTGTTTCCCTTCCAATTTCTAAGAGCTGGCTACCCATCTTTGCAGTTCACCCTCATGAAGCGTATCTTTTGTGTATTTCTGGCAGCTAACGCGCATGCGTTTTCTTCGAAATGCTGTTCCCTGGTAGTCCTGTTAGCACTGGTTACATCATAAGACGATGGCCGTCCCCAATTCTTCTGCCCCATGCCATCTCACCTGCAGACATACCTTGTAAATGATTGCTAAGTGATGCAAACTCTCTTTCTCCGTGTGTAACTCGTATTCTCGTAATCGTAATTAGTTTTTCAGCCGAGGCAATAGACGGCCTCAATACATAGTTTGTGTAGTCAGTTGCTCCACTGTTCATCTGACAAATAAAACATTTCGACTTCTTGATGGGCAATAGATATTCCATCTTACATTTAATTTATCACATATAAAGTAAATATTGTTGGGTATAAGTAGCAAATCTACGAATTATTACTTAGACAATATATCAAATTTATTTATGCAGTGCCTGTCCTGGCATAGACAGCAACACACGACGATATTAGTGTTGTAAATAGGAGTTTATGAGCAGCTAATTACAATTAATATATTCCAGTGGGCAATTAAATGCTCAATACAACAGGTGGCTATATGTTGCGTATTGTCTGATGCTAGTGGAATTATTTGAAAATTGTATCCTATAGGGCTATGGCCAACGAGTTGTACTGCATCATAGAATGCATGGATATCTGCGTAATGGCTTAGCCTATGGATGTTGACAACACATGTGCGCGTCGGGTCAGGGCCATATCAACCTATGGGTGGAAGGAGCAAGTGCCCAGGGTCCCACGTGTTAAGGGGCCCCGGCTGCTTGGCCTATCTGCAACTGAGTGCTTTATTGTTTAATGATATCAAGCCATCAACATGGCTTCTGCAGTGGGTTGAGAAATGCCCCTTTGCAGACTAAGAGAAGATTATTTTTGAAAATTTACCACGGGAGTGACCGGTTCGATAAACGAGCCAGCCATTCCAGTGGTAAATTTTCGGAAAATAATCTCTTGGTCTTCAAATGGACATATTCTATGAAAATATTTTCCTGAACAAATTTGGGGTTTAAGGGTCCAACCAAATTAATGAGTACCAGAGTGTCGGCTCAACCAACAGTTTTATTTAAAGTTGGTGGCACAGTATGGTTAACTTTAAATAAAGCTGTTTGAATAAATTGATGATGTAGTCATCTGTAAATATGTACGTAGGACAAAATCTCTTTAAAATTCCTAGGAACAACTGAGGACTAAGGACAGTTTTTTTCAAGAGTTTCTATTGCTGAATTTCATAACTTTAGCGACTTCGGAAAAATTGCCATCATAATTTTTAAAGATAGCTGTAAGTCCCTAATACAGAATCATGAACGTACGTGTGTGACAACAGCATATTCAATAGAAT